>JAFEMH010003500.1:0-261967 GCA_022495995.1 Adenophora triphylla var. japonica
ATCCGAGTAGTTTGCGAAAAAGAAGAGCAATCTTTTCCAACTCGATTAGGTTAATAAAACATGTTTTAAGTAAACGTGAACAAATAATCGCATGTTGCATGAGCCCAAAGCCCAAACACCTACCCTCCTTCAATTCCCGCACATCCGAACCCTCGTACCTTTTCCCCGCATGACTCCTCACAAAGGTTGGTTCCGGACACCGGTCACCGTTTGATTAGTTGGGAGGAAGAGTCAAGCGCGTCATCGGCTTCGCCGTTTGTTCCGACTCCGGGTTTCGTAATGTCTGCATCGGCCGGTAATGATGGGGACAACGTCACTCCGTCCTCCAAAATTCCTCAGACAGACCAGTATTGGATCCAGTTGGTAAAACAGATGAGACTTCGACATGAGGCTCAAATTAGCGACCTTCCGGGGGTTGTCGCAAGTCATGGTTTGACTATCAGTCTCAATTCCGATGGCACTTTTACCGCAAAGAAGGAAGAAGGTTCTCCTCCTCTTCTTAATCGTCCGGATACATCAAGATGCTACCCCAAGATTCCTATGTCTCCACCGCCGGACTCCTGCCCGTCGACTTACGGGGCAGCTGGCCCCCAAACGCGATCAAGGATGAAAGAGTTCGGCATACCGTCGCTATCCCCTCTCAAAGTGATGATCCCTGGGTGATGAAGATCGGGGAAACGATTGAAGAAATATGGTCGGCCATCAAAGCCCTGGAGGAACGCCGGAAACGGGCATGCAAGCCTGGATTGAAGAGGCCACACGCCACTTCGGGACCTTAACAATCTCCCAACCGATCGGGGCTACCAGAAGGACAAACATATGCCTGTTCCCCGGACCTAATACCTCCTCATTATCCGGCGAGTCCAACCACTCGCTTCCGAGATGAGCCCAATAGCGAGATCTCCCGGACCAGTTCCACTCAAAGTCATTCCGGCCACCGCTCAACCCGAGGTCCCAAATCCGCCACCGGTAGTAGAGCACATTTGGTGGGATATCTCGTGATCGTCCCGATCGCCTTGAAAGGGACTATCGGGGTGGATACACGAGGACCGTCCTCCTAAGAAGAAGAAAATTTCCTCCCGGCAAAAATTGAAGGAGAGATTCGAGGCCGGTGATACCGGTGTGGGTACGCTCGGGGAGCCATCGGGGATTTGATTATTATGTACTCTACTCCAGCCGGTCTTCCCCAAGCAAACAAAAAGGGGGTAGAAGAGCGAAGAAAAGCCTTGCCCGACGGCCAGAGTGAGACTTTCGGACACCGGAATCTGTGGACTGGGTAACTCTACGCCAATCGAAATCTATCCCCCGCGGAACGGCCAAAATTCGCCTTGTCCAGCTCCCGAGTGTACACCGACAAAGAAAGACCAACGCCAGTTTGGCGCTCCCACTCAATCAACATGTTGACTGGAGATGGCAACCGCCACAAACGGCCTCAGTATAACCCAGGGACTTCAGCAAAGGTTCTACCTCGCAAGAAAAAAGCACGAAGTGACTGGCTTGATGACTCTCTTTCTCCAAACAAGCACCAAATCTATGATCCCCGCCTATATGGTAGCATGATTACCTTCTGCGACGAAGATTTGCCAAGAGATGTTTCCCAGCACAATGAAGCTTTGTACATCACCATTAAGCTCAACACCGTGTCGCTCCCTGGAGTATTGGTGGATAATGGATCGGCCATTAATGTCCTTCCCCTTAGCATGATGCGGGCCCTGCGCATCAATGAAAGGCATATGATCCCATCTACCCGGATTATCAAGGCCTATGACGGCTCGTCTTGTCCCATCCACAGGGACGGTAACTGGAACTCAGTACGAAACCCCAAATGGTGCCCGCAAAATTCCATGTAATGGACATCACATCCGAATTCACAGCCCTGCTGGGGCGCCCTTGGTTACACCACATGAAAGCCATAGCCTCCACTCTTCATCAATGTGTCAAATTCATTAACCGACAAGGAGACCTTGAAGTCATAAGGGGTGACAATTTCCTCATAGGGAACGAAGCAGAGACCGTCACTAAGCATGCTCTTAGCCAGACACCGGGGCTACCTCCTCCGAGTCGACCGAGGGATTATCGGGGCAAGTCTCGTCGAGAATCCCCGAGAATCCGGTGATGCCAACTATGTCAACGCACTCAAGCGAGCGAGACTCAGAAGAAGTTCGATTCATCAAATTCAATTGTCATTTCCAACATTTGGAGGCATCTTGGAAGGAAACATTGAACACCGCCATGATACAGCACACAAACCCCCGGTCCCTAATCACGGCTTTGTCACCATTCTTCAAACCCACTCTCGACCTGCCCAAGCCAGAAATCTTCATGATAAAGATCGACAAGCATCGTCATACTCAACTCGAATCTATGAACGTCGTGTGGGACGTCCTCCTTCTTGAACTGCACTGCTAAGCCTTTCCGCTCAAGCATGGGACATGAGATTTTTCCAAAGAAGACACCGAGACGCAATATGTCCTTACGTCCGGATTGAGCGGTCGGATTGTGACGAGATAGAATCCCCCGAGTGAGGAAGATCCCTATATCCACATGCTCGGTTTTCGGACACCAAACACAATTGATTACGGTTCGTAGACAAAGAGATGATAGCAACGGCGAGGAAGGAGAACGAGAAAAGAGACCCCAGAGCCATGAGGCCTCGACAGCAATGCCGCTAAAGAATTGGGAAACTCTCTCAGGCCCGTCCGCGACCAAAAAAGAAATGATCACCAAACTTGGATTGGTCCCCCGTCCCTTTGTGTCAACCTTTGTAAAGTCCTCTGAGTCTCTCATTGTTGAGTTTGAGTCTTCTAAGTCGTCCAGATGGCCTCACGCACGAAGACCACGAAATTGTAGCCAATCTTTGTATTCCCTTTTATTCTCAATGAAATGACGAACCTTTACGAGTATCCCTTAATTGCCACTTTAACTAATGATGAATTAACTAATAATCTAAAAACAAGTTAATAACGATTCACTAGATGAAGAAGCGAGACACATTAAATGAACAATATATCAAAGAAATCTTTAAGCGGGTTGTCAGGAAGAGGAAAATCGAGCCCAGTGCCGAAGAGATTTTGATGAGTGTGAATTTGGGAGCTAACGGAAGAGCCTAAAGAGACGCAGATTGGTAGTTTCTTCGAAGGGGTGAAAGGGATTCCCTAATTGGTTTGCTAAAAGAATTCGTGGATGTGTTCGCATGGTCCTATAAAGATATGCCGGCCTCGATCCTTCCATAGTTGAGCACCGAATACCGCTCGACCCGGAAGTCAAGCCGGATAAAGCGAAGCTAAGAAGAATTAAGCCCGAATGGTCCCTACAAGTGAAAGAGGAGATAGAAAAGATGCTCGGGCGGGGTTCATCGGGGTCATTGAATACCCTACATGGCTTTCCAACATAGTAACGGTGACCGAGGCCAACGGAAAGATCCGGTCTTTGCGTAGACTTCGAGACTTGAACAAAGCCGGTCAAAAGATGATTTCCCCACCGCCAAACATCGACATTTTGGTAGATTCCACGGCCCAACCATGAAGTTAAATCCTTCGTCGACGGTTTTGCCGGTTACAACCAAATCAAAATGGCGAGAAGAGGATCAAGCCAAAACGGCCTTCACAACCCCTTGGGGCACCTCTTGCTACACGGTCATGCCGTTCGGACTAAAGAATGCGGGGCTACGTACCGAAGAGCGGCTACGGCTGTTCCATGACATGATCCACAAAGAAATTGAGGTCTATGTGGACGACATGATAATACACTCCGGAGGATCGGATGGCCAACACTTTGTTGATTTGAGAAAATTCTTCGGCCGCCTCAGAGACCACGACATGAGGCCCGAATCCGGCCAAATGCACCTTCGGTGTAAGACGAGGCAAGGTGCTAGGATATATGGTGACGAACGGGGATCGAAGTAGATCCTCGAAAATCAAAGCGATAGTTGAAATGAAGCCACCGGACAACGACGAAGTGAAATCCTTCATGGGAAGGCGCAATACATAAGCCGCTTTGTAAATCGGTGACCTCGATCTGCGAGCCGATCTTCAAGTTGATGAAGAAAAATGCCTACACGGAATGGACTCAGAATGTCGGCTCGCTTTTGAACGAGATCAAGGCATACCTCGTGAATCCCCGATTCTTTGCCCACCACATCGGCAAAAGCCACTATTGCTATACCTAAGCATCACGGATACAACAATTGGGGCTATGCTAGCTCAAGAGAAGAAAGATTCCAAGGTCGAAAACGCCATCTATTTCGTAGCGAGAAAGCTCCAAGGAAGCGAACTCAATTACTGCTTGCGAAAAGACTTGCGCGAGGTTTGGTGCAGGTAGTGGGAAAGTTGAAACACTACATGCGGTCTCACCCGATACATCTCGTCTCAAGGATAGACCCCATCAAATATACATTCGACAAGCCTTCCATCTCTATGAGGTTGGCAAAATGGACATTCTTTTTGGTGAATACGACATCACTTATGTTTCAAGGAAATCCGTAAAAGGACGCATAATGGCGGAACATTTGGCCGATTTCCCAAGTGATGAGTCCCGAGGACTGAACCTCAATTTCCCGATGATGGAATCTTTGCTCTAGAAGGAGAAAATCGGCGGCAACTCTTCTTCGACGGGCGTCAAACAAAAGGGAACGGAATAGGAATGCTTACGGTCGATCCTCTTGACGAACACACCCCCATGTGGTAGGTTGAACTTGAAGTCACCAACAACGGCCGAATATGAAGCTTGCATAGCCGGGTTGGAAGCCGCCCTTGAAAGAAATATCAAGGAATTGGAGGTGTATGGTGACTACTGCCCTCATCATCAATCGGGTCTCTAACAAATGGAAGACCGTGGACCGGGTCTCTGAAATATCACACTTACATGGAAGAGCTAGTAACTCAATTCAAGGAGATCGGCTTTCATTACTTGCCCGAGAGATCGCAGCAGTTTGCGGATGCTCTGCAGCACGCTAGCCTCCTCGTTGAAATACCCGAAGGAAGTCCGTCAAAACCATTCGAGTCGGGAGAAGAGAAAATCCCGCTTATTGCTTTGAAATCGAAGCGAAGCCGAACCGGCCGATGATCCACAGTACACTCGGATCTATCGGTACCTTAAGAACGGAGAAGCCTCCTTCAAAAATGAAGATGGGGAATATAAAGAAGGAATCAGCGAAAAGTCTCTCGGCCACAGGCGGCTCGCCTCCCATTATGTTCTTTTGGGAAACATGCTATACAAGAAGCGTTATCAAGGCCCCCTCTGCGATGTATCGGCAAACGAGAGGCTACCGAACTCATGAAAGAAATACATGGTGGTACTGCGGCCCTCACATGAATGCTTGAGCTTTGATGCAAATCATGCGAGAATGGGGTACTTTTGGATCTCCATGGAAGCCGATTGCATCCGGTTCGTCAAAAGCTGCGACAAATGTCGGCGATACTCAAATCTTAATCACTTGCCTCCTCACGAGTTATCTTGTATGACAACCCCTTGGCCTTTCGTCACTTGGGGAATTGATGTCATAGGCAAAATCACACCATCGAGCGATACTGACGGCCACGAGTTCGTCCTGGTAGCCGTGGACTATTTCACCAAATGGGTTGAAGCAAAATCCTACAAAATCCTCAACTCAAGGAAAGTAGCCCTCTTCATCAAAGAGAACATCATATGCAGATACGGGTTGCCGGCCCGAAATCATCTCGAGATAATGGATCCCACTTCGAAGGGGAATGTGACGGAGTTCTTTGGCGAGAATTCGAATAACCCGTCACAAGTCATCTCCTTACCGGCCCCAAACCAACGGAGCCGTCGAAGCCGCAAACAAGACGCTAGAAAATATCATCCAAAAAATGGCTGTCCGAGGCAGAGATTGGCCCGAGAAGCTACACCTGGCACTCTGGGGCTACTGAGAACATCGATCGAGAACCGCACTGGGAGACACCGTTTGCCCTCACCTACGGAATGGAAGCCGTACTCCCAATCGAGCTAAAAATCCCCTCGCTCCAGGTGTCTTTGGAAAGCCGGATCAACGAGGTCGAATGGCTCCGAGTCGCCATGATGAATTGGCCTGCTAGATGAGCGCCGATTGAAAGCAATGGAACACATCCGAGCCTACCAAGGGAGAATGGCCAGAGCCTTTGACAAGAAAGTAAAGCATCGGGAGATCCGAGAAGGGGATCTCGTTTTGAAAGAAAAGCCCCCGGTCCGTGTCAACCCGCTTGGCAAATGGGAGCCTGTCTAGATCGGGCCATACATCGTCCAAAAGATCTTCTCCGGAGGAGCCATGCAACTTGCAGACCTCGACGGAAATCCCTTTGTACACCCGGTGAATGGTGACAAGCTGCGCGAGATACTACGCGTAAAAAAAAAGAAACAAAAAAAGAGTGCTAAAGAGTAATACCCAACTAGGTTGAAAACCCGAAGAGGGCGGCCTAGGTAAAAAACGGGGTTGCACCAAAAAAACAAAAAAAAAAAAAAAAAAAAAAAAAAAAAAAACTAGGTTGAACTACGAAGACTGAGCTCCTCAAAATGAGGGGAACGTAGGCGGCGGAAACGGTTCGGTCTAAAACACAAATAAAAGTCATACTCGACATCAATACAATTGATCGAGACCATGAAAGCGTCTCGAAAAACTACGAAGCAATTCACATATTCATTACAAGTTAAAAGCTTTTGATGAGTCTAAGCCCGATTCATTCCTACAACCGGCAACCTGCTAAAAGAAACTAAAATACATAATCAAACTAATGTGTACGCCATGACAAGAAAGGGATACTCGGAAACCTCGAGTCACTCCAGCCACTCGTGCTTGGCATCCCCCTCTTCTTCCCCCTTCGAGTCTTCTTCTTCGAGCAGGGAAAAATGTCGGTCTTCCTCCTACCAAGCTGCGGTATAGGAACAGGGATCTATCAAACCGGCCTCTGTCGGGGCCTTAGTAGCCCTAGCGTCATCTCTCATCTCCTGTAGCCAGGCAGTAAAGTAGGAGTCCTCCTCTCTTGTCTCTTGACATAAGCCTCATAGTCGGTCACCGGCGTCTCCGCTCCTGTCATGAGGGTTGGCCCTCGCCTCGGCCCTCCTCCTCTCGGGCGTCGGGTCCTCCGCACCCACAATGGCCTCACGCCGTCTCAAAATAGCCATACGAGTCTCTCCAAAATGCCTCTCGTACCAATCCGGGTACCAAGTGGTCAAGAAAACGGGTCTCGGACGCTTTCGAGGATAACCCGAGGAGGAAAGACGTCATACCTCCATGCTCGGGAAAGAAAGGAAAACACCGAAGGATCATCCATAGAAGCGAGGAGCCACCACCTGGTGGCTATATCATCAAAGTCCTCCAAAGGAACTGCTCAAGCCGAGCTGTCTCGAGAACCAAGGACGGAATATAGAAGGCTGGGAGAAAGCCCGGAAGCATGACCACATGAGACCCGTCCTGAAGCACTCTGCGAGTCTCCACCCGCCAACAAGGCACTCGACCACGATATCTTACGTCCGGCGACCAGCCATCCAACGCTCCCATGAGCCACGATCATCAAAATCTCTGACAACCCCTCTCTGGCGAATGTCCAAGGCTTGATCATATCGGGAGTTTCCCGAAGAATCCCCAGCGCTCCATCGGCCACGAGTCAAGAGGAACGGGCTGCCCCGTGCATATACCGCCTCCCGTAGCTTGACCTATCGAGAGCATGGAAAGTCTCCCCCAAGATCAAAGGTACAACATCTCTGCCCAAGCGACAATGAACGACTACATCTAGCAGAGCCCGATGACAGATCCCAAAAGAATAGACCATGAACAAGGTCCCAAACATGCAAAGTGCAAAGGCATCCCAATAGGCATCGTCAAGCAAGCCTAAGCCCCTAAACCTATCAGGGAGACCGGAAATATCAAAATGATCGGGACCACAGATCATACCTTGCGCTTCCTCCGGGGAAAGATGAAGGAGGTTGCACAATCTGTCAACGAAAGAAGCCCCTCCAGGCAAAGGAACCGCTATCTCCTCCACCTCCGGGCCACCAAGCAAAGCCTGAAATTCTTCCACGGTCGGAACAACCTCATTGTAAGAAAGGCAAAAGACATGCCTTCTAGTATCCCAAAATGATGAAGAAGCTCTCAAGAGGTCGTAGTCCGGAACCAATTCTTTGAGGGACCATAAGCACTTCACCTTGTACCTTTCTTCAAAGAATGACCTCCTCTCATGCATAATCTCCCGAGACCACTCTTTAAACTTGGTGAAGAATTGCATTTGAGAATTTTGGGATAATTTGGGTGGATTTCTCATGCTCACAATCCTCTCCATGGGTTTTCTCTCTTTCTCCCCGAAAATAGCTGTTTGAACTGGTGGTTGAAGAAGGTATTTGAATTTGAAACAAAGTGAGACCAGATCTGAAGCAAAATTAAAGGACAGTGTCAGATTCCTGTCCTATCCGCGCGGATGAGTTTGTAAAAAAAAAAAAATCTTTACAACGGTCAAAGCTGCTACACCAAAGGAATATTTTGTCCCCAAAGCCTGTCCAAGCCAGTCCATGCACCAAACATCTACACCCTTACCATAAAACCAGGGCTCATGCAACATTGCATTCATACTGCATTGCATTCATAAAAATAAAATCCTAAACTATTACATTCCAAAAATAAAAGGAGTGTGCAAAAAAAAAAACTCAAATCAAAAAAAAAAAGGGTAGGTAACAATAATCCTAAATTATTGCATCCAAAAAAAAAAAAAAGAAAAAAATGTGCATAAAAAAATAAAAATAAGTTGTATCTGTACAAATCTCAAATCTCAGAAATCAACCCAATCTCAAGTAATCAATCGGAGTCCCCAGCAGTCGACGTCTGCCCCCGGTCCCTCTTGCGACTCGGGCCCGCCTCATCAGGAGCCCTGAAGATCTCGGGCTCGGGAATCATCATCCTCGTCCCGGAAGAAGGCTCATCGGGACCAACTGGCACGCTCTGATAGGGAAAGCCAAGATCTGCGAAAAAATCATATCCGAAGGTGAAGGCGTCGGACTCTGGACGTGCGAAGAAGATCCACCATGCCGCGTACGTGTCCACCGCCCGTAAGGATCTCCGAGAATGACGTGGTCCGAAGGTAGTACCGCGCGAGGATCGAGGAGAGGAGAAAGGAGTCTCGGAAGAAGTCTACGAAGGAATAGGGAAGCCTCCCGCCTGACAGGCGCCGGCCGTGGTCGCCTCGCTCTAGCCTGAGGAGCCCCGCAAGCAACCATTCTCCTGATAAATCTCTTAGCCCCGATTACTTGCTTCGTCAGCTTCTCGACGACCACCTCCGAAAACTGCACAGAAGCGGAAGCGTCAAAAAAGGAAGTGATGCTAAAAATGATGAAGCAAAAGGAAGAAAGAAGAGGCAAAAGCATAAAAAGCCATACCTTCATACCCGGACAAGGCCGGAAAGCTCGTGGAGGCCGCTCGGGCTGAGGGATCTCCACCCTCAATCTAATCCCATCCTGGACGTACGAGAAGTTCGTCCGAGGGTACCGCGGGATCCCTAACCCCTCTCTATCAAGGACCTGGGGCATCCTCAGCCTCCTCAAGATGAATGCCGAATGCGCTCAATCGCTACGAAATCCGAGAAGTGCGGCCGGCTCGGTAATCATCCCGAGTCACGAGATCTATCACTCGGGTGCATCATATCGGCAGGAGGCTCCATCGGTGTCAACAAAGGCGAGTTCACGCCATGCTGGCGCGTCACCCTCTCTCCCAGGTAATAGATATCGCAGGTCAGACCTCTCAGAATCCTCCGCTGCACGGTCCAAATCTCAGCGCCCTTCAGCTGCGCCACCTCAAAACGATCCCAGGGGTAGAATATCATCCTCTCATCCGTCTCAGCCTCCGTCAAAGGAAGGCAATCCGCGTATCTGAGAGTCGTACGCCCCCTGGAACTTATCTTCTCCCGGGCATGCTTGGACCAAGAGCGCATGGCCGGATACGCCAACGTACGCCGCAGCCGTCGCCACATCGTGACGTGGAAAAACTCGAGCCCATACTGCGAAAGGTAAAGATCAAATCAATCCAGTGCAAAAGAAAAGTGTGTGCTCAAGAAGAAAGGGAAAGCAAAAAGAAAGCTTATACCTCCAGGGCAAACTCAAAGCAGTATAAGGAGCTCACAGCCTTCCGGCTATATCTATCAAGAGCAAAGTAAAGCTCTGCCAGCCCGGCTTCTCCCCAAGAGACATCTCCAGCCATCTCCATGTCCTCCAAGGACCTCGGCGGGGCAAAAGGCGCCGTCCTCAACATGTCCAAAAAGAGTGCTCGAAAAAGTAAACCACAAGAAGGCCCTAGCAATCTGCTCAGCGCCTATCCTCTCCTCCCCAGCCTCGTAGCTCCCAATGGTCTCCACAATCTTCCCGTAGACCACGACATACTCCATCCCCATCCCCTTTTTGGGAATAGGGGAAAATCCCAGAAGAGCCTGCAGGTCCGCGTCGCTGTACCCGTCCCGCCACTCAATGCTGCGTCCATTAAAGGACAGACCCGTGATCGCAGCATAGTCAGAAGGCGTAACCGTAGCCTCGCCCCAGAAGAAGTGAAATGTGTGGGTCGCGTCCCACCAATGCTGCGCCAAAGCAAACATCAGGCCCTTGCTCTTAGGAAACTTGACCAATCCCCTCAAGCACTCAATGAACTCCCAAAGCCCGCTCTCAACAACAATCTGTCTCGGACTCAGCAAAGCTCCTCGGCCCGCATTCGGAAGCCGGTCCCACAAGTCAACTACAGACTCCACCGATCCTCGAGTCTTCATCTTGTTCAGCTGCTCCGTAACGTAGTTGTTTCCACCCTGCAAAAAAAAAAAGAGAAAATGTCAAAAAAAAAAAATTTTGCATTCGCATTTGCACAAAAAAAAGAGAGGAGAAAAAAGCATATACATGCATCATGCAACACAAAGTTTTGAAGAAAATTCGGCAGCATAACAACATGCAATGAACCTAGCCCCATTTTTCTCGCACAAAAAAGACAGTTTTCAGCAAATTCCAATCAACATTCATCCATAAAAAAAAATGCAAAGAGTCAACGGAAGTAAAAACTCCGTCCCATTTTCAAAAAAAAAATGCGTACATGCATATCATCCATCATCCCGAAAAAAAAAAATCCTACATGCATTCCTACAAGAAGACGACGGAAGTAAAAACTCCGTCCCATTTTCATAAAATTGCATACATTCAATCAACGGGAGGAAAAATCCGTCCCGCTTTTCAAAATCTTAAACATACATACATTCATATCATCATCATCTCATATTGGCAGAATGCCCATTTTTTTCAAACAAAATGCATGCATTGCACAATTCTCGAATTTTCAAAAAAAAAAAATGGCGACAATGCCAATTCTTTTCCCAAGCAAAATGCACATTTTGGGACACCAACAAATTCATTGCAACATGCATATCATCAAGATCAATATTCAAATTTCAAAAAAAAAATTCAAAAAAAATCACAATTCATAATTTTCGAATTTAAAAAAAAAAATGCGACGAAAACGCCAATTCTTTTTCCAAGCAAAATGCACATTTTGAGTTACCCATATACTCATTACAACATGCAAAGCATCAAAATCAAAATCCAAGGCCATGAACATTGCATAATTTTCAAAAAAGAAAAATCACCCAAAAATCAATTTCAAGCAAAAATCGACAAAAGGGAACAAAAGGATTCGAAGTATACCGTTCGGAGACTCGGATCGGTGGCCCAATGTTGCCAAGCATCGGGGTATGGCTCCTCCGCAATCGATTGCGAAAGTGCGTAGTGCCTCCTCATTCGGACGAGCTCCAATCGTCTCTCCGCTACCGGGCCACGTCCTTGGCCTTGAAAAGCACCTTCCCCGTGTTCCATTGCTTGAAAATCGAAGAAAAATGGAGGAATTTTCAAGCTTTTTGGCCTTCAATGGCGGTTTTGGCAAATTTTTCTCTTTCTCTCGTAATTTTCAAAAAACTGACTGAGGAAGAAGAAAGGGCGTTGGCCCTCATTAATACCCTCTGATTCTCAACCCTCTCCGCGCGGACAGGATTGTCAGAGTCAAAATGACCCTTTTGCACTTTAAAAATCCGGGACTCTGCAGTTTAGTCCCAAACTTGACAGAGTTAACCAAAGTGAACCCAAGTCAACCCCCTTTCAAGGAAATCATTCAACGGCAGTAAAACGTAAGACCGATTTCTCCGAGAAAGTTAACGGAATCCCGTTTCTTTCATTAAAATTATCCCCCGGCAGTCAAACGTAAGACCGATTTCCCCGAGAAAGATAACGAGATCCCGTATCTTTCATCAAAATTATTCCCCGGCAGTCAAACGTAAGACCGATTTCCCCGAGAAAGATAACGAGATCCCGTATCTTTCATCAAAATCATCAAACGGCAGTCAAACGTAAGACCGATTTCCCCGAGAAAGATAACGGAATCCCGTTTCTTTCATCAAAATCATTCCCCGGCAGTAAAACGTAAGGCCGATTTCTCCGACGAATACGTCTGATTTTCCCCCAGCAAAGGCTAACAAAATCCCCAGCAAAGTTAACGGAATCCCAAAAGCCAACGAAATCTCGAGTAGAATTCGAACTACGAAAGGGCTTGATTTCCACTAGGGATACGTAGGTAGCCTATCATTAGGTCCAGCCACTCGACCAGCACGGTCATCCTTCGGCAGCAGACGTAAGACCGATCCTTTCAAAATGAAGTCCACTAGAGGACCAATTATCCCAGACCATCAAAGGAAATCATCACCATTAAGGTTCGAGGCACCTAAAACGCCATCTTCAAGGCTCGAGGCACCTAAAATGCCATCATCAAGGTTCGAGGCACCTAAAACGCCATCTTCAAGGTTCGAGGCACCTAAAACGCCATCTTCAAGGTTCGAGGCACCTAAAACGCCATCTTCAAGGCTCGAGGCACCTAAAACGCCATCTCCAAGGTCCGAGGCACCGAAGACGCCATCATCAAGGTTCGAGGCACCTAAGACGCTATCACACACAACACTAGGAAAGCGATAAATCGCAATCATCCCCAGCAGAGCGGATAGCCATCAGACCGAAAAGGGTCATTCCTATCCCCAGCAGAGCGGATAGCCATCAGACCGAAAAGGGTCATTCCTATCCCCAGCAGAGCGGATAGCCATCCGACCGAAAATGGTCATCCCTATCCCCAGCAGAGCGGATAGCCATCAGACCGAAAATGGTCATTCCTATCCCCAGCAGAGCGGATATACAATTTCAGCCACTCGATCACTTGATCATCCTGCCAAATATGGAGCCTTACTCTTATCGACGACCCCGCTTCCTTCGAAAGCGCCGTCGCCGAGGGGCTACTGTAAGTGCTCCAATTTGAGCTTGTTAGAATTTTCGTTAGAAAATTAACGAAAGTTATAACATTCCTAACAATTCCTAACATTCCTAACATTTCTAACAAAGTGAGGGCAAAATGGGCATTGCTATTTAAAGATAAACCTTCAAAGGAATCTCAAAAAGCAAAAGAATTAAGAAAATCCCGAAACAGCAAGTTGAAAAACAGTTTCTGTTTGATTTTTTGAAAAATATTCCTTGTGTCCAAAGCCTGGAGCTGCATTTAATGAACGGTGCACACCACCAACCTTGTCCGCGCGGATACCTTTGTATTTTTCAGAGGGCTATAAATTGAGCCCTCCAGTCTCAAAAAAAAGAGAGAGAACAACAACACAACTCACAGCATTTGGCGAAAATACTTGAGAAAACAGTGAGAATTCTCTAGAATTGTCACCTTTTTCTCTTGAATCTTCCCACCTTTCACTCACTCAAATCAAACCCACTCACTCTCAAGTTCAAACACAAACACAAAAATACAAGGAAGATAGGTATAACCTCCCTCTCCTTACCCTAAATTCTCTCATCCATGCATGCATTTTCAAACTACAAAATGTAGTTTGTTCATTTTCTTGCCCTAGATCCAAGAGGATCACCATGGAAGTTCATATCCATGGATGATCCTCTACAAGGATCAACATTTTCTTCAATGTGTTCTTACTTGTTTGCAAATGCATTTTCAAAACCCTAAAAACCATTTTCAAGCACCAAATCTTGATTTCAAAGGATAAAATTCCCCTTCCCAAGCAAATGAAGTGTTTAGTCCTAATGTACCCCAAGGATGGTTTGGTATAGTTGATTCACCACTAAAATTTCAAGTGATCACTAACCAAAACCTAGGGAAATGGGGACAAGCATGGATGCAAAAATCCCCTTTAAAATCATATTTTCTTGAGAAGTTGCTGTCCAGTAGCAATTTTCCAAGACCCCAGTCCATTGTCTTAATTTTTAGACACAGATAAACTTGGAATTTGGTGTTGACTACAAAACACTTTTTGTATCCAACATCCAGAGCTTTCCAGACATATTTTTACTTTATTTTTTGAGTGAGTAAAACTCCCTTTTTCAAATTTTCTTTTAGAGGCCAGTTCATCAGCTTCTGGAAATCCAGATTTCATATCTGATATTTCCAGAAGGTTTTGACCCCTCAAATATTCTCCAAAATGGAAAATTCCTTCGCAAAAATCTTATTTGAGGTGTTTGGAACAACTTTCATTCTCTGAGTTTTCTCAGATTATGAAGTTTTGAAGCCCTTAAATCCATTTCAAAATCAAGAGTCCACTGCCTTTTTCATTCTGGCAGAAGTGTTCTTCAACTTCCAAAAATCTTTTGAGCACCAAAACTCTACCCAAAAATCACACCAAAAATCATGGGAACTGACCAAAGTCTAATAAAGAATTCCCAATTTTTACTTTTCTGAGTTTCAACTTATTTTGGCCAAAACACACACACACACACACAAATGATTTTCAGCTTGGAAGACTCGTTTTACGAGGCATTTCGGGTGCACACTAACGTCCTTCCCGGCGTGTAACATGACCTCCGAACCCAAATCTCTAATCTCGGGCATTTTTCAAAGTTTTGGCCCTTAAAACAAAAATGGCGTGGCGACTCCGTTTTCCGGTTTTATTCGGTTTTCAAAGAAAAGAAAAAATCGAATTTTCCCGCGAATGGCAACATCATCACAAGTCCTAGGATTATATTATGTGGGTTTCATTTATTTAGATGAGTTGGGCTTTGGTATTGGGCTTAGGTTTAGGAAACCCATTTATAAAAATAACCCAAAAATTTACGAGGATTATTTGGTAAATTGTTAAATTTTTATTTAGGCTTTTAGAGGGCTTAATATTATGTTGAAGTCTTATGATTATATTATGTGGGTTTCATTTATTTAGATGAGTTGGGCTTTGGTATTGGGCTTAGGTTTAGAAAACCCATTTATAAATACCCTTTATAAACCCTAGAAGCCTCATTGTTACTTAAAAAAAAAAACCTAAAAGAAATAGAGAGAGAACTATGTAGAGAAAGAGAGAGGCGGTGAAATTACCCGGGATTCTCGGCGGGGGCGAAGCGCGGTTGTCTTTTGCGGGGTTGGTGTTTGAGACCTCGCTTTCCGGAAGGAGAGGAGTCGCCACGCGATTTTGTATTTTGAGCCCAAACGTTGAAAAACGACTTTAGTGAAATGGTGTCGTTTTTATTGGTAGCAAAAACTTTGGAAAGGCTTTGAAAAGGGGTGTCATTTTTATTGGTAGCAAAAACGAGGAAAAGGCTTTTTGAGTACCAGAGATTGTTAGGTTTGGAGGTCACGTTACGTTTCGGAAAGAGTATTTTGAGATCACCCGAAACGCCTCGTATGACGAGTCTTTCTACCTTTCTCGAAAATATGTGCGTGTGTATGTGTGTTTGCATTTTTGAAAATGGGGGCTTGAATGACAAGCTTAATCTTGGTTTGAATGTCAAACGTTGATTTTGTGATTCCTTTTGGAAAAGGCGAGCGTTTGAATGACAAACGTCAGTTTTGGAGTTTTTTAGAAAAAGTGACACGAGTGATTATTTTGAACTTTTAACTTAATTGTCAAATGTTGACTTTTAAGAAAAGAGCGTTTGAATGTCAAACGTCGGATTTTGAGTTTGAAGATGATCGTTTGGATGTCAAACGTCATTTCGCGCGTTTTTTAAAGAGAGTTCGAATGTCGAACTCCGGTTTTTGAACCGGGCATTACATTGTTAGCGAATGTCGGGATCCAATTGTAAGAGAGCAGCCTGCGTCTCGTATATCCTTTTGTAATGTCTCCTTCTGCCTATGCAACAAAGTTCGTCGATCGACGGGTTGGGAGCTTTCAGCTCGGCCGGCATCGGCGTTCTTCGTTATCTTCCTCCCAATTCTCTTCCCTCAAGGACGGGTGGCACGAGGAAGGTTGGCTCCTACTCCCTCGGCAGTTGGCTGCCCCATGGAACGGAGATTCATGGCGAGGGGAGGTGGTCCTTCGGGCTGAGGTGGAGGAGGAGGAAGTACCTCGGCATTTGGAGTGATCCCGTTCACTTGGGTCTCGTCCTCATTAGTAACACTTACGAATTGTCCGTCTTCCATTAGAAATCAACACTTGTAAATAGCAAATTACCAAACGGATAAATTTCCCAATAATCACGATTTCTAGCCAAATTCGGAGCAGAATTCAACGCAAACACAAAATCGCAAATTGCAATTTGACAACGCCAAATCTTCCGGCCAAAACGTTTGTTCCAAGCAAAAACTGGGCAAATTCCGGCTGAATCTGCAGAATCCGGCCAAAATTGGAACAGAGCAAAAACGGAACAGATTTTTCCGTTGAATCAAGAACAGATTCGGCAAGAAATCAGGTTTCACGCGAGCTTTTTCCAGGCCAAACAAAGAGTGTTTGAATCGATTCCCGGCAATGGAACCAATTGATGATGCCAAAATTGTCAAATCAGCCTAAATCCAAGTGATCGTTTGCTCCGGCAATTGCTAGACCTGAAAATAAGAGAAAACACGTAAACTAAGCCGGGGCTTGACCGGCGAAGGCCCTCCGGCGTGAGAATAAGTCCACGGTTTTGATATGAGAAACTAAAGTGACAGAGTTTCTGTATGTAAAAAGTAACGTACCAAATAATGCGCTATATGGCTTGTATTTATAGGGATGGATTGACAGAATCCATGTTGAACTTGAACTGTAAAGAGATAAGATATAATCTTAGGAAGATTATATCAAATAAGGAATCCTTATTTGATCGGTATTGTAGGAGGTAGTTATAATTCTGATGAGATTATAACTGCTGAATCCTTGTTTGAATAGGATTGTTACTGTTAGACAAATCTAAACAATCGAGCACAAAAGAAAAAGAATTACTATAAAATTGAAATACAATATATAACATAAACATTAACAAAGAAAAAAACATAAGTCGTCTTCTTGAATTTGCTTGAATTCGAGTCGTGTTAGACACTCTCCTTAAGGCTAATTCGCCCCCTCACTACGAGTGCTCGAGGTCTTCAATAAACGTTAGTCTCTCAGGATAGAACGGATGAACCGAAACAACTTTGTACTTAAGTTTTCCGGCGAATTTTCCTATGCTTGGACAAAATCACCATGGATATTTCTCTATGAGGCCAAAGGAAGAAGATAACAAATTGCAAGAGGGAGGTGGAGAATTGATGGAAAAAGAAATCAATTTTCATTATTGTGGGTCTCTCTACTTATAGCTCCACTAACTCTCCCATGAATATCCAATTAATCTTAGTATTAATATGAGACTCATTACTTTCTATTCAAGAAGTTTAATACCAAACTTTGTAACTCCAAATTCCAAAGTAATGATCCATATTAATCCCTCAATTAATCTAGGAATTATGGGACATCAATAGTGGTGTTAACTTCTAAAAGTTACACTTTAACCCACTTACTTTGAGCTATCATATCTTTCTCATCCAATGCCAAATTGGACATCTAGATATTTCATTTTCATGTTCTCATAACGTGGAACATGAACCCACAATAATCTTTGTCAAACGACAAACGATTCATGTAAGGAAAATACACAATTTCCTTCACATATAACGAATTTTTCCAACAATCCCCCACATGAAGGAAATTGATGACGAGTTTGGTGATAGAGTCCGGCATTCGAAAACTTGCATACGATAGGTGTGGGAATGCCCATTGAACCTTCGCTCGTACAACCATATTACTCTACTCGCAAGTCGATAGACGCGATATCCTTGAACCGTTATGCTTTTTGTGTAGCCGATCATATTCTTGACACAAGTAACGTCCTAACATAGTTCAATTCTCATAGCTATGTTCATTCATGGCCCTGAACATTTTGCCTGGTTCTGTGAGAGGGTCTAAGAATTGAGCCTCACACAATTCTCCTCGAAGCGGCCCCAATTCTCTCTCACATAGGTGATTTCTTAAAGGTAACCCGTATTACCCCGCTCGAATTTTTGACGCGTAAGAATCATTAAAAGCCATAAGCTTATCCTTGTCCTTTCAGGATGTCACTAACAGGAATGGACTTGGGGTTGGTTCCCCCACAGTGACGCTGCAAATCTTTTAACAGTTAGGTTGTCCCATTGAATCTAGTTCTTGGGATCTCCAGTCATCTAGATTGGGTTTTCCGCTGTGTTTAACTTTTAAGAGGCTTACATCTCATTCCCCTCATCGAACCTTCAACTAACTCTCTATTTAACCCTTTGGTTAACGGATCCGTTTATCATTTGACTTCACATTGTCAAATTAGTTGAGAGTAGTTGTTTAATGGTATTATGTCTTATACATAAATGTCTAGACTACCATTACACACATTTCTATATGTCTTGTCAATCATAGATTGACTTTAGCAATATAACATCTTGCTAACACAAGCTTTATCCATGGGACAAGTGTTAACACAAATTCATTCTAGTGATTTATATTGATCCTATCAAATTTATCAAGAATATCCGTCTAATGACTTGTTAAACAACGAGTCCATTAGTTTTCCTTGAATTTGAATCAAATGATCAAATTTACTAGAATTTTTCTTAGTTTAACAAAACTTTTGGAATTAATTAATAAAGTGACGTTGTCACCATTTTTACTTAAATCCACGCAATCAAACTTTTGATGTCATTATCTTTGTACTTGTCTCAAGTCATACAATGACTTTACAAACTAGCACATTTTCTTCTAGGTTCCATTTCTTGAACCGTTTCAACACTTTGATCTATTTCATTCAAAGTATCATATATTCACTTTCATGAATTTGACATCAATACTTAATTTCCATTGATTTTATTTTCTTTTGATTTTTATATATATTCAAACATATTGAATCATATATAAAAACCAATATGCACAATTGTTATGAGCATAACTCTTGAAACATAATTCACCATTTAGTAACCAAATTCAATTTCTTTGATAATTGGACTTGCTACTTTGCAAAACACCCCACATAAACAAGTGTACGTAGGCCTACGTGTCCATACTTCATATGGACATCTCATTATTTTCTTGGGAAATATACTCACCCCCACATTTTCGGAGTAGCCCCAAAATTAGCAATAATGTCAATTTTCATTATTAACACCATTTGATCATTGTGTACATTGTGGACACTTTGTTTCATTGCTCATGTACAACAAATCCCTCGGGTTGTTCTATGTAAATTTTCTCTTCTAAATCGACATTTAGAAAGGTTATTTACATCCAGTTGATGTATTTCAAATTCTGCTATGCAGCAATTGCAAATACAATCTTTATTCTCGTGATGAGAGAATAAGTATCAAAGTAATAAAGTTCTTTATTTTTCTTGAAATCCTCAATTACAAGTCTAGCCTTGTACTCATTGATTGTTCTTCCATCGGTCTTCATTTCCTTTTTTGAAAATTCACTTATATGCTAGTGATTTACTACTCGGAGGTAAATCCACTAGTTTCCAAGTGTGATTTTCCAAGATGGAATCAATCTTACTTTTAATGGCCTCTTTTCACAAAGATCTTTCCAAAGAGCTCAATGTCTTTATAACTATGTGATTCACTTTCTAGCAAGGAGGTTAGAAAATCCAGGCCATATAATTTTCTTATCCTACCTCATTTGCTATGTCGAGGTCATGCCTCTTCTTTATCATTCCTCATGATAGGTTTCTTCTTCTTCTATTGAATCATGAATCCGTTTAAATGAGTTTTCCCCATCTCTTAATTTATACGGAAACATATTCTTAAAGAAAGAAGCGCTTCATGATTCCATTATTGAATCTTGAATTCATAAACAAGAATTCTATAATCACAACTATTGTAAGCATACCCAACCATATGCAATCCATAGTATTTAGTGTAACATATACACAAACTACGATTAGTTGTGTTTTATCACTACCTCTTTATTAAGTTGATTTCCAACTTTTTCTTTAAAGAGATAAGATTCAATACTTTGCTTTTTAGCAAGCAATGTTAAAAGTAAAAACTTATATTTTACCATCATCTAGTGAATAACATTCTCATTATTAATCACTTGAATACCCTTTCATTTTATTCATTCAAACATCATGAATTTCATTCTTGATGACATCACAATTGCCACTCAAGACACAAGGTATATGCTTGACTTTTTCAAATAAATTTGACTTTTTAAACACGTTTGACTTTTCAAATGATTTTGACAATTCAAACAAGTTTGACCCACTTTGTCTTTGTATTAAGCATTTAGGCATGGTTCATCACATTTGCTTTCGACAAAAGAAATGTTAGACAACTTTTCTCCAAAGTTCTATTCTCTTTTCCAACACAAAGATGAATAGCACACACCTCAACATTCATTTCCATTCATTATGTTTGAGGTGATTTTAAAAATATTTTCAAGTGGAAAGCAATTTCTCAATTATTGTCATCACTTGAGAATTTTACTCAACACCATCCATTCTACATGATTTTCATGGAATACTATTTCCACTTCTTCCATATGATTTTTATTTCATTTATGGAGTCCACTATTTAAAAACAAGAAAGCGGATTACGATGATTTTCCAATGCACCCTCATTCTCGATTTTATATTTATAGTCCAACGACTCCCACAAATGTTTTGCAATTTTCTTCGTACTATATATGATTTATAATGAATCCGAGAATTTATTAAGTATATAGTTTCGATAAAGAAAATTCACATGCTTCAACCGCACTCACGGCATGAACATCCATCACATTTTCACCCAACTTTGTAGGATCTTTCAAAAGAAACCTCTCTAAGTTCAAGGTGGTCAAGTAGAACATCTTTTGTTGCCATCACTTAAAGTAGAGGCCAACCAAATTTTCTAACTTCTCACTATGGTGATCCGATATATTTGGAACAACCACATTCCATTAGAGATTTGTCTCCACACAAAGAGCCTTTAATTTTCAACAATTATCACTTTGTTGTTATAAATATAACTCTCTAACTTAATTAGAGAATTCACTTTAAGAATAAATTGCTAATTCAATAGGAGAATTAACACAATTTATTTCTCATAACCACTCATATTTATAAACCTCTAAATTTCTTAATGAAATTATAATTGAAGGTTAATTATTCCAAAACTTTAAAGGTCTCATCTTGAAGTACCTCTAAATTAGAGAAAGTCACATTCTCTTTACAAAATAAACACTTTCTTTTAGAAGTTCTCATTCTAAATATTTTGTGTTATTTGTCATCATCAACAACAATAAGATTTAACAACTTCCTTCAAGAAGTCTTATTGTTTTTTTTTATCTTTATGACATTAGTCACATATTTCCCTAATAGGTTTTAACAACTTCTTCCAAGAAGCCCTATGGTTTTTGTTCTTGTAACATTTTTCAATGTTCACAACAATAGAATTCAACAACTTATTTCAAGAAGCTCTATTGTTTGTATCTTTGTGACTTTTGTCACTATTGACAATAATAGGATTTAACAACTCCTTTCAAGAAACCCTATCATCTTTGTCAATACATTATTGATAAAATGCAACGTTAAAGAGTACATCTTTATCCGTTCATCTTCTCAACTTAGTTCAAAAGAACTTTTCATTTATAAAATGCAACGTTAAAGACTAAATCTTTACCCGTCCATCTTCTCAACTTAGTTCAATGAACTATTCAATTTTTCTCAACATGATTCTTGTGAATCATAAGAACGTTAAATACGATATCTTTAACCGTTCATTTTCTCAATTTAGCTCAATCGAACTTTTCAATTTTTCTCACTATGATTTTCATGAATCATAAGAGATCTATCATACATTGTATAAACACTAGAAGTGGCATCACCACAACTATTTTACACAATCATTGCAACATCCTTGATGTTCATCCGTAAGTCAGCACATCATTACTTCTTTCAGAAACTGTTCTGTTTCGAAATTTATATATTAATATCTACATAATAAAATCCGATCTACACCGTTCAGAATCTTCTCCTCTGAGTCGTGAACATGCACACCAAATTTCAGTCCGATCCAACGGTTAAAGAAATGGGAATTTTTTTTTACCACAGATGGTCACTGAAAAAATGTTCTGAAATTTCCTCCCATCTCGTCCATCATTTTCCAATTCTTTTACCTCTTTCTTTGATTACCGCTCTACCGGATTTCCAAATCTGTAATTCTTTCTTAAATAGGGAATTAGTCTTAAGATTGTTAGACAAATCTAAACAATCGAGCACAAAAGAAAAACAATTACAATAAAATTGAAATACAATATATAACATAAACATTAACAAAGAAAAAACCGTAAGTCGTCGTCTTGAATTTGCTTGAATCCGAGCCGTGTTAGACACTCTCCTTAAGACTAATTCGCCCCCTCACTCCGAGTGCTCGAGGTCTTCAATAGACGTTAGTCTCTCAGGATAGAACGGATGAACCGGAACAACTTTGCACTTAAGTTTTTCGACGAATTTTCCTGTGCTTGGACAAAATCACCATGGATATTTCTCTAGGTGGCCAAAGGAAGAAGATAACAAATTGCAAGAGGGAGTTGGAGAATTGATGGAAAAAGAAATCAATTTTCATTATTGTGGATCTCTCTACTTATAGCTCCACTAACTCTCCCATGAATACCTAATTAATCTTAGTATTCATATGAGACTCATTACTTTCTATTCAAGAAGTTTAATACCAAACTTTGTAACCCCAAATTTCAAAGTAATGATCCATATTAATCCCTCAATTAATCTAGGAATTATGGGACATCAATAGTGGTGTTAACTTCTAAAAGTTACACTTCAACCCACTTACTTTGAGCTATCATATCTTTCTCATCCAATACCAAATTGGACATCTAGATATTTCATTTTCATGTTCTCATATGAACCCACAATAATCTTTGTCAAACGACAAACGATTCATGTAAAAAAAACACACAATAACGAATTTTTTCAACAGTTACAACTGCTTGTCGGTAAGCCGAGGAGATTAATTTCTTTATCTCGTCATTTGCATGTAGGCCGAGATGAATGAATGACTCTCCTCGTCATGTAGAGATCTGCCGGCATAGAGAAATGCCGAGGTGAACGATTTTCTCTCCTCGTCATGTGTAGGTATGCCGAGGTGAGACTTTTCTCTCCTCGTCATTCATGACCTCTCGGTCCATGATGAGCCGGGGAGGAAATAGGAATATAAGGAGCCCGTTGATAACGTTTAGGCCGAGGAAGGCACCTCGTCCTCTATGAAATGAGACGGATCAAAAGGAAAAGTAGGAACCTTGAAGTGGGACGGAGGGAGTAACTTATAGTGACAAATAAATAGAGTGATATACTTGTTTTTAGGTGATCCACTCATATATGTTACAGGCATTCTTTATTTTTTTTTGACAATATTGTTTCTATAAGACCATAGTCAAACACATGCCACTATTTTTGTTCTCTGCTTTTCCATGTAAGATGGTTAAGTGATCTGGCTGGATCAACTATTAGTTGATATGCTTGAATGGATTGTCAACAATATTTTTTTTTATATATATATATATCATCTTAGGTTAACTTCCATCTAAAGCACACTATTTTTCTTTATTTTTTGATATTGGAGTATTTTACCCCCATTATTCGAATCTGGGTTTTTTGTTGTAGACCGACAACTGGTGCGATGTTCGAGGTTGATTTGGAGTGAAATATCCGAAATGCCCTTGAAGCAAGCAACTGCCGTGATCGGAATGAATACTTTAGGGGCTTGTTTGGTAGGCCGATAGGATTAACATATATTAATAGGGAGGAGGTTATTAATCCAGGGATTAATAATACCACCCTTTTTTTAGGATAAATAAGAAGGGGATAAGAGGTTTTCAGATGCTTATCTGGATTGTACTTTGGATAATTACTACGGTTGCATTTAATCTACCAAACATACTTTTATTAAACATACTTTTATTGGACTAATAATCATATCCGGTCATTTATCGACCTACCAAGCTGCCCCTAGATGTCTAACTGCTAAACTATCAAATTACACTGGCCACGAATCCCCGTTGCTCATCTAATCACAAAAAGTTAGGATTGGGATTGAATTGGCATCATCATTCAGGACAAAGTTGCTAGATTGAAGTGGATTTGTCACTGTTGATTGTAAGTTGTATCCCCTCCTTAATTTGAGAAAGGGGTGGTTACATAACATACCAAGAACACATCATCTTTCCAATCCTATATCATCTTTACCATTTAGTCTGGTCAATTTGTCTCTCCATATTATCCCATACAATTTTTAGTTTCTTGTTAATCATGCCCCCGTGCTTTTGCAAGTTTCTTTTCTAGTCACATCCCTCCCTATTCAATGTTGGTCCTTTTTCCGATTAGCTTTATTCAAACTATTTTCCACTCGCGGGAAAAATTTGAACAAGCTTCTTCAATATCTTTCTTGTTGATCTAAGATTTCTCGGGGTCTTACAGAATGTATTTTTTACTCCTACGGTTTTAAGCGGAGTGTTCATTTTTTAGGGTTTAGGCTTTAGGATTTAACAGATATTTAACAGGTTAACTATTAACCACAATTTTTCAATTGGAACTTGATGATTGAACACTCCTATTTAAAAGGGGATTATTTATTTAGGGTTTCCGTCATTTATGTGAACCATTTTATACACAAGCAATGATATGGTCATAAATAAACAGAGAATTAAGATCTTTTGTACCACTTTTGTGTCATATCTTCTACCACTATTGTATCACTAGTGATCAAATAGTTTATATGTTCGGTTGATATCATCATCATGATGTCAACTCTACTATTTATGAGTCGTTGAATCACTATTGATATAACATGTGGTATCTAAAATAGTGTGACATTTGAGTTAGTATTGACTGTAATTTTACTAAGGATAAATGACAAATTAGGGTTCTAAGTTTAGGAGGTGTGTGCCAATCGCGGTTTGATGTTTCAATTTTGTCAATTTAGGGTACAAAGTTAACAACGTTAGTTAGTTAAGGGTTTTTCGGATGAGATTGCAAAGAAAAACCAGTTAAGTCACATGTATAACTTAACTGGAGTTATCTATGGTTAATATTCTCAATTTACCCTTTATTCCTATACCCTAAATTGACAAGATCCTAATTACTTTCGATGAATAAATTTTATTTTATTTTTTGCAATAAATTCTTTCAATAATTTAATATATTTTTTTCCATTTTTAAACAAAAGAAAAAAAAAATTCTCTCAAAAAATAAATAAATTATTGTTATTATAAAATCTTGTTATTTATTTCTTTAATATTTATATGTACTCAGTCCCTTCCTTACCAATTACCATCAATGACCACCGTCATTGACAACCACCATCATCACAACCGTCACCGGCCATCACCATCAACCCAAGTTCAGCCACATGTGCAAGGCACGTGTGATTTAACTGAATTCTGTTAACAATTTCGTTAAAAAATCCCAAACTAACTATCATTGTTAACTTTGTACCCTGACAAAATTGAAAAATCAGACCCCGATTGGCACACACCTCCTACACTTTGAATCCTAATTTGTCATTTGCACCTTTTACCGAATGAAATTGATTGAAATCCCCTTAACTCTGTGTCTCTATAGTCCAAAGATCTATAAATTTTCCCCATTTCCTATTAAATGAAAATAAAAGAGCTGTAAAATTGTTATCAGATTCCCATTAACTTAGGCTCCGTTTGTTTGATGTAAAACATTTTCCGGAAAATGTTTTCCTTGTTTTCGGGTGTTTGTTTCAAGTAAAATGTTTTCCGAAAAATGTTTTACCTACTTTCGAGTGTTTGGTAACCACTTGTAAAAGAAAGTCAAATGTAAAACATTTTACAAGGATGTAAAAAAAGGAGGTTTTCTTTGTAAAATGATTTACCAATTTCAAATTCGTAAATCATTTTACAACTCTTGTTCTTGGCCTTAATGTACAACTCATATTACGCTCGGTACAACATAATAATAATAATAATTAAAAAAAATTTTAACTGCCCCCACCCCCCCCACCACCCCCCCCCCAAAAAAAAAAATTTTTTTTTTGGAAACCGCCCCACCCACCCCGCCTACCCCACCCCCCACCCCCAAAAAAATTTTTTTTTTTTTTTTTTTGGAAACCGCCCACCTACCCCACCCCCCACCCTCCCCTCCCCCAAAATTTTTTTTTTTTGGAAACCGCCCCACCTGCCCCCTGCCTACCCCACCCCCCTACCCACCCGCCCCCGCCTACCCCACCCCCTACCCCCAAAAAAAAAAAAAAATTTTTATTTTTTTTGGAAACCGCCCCACCCGCCTCGCCTACCCCACCCCCCTACCCACCCCCACCTCCCCACCCCAAAAAAAAAAATTTATTTTTTTTTGGAAACCGCCCCACCCGCCCTCCCTACCCCACCCCCTACCCACCCCCACCCCCACCCCCAAAAAAAAAAAAAATTTTATTTTTTTTCGAAACCGCCCCACCCGCCTCGCCACCCCACCCCCTACCCACCCCCACCTCCCACCCCCAAAAAAAAAAAAAAAAATTTATTTTTTGGAAACCGCCCCACCCGCCCCGCCTACCCCACCCCCCTACCCACCCCACCTCCCCACCCCAAAAAAAAAAAAAAATTTATTTTTTTTTGGAAACCGCCCCACCCACCCCGCCACCCCACCCCCCCCACCCTCCCCCCCTACCCACCCCCACCTCTCCCCCAAAAAAAAAAAAATTTTTTTTTTTGGAAACCGCCCCACCCACCCCGCCTACCCCACCCCCACCCTCCCCCAAATTTTTTTTTTAATTTTTTTTTTGGAAACCGCCCACCCACCCCCCGCCTACCCCACCCCTACCCCTTTCCCCCAAAAAAAAAAAATTTATTTTTTATTATTTTTTTTTGGTAACCGCCCCACCCACCCCTGCCTACCCCACCCCCCACCCACACCACCCCCCCAAATTTTTTTTATTTTTTATTTTTTTGAAACCGCCCCACCCACCCCCGCCTACCCCACCCCTACCCACTTCCACCCCAAAAAAAAATTTTTTTTTTTTTGGAAACCGCCCACCCACCCCCGCCTACCCCACCCCCTACCCACCCTACCCCTCCCCAAAAAAAATTTTTTTTTTTTGGAAACCGCCCCCACCCACCCCCTGTCTACCCAACCCCCCCCCCCCAAAATTTTTTTTTTGGAAACCGCCCCACTCACCCCCTACCCACCCACCCCCCACAATTTTTTTTTTTATTTTACACCCCCTACCCAACCCCCCCCCCCCAAAAAAAAAATTATTTTTTTTTTATTTTTTATTAAAAAATTAAAAAAAATTGAGAGGGGGTGGGTAGGGGGTGGGTAAGGAGGGGTGGGGTGGGCGGTTTCAAAGTTGATTTAAATTAATAAAAAAGTGACATTTCCGAAAAATATTTTCGTCAAATTTGCCAAACAACTGAAAACAAGACCATGATATTTTACAAGAAAACATTTTACATGGAAATCTTTTTACATGAAAACATTTTACAAGGAAACCTTTTTACATGAAATCATTTTACATGAAAACATTTTCCGGAAAATGTTTTACGCGAAACAAACGGAGCCTTAGTTTCAAATAGTCAATTAAGTTCTCCACGAATTTCAAAATAGCCAAAGAGATGTTTAATGAAGATGGTAGAAAAAAAATGCGTATAATAATTTATGGATTAATAATTAATTAAAAATTAATCAAAATAGCTTCACATCACAAAAAAAAAAAAAAAAAAAAAAAGAAGAGAGATAAAATCTGTCTATTTCAGAAAATGGGATATGACCTTATTTCAAGGAGCATCTTTCCAAATCCACACTGTTGATCGATGGCCTACTCAAAATAGATATACTCCCTCCGTTTTTGCCAAAGGTTCACACTTTTTTCAAATCACGCAAATTAAGAAAATAGGTGGGTAGAAAAAATGTTGTGAATGTAATTTGAAAATAAGAGAGAGAATGAGTGGACGAAATAGTAAATTTGAAAAGTGTTGTAAGTATAATAGTGAAATAGGAGAGAGAATTAGTGGGTGAAATAGTAAAGATTCTTTGTCATTTTAGGAAAGGTGAAGCTTTTAACGAAACACTCATTTTGACAAAAAGTAAAGCTTGAAATGGGGCGGAGGGAGTATAACATTCAAATCGACACAAAATAAAAATTAAAAAAAAAGAAAAGAAAAGAAAATAAGAGAGCTGGTTGAGGAATCACTGTCAAGGAGAGAGAGAGAGAGAGAGAGAGAGCAAAGAAAATGGCACATGGACATCCTCAGTGTACTAGGTCAAGACACCACAAGCATGTGGTTGACAACATTCATCTTAATTTTCTTTTTAAATATTTTCCATCAATATACAATATTTTATCATTTAAAGTAACAAACAAATTTTATATTGAAATGCATAACATGGATTTTTTCCTTTGTGAAAAAATATAAAATTAATTATTTAAATGAAATATTTTAAAAATAGATTATTAAACCCTTAATCTGAAACCGATGGAGCAGTGAGGAGAAGGGGGAGCTGAGAACATGGATCCACCCCATTGCCAATGGTGCAAGTGTAACCATTTTTGCTCCGTCTCATAATTTGGTCATTTTTAGTACTCATAATCTTTTTTTTCTTTTAATTTTTTATCCCGAAATTTTGTGCAAAGTTTTCTGAAACGGAGAAAGTATATTTTACATTCAAAAATCAGAGTTGTTGTGGGGTCTACTTTCTTCTAAGATTGGTGGGAGCCATGTACAATTTATGTTTGTGTACCCAGATGGTCTTTAGAGATACAACTTCTACTTTTTTTTTTTACCTTAACATCTATAGTATAAATGCAACCCCCCTATGAGTCGGTCTGCTGAGAAACGCGTTTCTCCGTCGCGTGTGGAGAAACGGGGCTATGTTTGTCGCGCGACATACTTAGCGATTTTTCAGCTTCCTGATATCCGGATATGAAGCTTGAATATGGATATCCAAAGCTTTGGAAAGGATATCCAACCAAATATTTTTCTGATATCCTTTCCAAAGCTTTCGGATATCCGTAAGCTTCAAAAGGATATCCGTAAAAAAATTTGGTTTCTGATATCCTTTCCAAAGCTTCTGATATCCATATTCAAGCTTCCTGGATATCCGTAGTTTTGAAAAGCGATATCCAGTGTTGCTAGAGATATCGCGCGACAACCTAAGCCCCGTTTCTCCATACGCGACGGAGAAACGCGTTTCTCCCCAGATTTTGTGCCTATGAATAATTCTTTGAACAGTTTCAAGGGGGAAATTCTCCATTTTGCCCTCACTTTTTTGTTCCTTTCTTATTTTGTCCTTAAAAAATTTTTTTTTTTTAAAAAAAAAAAAAAACAAACGTGGTCTTGGACACGGGCTTATGCTAGTTATACTATATGAAAAAGATGTCGACCATTTGAGTAAAGGTTAAATCCTTTCAAGTTGACATATAAATTTCTAATGCGCTTAAAATAGCTTCGACCATTAATATATTTATACAAGTATTGGACCGTAGTAAATGTTAAGTAACCAACAACAATAACAATATAGATCAAACTTTCATACTCTCTCTCACATATGTGAATCGGTCGTACACATGAAAAAATTCAACAAACACACTAAATTTTGGGCATATCCAACATAATACAATTTTTACACTCATTATTCCGTGTAACATTATAAGCATGTAAAATGACTCATTATTCCGTGTAACATTATAAGCATGTAAAATGAATCGAACCCATGACCTTGTGACATCTAGAGTTCTAATGCCATGTTAATTATCAACTAGTTATAACAGATCTGTTTAAAGTACATAAAATAAATCAATAACACAATACAACGATATACGTGGTTCACCAACTTTGTTACGTCTACGGACAGAGGGCAAGAATATTATTATCAACTGGCAATCACCAAAATACAATCTCTAATCTAATGCACGAATTCTTGATCACAATAATTCACAATTGTGCAAACCCTATATCTAGAGAAAACAGAGAGACAAGAAAACCCTTTAAACAACTAGAATAATTGATCTCTATCACAATAGGAATTACAACCATATAAAACTGCTAAGTAATAGAGATTTTTATACCGACTATTCCTAACACTGCAGGTTTTCTAATTCTGCACAAAATCTGTCGCAAATCAGGCCCAATTCGGGACATCGCGCGATCGCCCCATTCTGGCGCACAATCGCCCCAAAATTCCAAAGAAACCGCGCGGTCGTGCTCCTTGACTGGCGCGGTCACCCCTCAGTGCTGTCACAGGAATTACCGATTTGCCATTTGTTCAATCCTCTAAGTTGTTCTCAAGTTAGATGGTCCACCTTGACATCTAACCTCCCGATTTCAAACCAGAACTCCCCTCTGCCTCAGATGTGTTATGACAAATACCAAACTTGTCCTCCGGACAAACAAAACTGTATCTTCCTACACACCCAAATGTGTTACACCGAACACCAAAATACTTGCTAAAACAGTTGATCAGACCCGTTCAACAAGTAAAGAAACGTGTCTACCTGACACCCAAATGTATCCCCCTTGACACCCAAATTGTGCTGCGCCGAGCACACCAATGTGTTTACAAGACACCCAAATGTGCCACTACATTAGGCACTCAAAATAGCCCCAACCGGCAATTGGGAAAATCCAGTCGACATTGGATCTTGCCAATCCAAATAGATAAAGCGTCATATCCTTGGAATCCCCAACATTACCTACATTTTCCTCGATTCCTTCATCGCTCCCCAATTATATGTGTTGACTTACTAACTGTGGCTTACCCAGTTCAACTCCACCTTGAGTAACTTGCTGCTCTACTTGCTTGTCAACCACCCACGCGAAGCCATGCAACATGCTTCCTTCAGATGTGTCTCTACCATACCCTCTATTGTACGATGCTCGACACCCAAACCAAAAAATGTAGAACCTTGGAGGACGTACAAGGAACCTTGTTTTATCACTTTGAGAATTACATTCGAACCCCTGCAGACATATACTGCTCCACCTTCACCTTTGAAATTGTATCCCATCTTGTCTAGCCGACTAAGCGATAATAGATTCTTCGTTACTTTAGTAACATATCTGACGTTGTTCAATATACAAAACTTACCACCCAAAGTTCGCACCCTGATGGAACCCATGCCAACTACCTTACAGACATAACCGTTAGCAGTATAAATACCACCCTCCCTTTTGTCTCTTCGTACGTTGCAAATAATTTCCTGCGCGAACACATGTGATAAGAAGCCCCAGAATCAAGAATTCATGTGTCTATCATACCTTTGTCTTCTTCGGTTACTAGGGCATAATCCTCCTCATCGTCTTCTGCCATAGCTATAGTAGACCCAAATTGCTCGCTCTTATTCAACCTGGGACATTCACGTTTCCAATGCCCCTTTTCCTTGTAACTATAAACATCTTCAGGTTTTGGACCCCTTTTAGAAGAACCCTTGTTTCTTCTACCTTTGCCCCTATTGCCTTTTGTAACCAACCCTGCTGACTGAGATTCTGTAGATAAATCGCTCGCCTTTCGGCGCAGATCTATGGTCTTGAGATTATTCTTAACCTATTCCAAAGTAACCTTATACTTACCATTAATACAGGTTTCCACAAATCCCTCATATGACAATGGTAAGGAAAAACACAACATTAGAGCAGCATCCTCATCTTCAACCTTAACATCAATATTAAGCAATTCAAGTAATAAAGATGTGAACCGATTTATATAATCTCTTATGGGCATACCTTCCATCATTCGGATACATCTTTTGTTTCAGAATAACTTGTTGGTCAATGATCATGTCAGATACATATCTTCAAACGTAAGCCAAAGAGCACCTCCGTAATCAGTATCTACCATATCTGCTAGAACATCATCATCTAAGCACCTAATGATTTTAGAGTGGGCCCTCTCATCTAGCGCGATCAGATCAGCTGCTTTCCCTGAACCCTCTGTTGTTGCAGCCGCTAAAGCACCTATGGAGCCTGCTACCGCTTTTCCCTTTAAATCCTGACGATTCCTGATCGCAGCAGCCACCGGAGCCCACAAACCCTTATCTCTCAACAAGGCCTTCATCTTGATCTGCCAAAGAGAAAAACTATTATTCCCATTGAACTTGTCAACTGGTGATTCGATTCCTGATCCTATCTTCTTCTTCTGCAGCGGAAATCCCATAGACATTTATCAACCTGACCTGGCTGAGATATCAGTTTGTTATAAAACATCTATGTAGAAGACAGAAAATAAATAAATCACATAAGACAAGGATATACGTGGTTCACCAACTTGGCTACGTACACGAGCAGAGGGTAAAAATATTATTATCAACTGACAATCATCAAAATACAATCTCTAATCTAATACACAAATTCTTGATTACAAGAATTCACAACTGTGCAAACCCTAGATCTAGAGAAAAGAGAGAGACAAGAAAACCCTTGGAACACCTAGTATTATAGATCTATATCACATTAGGAATTACAAACATATAAAACTGTTGGGTTTTATGGGTCCATGCGCAGCGGAATTAAGCATAAAATTAACACAAAACCCAAGCCCTAAGATCCGTTCTATATGATTAAATTGAATTGCTATGAGATAGAATTTACCAACCTAAATTGCTTTCCGGTCTTGAGCTATCGAACGGATAATTATGTGATTCGTAATCACAAACTTTTGATCTTCAAATCTTCGAATCTTCAACTCCTTTGGATCTTCAGATTTGAACTCTAGGTCTTTGATTTGTTTGAATAAAACTAAGACCCTCTTTTGGTAATCCACACAAATATGAATGTCAAGAACAATTCTCGGGTTGGGAATTGCTAGATTCCTAAAACTTATGGAAGAATATTGAGAGTATTTTTGTTATGATTTTCCCTTGAAAATTTCGGCCAGTCCTTAGGGTTGACAGACCTCACATATTTATACTACTTTAGTGTAAATATGTTTCCTAATCGAATTAGGAGAACAGGCTGTCAAAAAAGCGTCTGTGGCTAGTTATGTCGCACGACATAAGTAGCCAGTGGCTAGTTATGTCGCGTGACATAAGTTGCCCAATACAGAAACTCTCAATCATTCTTCCCTTGGTTCAACCAACTCATTCTATTTGTGTGTGACCCAATAGGATTGTATTATGTTGGCAATGAGTCCGATCATATCGACCCTCATAAGACATAAGCGGACTCTAGCAAGCCATTATGTCCACCCAAATAACACAACGTAAGAGTTCACGTTTCCAATGGTACACTTCCATTTCTCCCTTTGTCTCACGATGTTATATTGAACACAAGTCATGGTCCACGTCAACTTGTATTTGTTCAATGCTTTCTCGATCTTGAGTATAATGATAGTCCAATCATATTGGGGTGTGGCCACACGCTTTCATCATTATCACTCATCGAGGGGCCCAAGCAAAACATCTCTCTTTTGAGGGACAAATTCCATCTTGACTTATCATCCTTCCCATCATGAATCCGATCATGCCAAAGATAGCCTTTATAGATATCGTGTTAAGATACCGTTTGACTAAAATCAAACATAACTTTTCATCATATGTAAGGTCATGATAATCTCAGGTCTAGGGACTAAATGAAGTAACCTTATGAGATTTATGACATTTGACCATGACATAAATCTCATACGGGTCAAGTCCAGTCACTTGTTCTCTAACAAGTACCCATAATTTCAATGTGCATCTCTATGCATATAATCATCATATGATTATCCATTGACAATTATACTAATTATTCTCTTAATAATTAGGGACGGAGATTATTACAATAAATATGCAAACTATATAATAATCAAATAATAAACATAAACGATAAAGATGATACATAACGGTTTTCAGTTAAACATAACTAAAGCCTAGGGCATTACACCAACAAAAACTTCTAGGTAATGGCTTATTTATACTGCCTATTCCTAATCCTGCAGGGTTTTCTAATTGAAAGAATTGTAGCTAGCACTGTGAACACTTGTGTGGTGACTTGTGCGTACAGTTGTTCACATAAGTGTTAGCACAAATGTCTAAACAAATTTGACAATAAATTAACTCAAACAAACAGAATTAAATGTAGCGGAATAATAAACACGTCAGCAAGAACATCTTGCTGGAAAACTTTTCATAAAACTACAACCTTGTTTGAGAATAAGTTGCAAAGTAAACGCTTACAATGAAAAGAAAATTATCTTACGAAAAGATCAAAAGATGTTCTAATCTAAGAACAATCAAACACGAAAACAATCTTGAAGTATCAAGGTATGATCTTCAAGACACAAAGAAAAACACTAAAGGAATACTCTATGCTCCGTATCTCTCTCTGAAAATCCGTAGTTAACTAATAGATGGGCAGCTACTTTTTATAGGGAGAACAATCATTTTTCAACAAGGACTCGTTAAATCTCTTCCTTATTTTTTTAAAAAAATCTTCTTTACTTATCAATCCAACAGTGCTTCCCTTCCTTAAGTAATATAACTAATAAAATACAAAACATATCTAAAGACAATAGTTAGCCGTTAGTCAACTAATTCTATATTTACAAAATATTTCCTTATCGATTTATATAAAATATACAAATTAATTTAGACATCAAAATCACAAATATTTAAAAAAGATAAAATAGTATTTTCGTACTATTTCAATTTCCCCCTATCTTTGTGGTTCTGATAAAAAACCTGCAAAAGATTTGTTAATTCGAAAAAATAAATAAAACATAACTAAACATTTTAACTACAGAGATTATAGTTTAAAGTTATTACAACCCAAAATATAAATTATTTTTAAAGATTGAAATAAATATCTTCTCCTATCACTTCTTCTTCCATTGCAGCAGCCGCTTCTTCAGCATCCTTTTCAATATAAAAAGCTATATCCTCATCATCATTCTCTACTGACCCCCCTCGATTAACTACCCCAGCACTTGTCACTTCTCCCCCTTTTTGAGAAGAACCATGAAGCACCGCTTGTAGATCAGCTATTGACTTTTCCAGTCCAGCAATTAAAATTTGTTTTCCCTCAATTTTAGCTTTGTGGGAGATGACTTGTGATTGGAAGATTGCAATTTGAGTTTGTATGGCATTTTTTTCTGGGGAGACAGTTTCTGTGTGCATAGTTGTGTGGACAGTTGTTTGAACAATTGGTTGAACAGCTAGTTGCACATAAAGTGAAGAAGAGACAGACCCAACTGATGCCGCAAGAATCGTGCTGTATCAATCTTCGTCCAGTAGCAAGATTGATCTCCTAACTTTTGACCTGAAACACAGAACCCACGACTAGCAGGAATGGTCTCCGAATTAGACCCTCGGGCGTGAGAGTAAGTATGGTGCATGAGAGCTAATAAATTATAATGAACAAGATGATTCAGAATAACAAATAGCAATTACCTTTAAATTGTTGATGTTGTGAAGTATTTATAGGTGTTGATATGAGTTGTAATTGTGGTAGGATTGCATGAAATCCCTTGAATCACGGATCAGATCGTGAAAACAATCGTGTCCATATATAACTCCTGATTTGTAGGGAGTCTTTTAAGAGAAGAGTTGTAGGAGTATCAAGACTTTGTAGGTCGACGTACGCCTTGTAGGTCGAGGTCGCCTGCATGGGTCTAGGTCGACCTAACTGGATGATGGAGATGGATAATACCCTCATAATATATGGGTCGTATGTCGGACAAAGCTAGGTCGGGACCATGGAGGTCGGACAATGAGCTAGGTCGAATGAACTTTGCTGATGGGCCTTGGGCCTTGTATTGGTTGGGCCGATCCACTAAGAATGTGGAGGCAATAATGTATGAGTAACTGGGCTTCGTTCATTTGGCCTAGCCCGTCACTTTTTTCCTTTCAGTGGCCCCCAACTTTCTGGATGGACTTTGTCGACCAGGAAGTTATAAGAAATTTGATGAAGATTGGAGTAGGTTGTAGCTAGATACTCGAACTGCTGGTTGGTCGACTGGTGGTGACGTGGCTCAATCTCGACCCTTAACTGTTGACGGTCATATCTGCAAGAGCGTCGTAATTCCGTAATCATTACCCCTTTTGACGCTTGGACAATAGCCTTGGGAACCGTTTGAGCATTAATTGAGGGATTAAACCATTGTATTCTTCCCAATTCAGGAAAGAATTAGCAGTGGGTATATAAGGGAAATCCTTTTCCCTTTTGGCTTTTTACAAACCCCCAAATTTTAAGCAATCAGCAAGAACAAAGGCAATAATAAATCTCCAGTTTCCCAGGTGTCTTCGAGCTTTCCGATTCATTTTTGAAACTTATCTCCACCAATTTAAATAAGGTACACCTCTATTCCTTCGCTTTTAGGTTTAATTTCTGCTTTTCCTTTCGATTCCGCCATGGCTAGGACCTTTAGCTGTGAACCTGGGGCTTGGAATGGGTATTGCACTGTCAATCGTCGAGTATATAAATGTATAGGTGGGGTATGGAAGGAGATGTCCAAGGAGGAGTGTGCTACCATCCTGACCAGGTGGGGCTTGAAGTTTAGCGAACTAGATTTACCTGTAGGAGAGAACCTGTGCGATTTGGAGGCAGATGGCCAAAGAGTTGTTAGCTTTCATCTCTTCCATGAGTTGCTCGACCACCTGGTTTTATTTTATATTAAGGGCCCCAATAAACCTTCGTTATTTAGGAATAGGACGGGATTTCTAGGGGAATCTAGGTTGCCCTTAGGTAGGTCCCCTGAGTCTGTAACTAGGACTGATTCCCCTGTTTTTTCTTCTTCAGATAAGTCGACTCAAGGATCTTCGGGCTCAGCCTCTGGCAATATTGTGGATAAATTCTGCTTAAAGGTTGTGCCAGGTCATAACGAGAGGGGCTATGTAGCTCCCAAGACGTTCAGTGGAAAGAAGAGTTCGGAGTCAAGGATAAGCATCCTTTATAGCTTCTGTGAGACTGAAAAGGAAGAGTTTTAGTTGACCCATCTTACTCAGAAACAAATGAAAACCCAACCATGGGCACATTGGGCCTATAGCTTGACCAGAGTGGCCTTCTTTTATGGTTAGTTTGAGGCAGGGCTATGACTTCCCCTAGACCCTTTTATTTGTGAGCTTCTGGAGTGTATGGATGTTGTTCCCATGCAGCTAGGAGCCAATACTTATAGGGTGCTTGTCTGCTTTGCAATGGTCTCTAGATTCTTAGGATTCGAGCCATGTGTTCACGTTTTCAGAAAATTCTTCAAGGTCGCATTAGATAAGAGGTCAATAGGAATCAGTTTCCCTGCTAGACGTAATGCCCCCAAACTTTTCGTGAATTTGCTTGAAAAGGTATCTGGGTGGAACTCCCATCTGATACTGGTGGAAAGCAAAAGTGGGTGGGAATTCCCTCTGCCCGATGCCACTACACAAGCATTGAAAGAGGAGGACTACTGGGTCCCTGATCGGGAGGAGGAGCTAACCCGTAGATTGACCATGATCGCAAATACCCATCAGTTGGGACGTACTAGGGTCGAACAAAGATAACTTCATCCAGGCTGGGAAGATGCTAGGCGGTAACGGGGAGGTAGCCCCTCTGGCCTTGATAGTCAGGAGTTTAAGATATCCGGGCTGGGTGATTCATGAGAGGGGTAGGTTCGAGGCCGCATGTCATTTCTATAAGGGTGACCATGGTGCCTGCAAATCTCAAGATCACTTTGTTGGTAAACAGTTTACTCGTCCTTTTCCTTTAACTCGACATTGCTTTTTATTGTAGCTCTACTTCAATAATTGCTCTCGTCTTTTACTCGTGCAGTTCTTACTCCTCAACAAGAAGCTGATATGAACTGCATCGTGGGTGTGTCTGATAGGAGTAAGAACTGCATCGTGCAGTTCTTACTCCTCAATAAGAAGCTGATATGAACTGCATCGTGGGTGTGTCTGATAGGAAGAAGAGTAAGAGGGCTCATGACACTGCCAATGCTCGAGCTAGTAGGGAGAAAGAAGCTGAGGCAAGAAACAAGTTATTGACAAGGAGGGAATAGGTATGGTGCCTATTGATGAGTCAGGGTCTATTGACCCCATGGAGAGTGACGCCCCTCTAGTCCAGGTTGCTGGTGCAGGGGGTGAAGAGGTCGGCACTTCGACCATACCCATCTTGAAGCCCGATCTAGCACTTGGGTCTGCTGAGTCGATCCCCCGAACTATTGCTGAGGTTGGAATTGTTGACCTGCAAGAGGAAGAAAGCGACGACCTTCCCCTATCCAATATAAGAAAAAGGTCGAGATTTGACCCGAAGCTTACTGAAGCTGTCCCTAATCCTCCTTTAGCCAGAATGCATTCAGCTACTAGCACGGAGTTTGTGCAAGCTGAGGTAGCTAAGTTGAGTGAGGTGCCTCCCCTCTCCCTAATTGATAGCTCAAGCCGTCAGTATCCCGAACTGGGATATGGTCAGGTAATAGTGAGGCGGGCAATAGATCCCAACCTTCTAGCTAGTCTTACGGAGAAGGGGATTTCCCCAGAAGAATACGTGGAGATGTTCGGCCTCCTCCATAGCGAGGTAATCCTTTTTAGCATTTATTTGATCGCCTTTAGTACCTTTTAATTTTGGTCGCTAATCGAACTGACCCTTTCATTTTGTTTTTGCGCAGTCCCTCACCCTCAATGAACTGGCCAAGAGTAACTGGAAGGCTGCTATTGAGCAGGAGAAGATTTCCACAGCCCAGTACGCTCGTAGGTCAGCTGAAGTTACCAAACTGAAAGAGAAGCTGAGCGACCTGGATTCCGCTTATGAGGTGCTGAAGCTGGCCAAAGATGATGCCGTGAAGGCCAAAGATATGGTGATGGTCGACTTAGGATCTGTCATGGCTGAGCTTGAGAAGGAGAGGTCGGCTCATGCTGTTCTTCAATTCGAGAAAGGTGAGGTGGAGGCTGAGCTCAAGACTGAAAAAAATGCTCGACGATCGCAATGACTTCTGTCTCAAACAAAGTGATGAACATAAAGAGGCGTGAGCCAAGTGGGAGGAGGAGGCCCGGTCTAGGGAGAAAGCAGCTGTTGAAGCCTTTAAGAACAACGATGAGTGTTATAACATAATTGTTGTTAGGGCAAAGGATTTTTACGACGCAGGTCATCGCCACATGACCCGTCGAGCCGTAGTTGATTCGACGGCAGAAGTATCTTTGGAACAGCTGGCCCGATGGGCGTCTGAGAAGCAATACGACACCGATGCTCGTGGTGGCCATTCCTTTGTGCCTTATAGCAGTAACGACCTTGCCCTCATAGATCAACAGGATCAAGAAGATGGTTGTGAGCACTGGGTCGCTCCTTCCATTGTAGAAAGGAATTTTAACGTACTTTTCCAGGAGTTTCTGGATGTTGAAGACATGGAGGAGGACGCAGAAGAGGAGGCCGCCAATGACCAACAAGATCCAGCTAATGGCAGACCAGCCGTTTAACTTTTGTTCAACTGATGTAATGAACAAGCTCCAAAACAATTTTCCTTTTGATTTAATTAGTCTATGCCTTGGCCCAGTTTTGGAGGCATTTAACTCGTAACATTTGTTTTTTCAATTCTTGGCCCGCTTTTGGGGGAGTTTTTTTATTTATTTGATCATAGTTGGCTTTATACTTGAATCACCCTGACTTGATCCTTGCCTGAATTTTGTTTGTCGAACTAGATTGAATGATTTTGATGTCGACCAAAGTCTTAGATGGGACAGTTGGCGATTTAACAAAGCTGACCTAGACTTTAGTCGAGCTTGTTTTAATAACGAGGTCGACTAAGAGTCGGACCTGTTAGAAGAACGAGACTGACTAAGAGTCGAGTCTGTTAGAACGAGGTCGACTAAGAGTCGGACCTGTTAGAAGAATGAGACTGACTAAGAGTCGAGTCTGTTGGAACGAGGTCGACTAAGAGTCGGACCTGTTAGAAGAACGAGACTGACTAAGAGTCGAGTCTGTTAGAACGAAGTCGACTAAGAGTCGGACCTGTTAGAAAAACGAGAATGACTAAGAGTTGAGTCTTTAATAATGAGGTCGACTAAGAGTCGGACTTGTTAGAAGAATGAGACTGACTAACAGTTGAGTCTGTTAGAACGAGGTCGACCAAGAGTCGAACTTGTTAGAAGAACGAAACTGACTAAGAGTTGAGTCTGTTAGAACGAGGTCGACTAAGAGTCGGACCTGTTTAGAAGAACGAGACTGGCTAAGAGTTGAGTCTGTTTCAGATAATGTTGTGGTCGACCAAGAGTCGGACTTGAACTGAATGAGGCATAAAAGTACACAGCTTGCTTGAATAGAACAGCCATTTTATTGATGTAATAGATCGATTAGATAGATTTTTCTCCAAGAGTAGTATCTAGCTAGGAGTTTTCCTTGACAATCACATTTGATAACTAAGCTGCATTTTCCCCGTTGGTGGCCCCCGAGTTATGTTTGATCTTGGTGGCTGAGGTTGCCGATGATGGCTTGATCAACCATAACTGTACCTGCGTTGACCATAGTCTTGATCATCCCAAATCCAACCTTGGCTACCTTGGTTCTGGTATTGCAGCTTTAGCTCATCCACCTCCGGTCGATCGAGCTCCTTTTACAAACCTGTCTAGCCTTCCACTATCGACCCAATTCTGGATAATCCATTTTAGACTCATGCATTCCTTATTAGGGTGCCCGGTATCCTTGTGGAACTCACAGTATCGACTGCTATCTCTTTTGAATTTGCTTTGGGGATTTATTGGAGCAGGAGGGCCAAGGTCTACTGTGTTCATTATTTCTGTTTGACTCACAGTTAGGGAGGTGAAACTTTCAGGGACTCTTTCGGTGGCCCTTGTCCTGTTCTTTCCTTTGTTGTGGTTGTCATTGGGTTTGGCCTGACCATATTTGGTCGACTCTCCACCTTCAGAATGCTTCGAGCTTTTGTCTTTCTTTCTCTCCTTTCTCTCTTCAGCCACTGCCACATCGTAAGCTCTTTCATACAACTCTTGCCTCGTGTTCGCCGCCCTTACTTGGAGCTCGTAATCAAGATCGGGAGAGGATACTCCATTTCTGAAGCAGTTTATTACCTCTCTGTCTGTTAGGTCCTCTTCTATTTGGTCGACCATTTATTTGAACTTTGTGAAATAACTCATAGAGCTTTCTGTCTTGCCTTGAGTCAGGTTATTTAGGTCTGCGACCGTCTTCTTACGAGCTCCAGCTATCGAGAATCGATCTAGAAATTTCTTCCTCATATATTCCCAAGAGGCGATGCAGCCCGGTGCCAAACCACGGAACCAAGTCAGTGCTGCACCTGTGAAGGTGCTGGTTAGTGCCTTGCACAACACATCATCCTCGGAGGAGACCAAACACATGGTGGCCTCAAAGTGTTGCATATGGTTTAGGGCGTTGGTCGCGCCTGAATATTTGTCTAACGTAGGTAGCTTGAATCCCACGGGAGGCCTTAGCTCGAGCAATTCTCTGGACAAGGGTCGAAGAGTATTGTAATTTCGTTCGCCCCTTCCATTATCCTCCTTTTTGTCGGCCTCCATTTTCTCCAACCTTCTTTTCAAGTTCAACAGCTCCCTAGCATCTGGGTTGTCGTTCCTCTGGTATGAGATATTTTTGGATCTTTGTCTCTCCTCCTAATGGGGCTCTCCCCTAGAGTAGGCCCTATGCCTTTCACTTCTAGGTGGAGTAGCTTCTCTACCCCTTCTGTCCCTATGTTAGAGCAACCTAACTGATCTTACCAGCGACCTTCGCCTATTCCTTTCAGCTTCTCGTTGCCTCCTTAACGCAGACTCGATCTCTTGATCACTTTGATTGTTGAGACTTTCTCCTAGGTTGCGAATGGGATCCACGTGGATAATGGATGGAGAAGGCATCTCGATTCTTGGCTGTTCAACGGACGGCCTGGGACCCCCATTCTGTCTAGCACTTCCATTCTATCTAGCACTTCCATTAGCCCGTCTGTGGGAGGTAACAGAAGGAGTAGGTCGCTGCGATCTCCCTTCAGCCCTAGGGGATTCTGGCATGTCGAGCAATTCATTCTGAACATCCAACAAACTTTGAAGCAATCTAGCCCGCTCCATCAACATCTCCTTCCGATTTAGGTGATTAGTTGAGGGACCTGGATTGTTTCCTACAACTGTTCGACCTACTAGCTGTCATTTTGGTTGCGGGGCTTCTTCTAGCTCTGCCATAGGCCTTTTTTGAGTGTGTTTCCCTCCTTGCATGGTGTGGTGGGGGAGGAGGCAGATTAGCATTACGGTTTCCAGCACTGGTGTCCATGTTTCTACCGCCATTCTCTTGTTCGTTCTTAGTGGAGGATGTAGCAGTGTGTCAGTCAAACCATGATTACGATTTGAGTGAATTTCGAGGTAAAAAAATCTTCGATTCCCGGCAATGGAACCAAACTTATGCCGCAAGAATCGTGCTGTATCAGTCTCCGTCCAGCAGCAAGATTGATCTCCTAGCTTTTGACCTGAAACACAGAACCCACGACTAGCCGGAATGGTCTCCGGCTTAGACCCTCGGGCGTGAGAGTAAGTTTGGTGTATGAGAGTTGATAAATTATAATGAACAAGATGATTCAGAATAACAAATAGCAATTACCTTTAAACTGTTGATGTTGTGAAGTATTTATAGGTGTTGATATGAGTTATAATTGTGGTAGGATTGCATGAAATCCCTAGAATCACGGATCAGATCGTGGAAACAATCGTGTCCATATATAACTCCTAATTTGTAGGGAGTCTATTAAGAGAAGAGTTGTAGGCGTATCAAGACTCTGTAGGTCGACGTACGTCTTGTAGGTCGAGGTCGCCTGCATGGGTCTAGGTCGACCTGACTGGATGATGGAGTTGGATAATACCTACATAATATATGGGTCGTATGTTGGACAACGCTAGGTCGGGACCATGGAGGTCGGACAATGAGCTAGGTCGACTGATCTTTGCTGATGGGCCTTGGGCCTTGTATTGGTTGGGCCGATCCACTAAGAATGTGGAGGAAATAATGTATGAGTAACTGGGCTTCGTTCATTGGGCCTAGCCCGTCACTTTTATTCCGTTCACCAACAAATTTGGCAATGTCATCAAACTTGGAGCTATCATCCATGGTTTTTGGGATTTTAAATTGTTCAGAGATGATCGACAGTGTTTCACCTGGAATATCCTATACCCCTTGGTCCTTTAGCATAAAATAAATTGGGCTTGGATGAGGGTAGGCATAGGTGGTGTTGGTGATCTCAGCAAAACTCATAATTGTATCAAAAATTACCTTCCCCAGATTAAACTTGTTGTCTACTATCCTAAAAAGAAGCAAAATTTGATCTTTTGTGATTGAGGAGGAATTTGAATTAGGCAACCAGTTTGTCCTTAAAATGTGATGGAGAAAGACAAATATTTTTGACAAAAGGTTGGTTCGAAAGCCAGCAACCCATTTAGGCACTTTTCCCCAGTCATAGTTGTCACTGCCTCATCATAATCAGTTGGCAATGAATCAATAGGGGCATCAGGGGTTCCAAGAAAAAGATTAATCCTTGAAGGACTGAAATCAACTACCTAATCCTTTACAAAAAATGTCCCAAAATTTGGTGATCTATCAACCCCTATATATCGACTGAGATTTACAAAGAATTCAAGGACCAAATATATGGAGTAGGGGATGGGAAAATCTAATGAATTATCCATACCCTATCAGAAAAAAATTCCACCAAACCAAGCTTTTCAGACACCCCGAAATTTCTTTTCTTTTCTACCACAAAAACTCGATGGAAATTTGTAGAAAAGCGGGTTTCAGCCTCAGGGGTAAAGAAGAGGTAATTGTGTTTCATATTGTATAGGGATTAGGGAACACGAATAGAAGACTTACGTGCCCGGAAGACGAATTTAGATAAACTGCCACTTGTTTGTGTAGTTATGTGGCCAGTTGTTAGAACAACTGTGAGTGGAGCTCGGATTTTGGGATAAGCAGGAGTGGTCTGTCGAGGCTTCTTCTTGCTGTGAATTTCAGTATCACTCAACGTGTCTTCTGTGCCTAAGGAGGCAGCTTCATCGCTTGAATCATCAAATTGTGATGATGATCCTTCCTCAACCATCGCCAGAGCAGCTTCCTTTCTCGTTGAGCTTCTGGTTTTCCTTTTGTAGCTGCTCTCCCCCTGAATTTTAGCTGGAGTTGCTGCCTGAACCCTAGCCGAAGCAGTTGCCTTTTTCATCGGAGATTTTGTCTTGATTAAGGTGACTATTGGTAAATCGTCCTCGTTAAACCCTACCGTTGATGACGACTCTTGTAAAGGGGCTTCCTCTTCGTCGGAGGAGTCATGTAGAATGAGTTTCTGTCTTGCACGGATGGGTTTCTTTGAATGGGGGGGGGGTGGAGGCCTTGGATGGTTTCTTTGAAACAACGGTAGTTTTAATGCCTCAGAAGATGATTGATTTGCTGGAATCAATTAGCCGGTGGGACCTTCGAGTCCGTGGTACTGGAGGTTGGCGAGCTGCATGCACAACTTCTAGGACATTCTGATTGTCCACATCGATTGCCATATTTTGCTGACCAAGGGAGCTTACGTCTATCGCAGGAACGTATTGAGGCTCGTTTATCAGATCTGCAACAATGGCATTGCAGCTGGAAGTTACCGGAGCTGTGGAAGACGACGGAGATGCCATTGATTTGTATCTGCACTGGTTAGAATAGAGAAAAAGAGAAGGAAGAGCAGATAGAAAATAATTAGAGTTGTGAGGAGTGTTATGAGATAACTTGTGACAAGACTTGTTTGAGCAACTTTATAACACAACATTGATGAGAGATACTCATTACTTGCCTTGGAACTTGGAATAGGAGAAGAATCCGTGTGATGGTGTGTTGTATACCTTTTGAACTTCATTCATCATAACGGTTTAGTGATAGAAATTTTGAATCCTTAACATATTTTGTGATAAAATTTGCTTTCCTTATCCGAATAGGATATTATTCTTAACTGATCAACCTTTCACCGTAGTCTCCTTTGACTGTTAGAGTTCTTAAAACACCTCATCATAAATTCATCATTGAACATAGTCGAATCATTAAGTCAAAAGTCATTAGTAAACAAAAAAAAATTGATCATATTTTTACTAGGATTTTCGAATGACCTAATTTTTTTACAGCATGCCTATTATGAGAAACAATGCACACACAGTGAAGATTTAATCTCAATGAATTGTAATATGGTATTACTAAATCACATATTAACATAATTTGACCTACAAGAAGTCAATGAGATAACCCTCGATCATGTAACCTCTAGAATGTCTCCAAATTTGGCATTGAATCAGTTTTTAAGATGGAGCTTTACACTCTCACACCATATTGCTTGCCTAATTTTTTTTCCCAAGTGATGCAACAATAAGTCACTGGCATTGAGCACATGAGTGAAAGCTTCAAAACAAATTAAGGCAACTTGTTTTTCTCAGTGACCTTATATTAGACACCCACTCCATGATAGATATCACAAAAAAGTTTTAACATGGGAATTATATCATCAAGTTAGGAGGGATCTTACATTCAAGAGTCAAATAGTGTCAATAATGAAAGATATACAAGTGATCACAAGAGATAATCGTGCAATGCATAAATGCATGAATTTATTTATTTTTTTTATTTTGTTTTCAAGTGTTTTCTTTAAAATACAAGTATACAAAGATCCAGACAGTTGTCTGCATAGTTGTGCAGTCATCTGTGATCACACAAACCGAGAAACATTTTAATGGAAGAAAATCTATTAAAATCCAAAGCGTTGGTAAAGATATTAACAAGTTGATATGTTGTTCCAATATGTTCAAAAGTAATGATTTTTTATTCAACAAGATCTATTATAAAGTGGTGCCTAATATCTATGTGCTTTGTATGGGAGTGTTGTACAGGATTTTTAGCAATATCCTTGGCACTAGTGTTATCACAAAATACGGTTAGGGTTTCACTTTTCAATCCATAATCCTTTATCATTTGGTTCATCCACAACAGTTGGGTACAACAACTACCTACTGCCACATATTCAGATTCAGAAGTAGATAAAGAAACACAGTTTTGTTTCTTACTAAACCAAGACACTAGATTATTCCCTAAATAGAAACACCTCTGTCATCCGTATTCCCAGCCCAGTCAGAATCACTAAATCTCACCAAGTTTGTGTTGGTATCTATAGTATAGCTTAACCCCAAATGAGTAGTACCCCCAACATATCATATAATTAGCTTCACATCTTTTAGATGGGATACTTTGGGGTCAGCTTGATACCTAGCACATAGGCACACACTGAACATGATATCAGGTCTGCTAGCCGTAAGATACAACAAGCTCCATATCATACTGATGTAGAGGATGTGATCAGTACTTTCACCTTTCTCATATTTGCAATGTTTTTGGGATGATCCCATAGGAGTTTTCAGGGGTGATGCATTATCAAGACCAAATTTCTTTACCAAATTTTTTGCATACTTGGTTTGTGAAACTGACATTCCCTTTTTAGTTTGAATAATTTGTAGACCAAGAAAGAATTTCAGTTCCCCAACCATACTCATTTCGAATGTGGATGTTATAGTTTTAACAAACATTTCAAGTAAGTCATTATAAGTAGAATAAAAAACTATGTCATCCACATATAGATTTGAGCAACAAGTATGCCATTTTTGTTTTCCAAAACAAATAAAGTCTTATATATCAACCTCTACTCTTTTAAATTCAAGTTGAATTAGGTGCTCTGTCAGTCTACCATACCAAGCTCATGGCGCTTGTTTAATATCATAGAGTGCCTTTTTCAACTTATACACATGATTTGGCTTATAGGGGTCCTCAAACCCTTTAAGTTGCTCAACAAAAGCTTACTCATTTAAAACACCATTTAGGAACGCACTCTTTAAATTCATCTGATGTTGAGTGATTTTTAATTAGCATGCAATAGCTAAGAACAATCTGATTGACTCAATGTAGGCCACGTGGGCGAACGTTTCTTCAAAATCCACCCCTTCCATTTGAGTGTAGTCCTAAGCCACCAAACGTGCTTTGTTTCTTATTATATTGCCTTGTTCATCAGATTTATTATTAAAAATCCATTTGGTATCAATCACATTGACGTGAGAAGGCATAGGAACTAAGAATCACACGTCATTTTTGTCAAACTGGACAAACTACTCTTGCATGGCATTAATCCAGTTTTCTCTGCTTACTTTTCCTCCAAAAAAATCTACCGCTGATCAGACCCAACCCGGGATACCGCGCGATCGCCCCAAAATTCCAGAGAAACTGCGCGGTTTCCCCTCTTGCCTGGCGCGGTTGCCCCCTCGGTGTTGTCAAAGTAATTACCGATTTTCCATTTGTTTAATCCTCTAAGTTATTCCCAAATTATATGGCATTAAACCCAACAAACTCATATAAAAACTTAACCTGTCAAATCAAGGCTAAACAATATTGAACGGAATAAAAGTGACAGGCTAGGCCCAAGGAGCAAGCCCAATTTTACGAACGTTATCGCCACCACATATCTAGTGGGTTGGTCCGATTATCACAAGGCCCAAGGCCATCAGTCAAGGTCAGTTGACCTAGCTCATTGTCCGACCCAAAGGGTCTCGACCTAGCTTTGTCCGACATTTGGTCCATATATCTTATACGGGCATTATCCGGCTATATCGAGAAGTCAGGTCGACCTAGATCCATGCAGGCGACCTCGACCTACAAGGCGTACGTCGACCTACAGAGTCATGATGCATATACAACTCTTTCCATAACAGAAGTCCTACATATTAGGAGTTATTTATGGACACGATCTCTCATACAAATCTGATCCATGATTCTGGGGATTTCATGCAATCCTACTACAATTATAACTCTTATCAAGGCCTATAAATACTTGACAACTTCAATGGTTTTAAGGTAATTGCTATTTGTTATTCTGAATTCATTGTTCATTATAATATTTTAGCTCTCGAATCACCATACTTACTCTCACGCCCGAGGGTCTTCGCCGGAGACCATTCCGGCTAGTCGTGGGTTCTGTTTTCAGGTCAAAAGCTAGGAGATCAGTCTTGCTGTTGGACGGAGATTGATACAGCACGATTCTTGCGGCATCAGTTTGGTTCCATTGTCGGGAATCGAAGCTTTTTGACCTCGAAAGTTAATCAGAGAGTAATACGGCTGTACACGGACAGAGCACATCGTCCTCCAGTGATCCAACGCTCAGTAGGTGAATGAACGCTCGTCGAAAATTAATAAAAATGAGTGAGTCGCCATGCCGTTTTTAGAGGAAACATTGAAAACCTTTTTGAAAGAGAAAATGGGTTCGGAGGTCAAGTTACGTGTTGGGAAGAACCGAGAGTTCACCCAACACGCCTCGTCCGTAGACGAGTCTTTCTATTATTCAACATTCAAACCATCCAAGTGTGTGTGTAAAGTGTGTGACAATATATGTGCAAAATGCATAAGAGTGCTTTATTTTATTACTCACAAAAGGGGAATACAACTCGTAAGCCATTGACTCTGGGAGGCTACATCCCACTTTACATCGAGGATTGAATACAGATTACAACTGAAAGTGAACCTTCTGCACAGGGCTTATTGTGTCGCGTGACACAGGACCTGATGGGTCAATTGTGTCGCGTGACACTACAAGCCGCTATGCAGGGGTTTTACAAATACTCAGACCACAACCTCATAATCGCCTCAGATGAGTGCAGATATTGAGGATCTACACTCTGTTCTGAGTGACAAACAAACAGGATCAACAAATTACAACTGAAATGATGATCTTCTGCAGATGGTCACCATGTGTCGCGTGACACAAGACATGCTTAGCACGTTGTGTCGCGTGACACATGTTTACCGTTTGCAGGAACCTTACAAATTGATGAACAGAATCAATAGATACCAGATCCAATCAAATCATCATACCAAATCAATTCAATACAGCACGAATCAATACCAGATCGGCCAAAGGAGTATGGATATGGGAGATCCACACTCCCTTGACAACAAAATTGCAATTACAAATAAGATCACATTATGAACACGCAATTGGATCAAGCAAATCGCATTTAAACAGAGAGATGGCAGTTGCTACCTGATAATTGTAGCGGATAGAGCTCAATTACCAGGTGGAGGGGGAGGAATTGCAATTAAGCAAGTAGTAAGCAAGAGAGAGAGAGAAATAGACTTGTTACCCTTGTAGATCCACCACCAATACACCAAGTTAGGTGTATTGGCCTTCAATTCAGCTTCTGGATGTGGAATCGAGCATAGGTGGAGTGCTAACCTTCAGATCTTCAATAGCTTGGGTTATAGAAAGGTAGGTAGGGTGAATTGGATGAGAGAGAGGGAGAATTGAGGTAGGATTGGTTGGGTTTTTTTGTAGAAGGAGGAGAGAGATTTGGTTCTGGGGGGATTTTGACAGAGTGACGTTAGGAAGGAAAAATTGGGATCCTTTTCTGAGAGGGGGAGGGTCTTATTTATAGGCTACAGTTAGTGGCCTCAAGTTGTCGCACGACCTCACGTAGCCACTTTCTAGGCCTCGAGTTGTCGCGTTACACAAGGTGGCTCAACTGCTTTTGGCGCCAAAACCAGATTCTGGAACCTTCAGGGAAAATACCCAAAAAGTCCAAAAGGTTTTATTCTCAAGAGGTCCTTTGGCATGAGTAAGGTACCAAAAGGAACTTCCTTCGCGGGAAACTTATGAAATGTTTCTGGAAGTCTCGGGATAGGTCGGGAATTTACCAAAATGCCCCTTAATGCAATTTTATTATATTAAAATGCATCTAAAAAGGTTGCGAATTGGATTGGCGTATATACAGTAGGACAGTAAGAAATATTAAGGTAGGCACGGGAAACATAACTGCCAATCTTCCTCCTCCTCTATCGGGCAATCCTCCTCGAAGAGCCACTCGTTCCAACAGTGTGGCAGATGGCAGGGGTTTGCCAAATAATAGAAGGGAAAAGAGGCCTATGACCGAGCTTGAGGCGCAGCCACTGTCAAAATGGCAGCTAGTAGGTCGAACGGTTGTAGGTGACAATCCAGGTCCCTCAACTAATCACCTCAGTAGGAAGGAGATGTTGTTAGAACAGGCTAGAATTTTGCAGGAATTGCTGGATATGCCATAATCTCCAGATCAGGATGATGGGAGAGCGCAAAGAGCAGCTCCCTCCCAAGTCTCTCACATGCAGCCTAGTGAGAATGGCAGACCGAATGGGAGTGCTAGGCAGAATGGCGAGCAACGAATGGTTGAACGATCTATCCGTACCCATATACATGTTCCCAGTGATGATCTGAGAAGTAGGCTCAACGAGAATAGGGAGCAGGAGGCGGAGTTAGATTTTAGGCGACAGAGGGAGGCCGAAAGGAACAGACGTAGGTCGCTTGCAAGAACTGAGAGGTCGCAATCTCATTGAGATAGAAACGGGCGCATGTCGCCACCAAGAAGAGATAGATCAATTAGATCGCCTGTGAGATCAGTTAGATCGCACTCCCACAGGGCAGACGGGGTAGAGAAGTAACTCCTCCTATGAGTGAAAGGCATAGGGCCTACTCTAGGGGGAGCCCCATCAGGAAGAAAGGCAAAGATCGAATAATGTCTCGAAACAGAGGAACGAAAACCCAGATGCTAGGTGTTGTTAAATTTGAAAAGAAGGTTAGAGAAAATGGAGGCCGACAGGAAAGAAGATGATGGAAAGGGCGAACGAAATTACAATACTCTTAGACCCTTATCCAGAGAGTTGCCAGAGCTCCGACCTCCAGTAGGTTTCAAGCAACCCAAACTTGATAAATATTCAGGTGCGACCTACGCCCTGAACCATATGCAACACTTTGAGGCCACCATGTGTTTGGTCTCTTCCGAGGATGATGTGTTGTGCAAGGCACTAACCAGCACCTTCACAGGTGCAGCACTGACTTGGTTCCGTGGATTGACGTCGGGCTGTATTACCTCGTTGGAGTACATGAGGAAGATATTTCTGGATCGCTTCTCGACATCTGGGGCCAGAAAGATGACGGCCACTGACTTGAACAACCTGACATAGGGCAAGAATGAAAGCTCTATGACTTACTACACCAGGTTTAAGGAGATGGTCGACCAAATCAAGGAAGACCTAACAGACAGGGAGGTGATAAACTGCTTCAGGAATGGGGTCTCCTCTCCTAATTTAGACTACGAGCTGCAGGTCAGGAGGGTGAAGACCAGGCAGGAACTGTTTGAAAGGGCCTACGATGTGGCCATAGCTGAAGAGAGAAAATAAAAAAAGAAAGAGAAGGGTTCAAAGAAGTCCGATGCCGGAGAGTTTAACAAAGGGGAACAATCAAAGAATGGTAGCAACAACAAGAACGGGAAAAATAGAACAAGGGCGATTGAGAGAGTGCCTGAGAATTTCACCCCACTGACGGTGAGTCGTACCGAAATAATGAATTCTATCGAGCTAGGCCCACCTGCCCCAATGAACCCAGGAAATAAGTTCAGAAGGGACAAAATCAAGTATTGTGACTACCACAAGGATATGGGTCATACTACGGAGGAGTGCATGAGTCTGAAATGTATCATTCAGAAGTGGGTCGACTTTGGAAACCTGGATAGATATGTGAAGGGAGCTAAACCTAGCGGAGGTGAGCGAACTACAGGAGGTGTATTTGAGCCAAGACAACCTCGGTTGAACTTAGGGGTAATCACCGAGCAAACTAGCAACACCAATTTAAAGCACCAAATCTTCCAGCTCGCTAAAACTCCATACATGCCACCCAGGAGCTACCTCAAAGATGAACTAATCAGTTTCTCTCCTGATGAGCTAGCCACCAACATGGCGGCCAAAGAGCAAGTTCTTATTATCCCAGGGTTGATTTATGGGTGTACGACGAGCAGGCTATTGGTAGATACAGGGTATTGCAAGGACATTCTTTATTACAAGACTTTCAAACAAATGAGACTGACGAAGGAACGCTTGTCGCCCTACGATGGTCGGCTGGAAGACTTCACCAATCATAGGGTAGAAGCCAAGGGGAAGATCGAGCTGGAAGTCGACCTCGGACAACACCCTTTTAGGGTCGTGACTAAGGTAAATTTCATTGTTATTGATGTAATAAGTGATTATGTTGCTATCTTGGGAATTCCTGGCCAGGTCGCAATAGGAATGGTGGCTTCTATTCCCCATCAGCGAGTAAATTTTCCTATATTATCTGGAGTAGGCTGCATTTTAAGCACATCCTGAGCTTATCTTGATCACGTCCTCCGAATGAGGAAGAAAAGGGAGCTAGAAATCGAAACACCTGAGGCCAGTAAGAAGCTTTCAAAATCTGTCACCACAACTTCACGACTATCTACAATCACCTGTGTAGAAGAGGCAACCTATCACTCACATGACCATATCATGACTGAGCCGACACGTCCCTCCCAAAACACTATGGTCAAAACAGATGCAGTTATGGTCAATCAAGTCTTCATAGGCGAGCTATGCCTTCAGATCGACCAAAACTCGGGGGCCACCATCGATGAGATTGCAGCAGAATTGGACGACATGATAGTTGAATAAGCTCCACACTTGGGGGCCGAGTTAAGACGTGAAATCATTATTGAGACCCTGCAGTTCAGAGATGGGCCGGAGCTAGAGCCTGTAGACGAGCTAGAAGAGGTGGTATCCCTCCTACCCCAATCAAAAAATTCAAATTGGAAGACAGTTGCCAGCAAAGGAAAGAGCAGAAATAGTCAAGCTACTGAAGGAAAGCACTAACGTCTTTGCTTGGCTAGTTGAAGACATGAAAGGAATCAAGGAGGAGGTCGATGTACACAGGCTGGAGGTCAATTCGACTGTCAAACATAAGGAGCAGAAACTGAGAAATTTTGCTCGTGACAAAGAGGAAGCTATAAAACTGGAGGTAAATAAGATTTTGAGTGCAGGTATCATCAAGGAGGCCTCCCATACCACCTGGCTAGAAAACGTGGTGATGGTGAAGAAAGCAAATGGCAAATGGCGTATGTGTGTCGACTTCACCAACCTCAATCTGGCCTACCCAAAGGATAGCTACCCACTGCCACAGATTGACAAGTTCGTAGATTCTATAGCTGGGCATAATACTCCAAGCTTCCTCGACGCTTATTCGGGCTACCATCAGATCAAGATGCATAAGGATGACGTAGTGAAGACTGCCTTCCAAGCTGTTGGAGGTATCTACTGCTACAACATGATGCCATTCGATCTGAAGAATGCAGGAGCGACTTACTAGAGGATGGTCAACAAGGTCTTTGCCTCTCAAATTGGTCGAAACATGGAGGCCTACGTCGACGATATGGTCCTCAAAACAATGGCCGATTGTCTCGTGGTAGACCTAAGGGAAACGTTCCCCAATTTGTGAGCAAACGACATGAAGCTCAATCCTAGCAAGTGTGTATTCGGGGTAGCTGCAGGGAAGTTTCTGGGTTTCATGGTCTCTCAACGGGGTATTGAAGCCAATCCTGAAAAAATCAAGGCTCTGGTCGACATGAAAGAGCCTACTTGTATTAAGGAGATGCAGCGACTAAACGGTAGGGTGGCAGCCCTAGGTCGCTTTATTGCCAAGTCAGTGGAGAGGTCTCTCCCCTTCTTCAAATCTTTGAGGGGGACAAAATTTTTTGAGTGGACGGCCGAATGTGCATCGTCATTCCAATAGCTGAAGGAGTATCTTGCCTCTCCTCCGTTATTAAGCAGCCCAGTCATGGGAGAATCTTTGTTCATATATCTGTCGGGTGGCAACCAAGCTTTGGCCTCCATGCTAGTTCGAGAAGAAGGGGGGCTTTAGAAGCTCGTATATTATGTGAGCAAGGCTCTGTCCGATGTAGAAGACATATACTATAATGCAGAAAAGGTAGACTACACCTTGGTCGTGGCATCCAGGAAGCTACGAGCTTATTTCCTAGCTCAACCTATTGTCGTATTAATTAATGCTCCCCTACGGAAGATTCTGCACATGCCAGAAAGTTCAGGCCGACTACTCAACTGGTCTATAGAGCTAACAAAGTTCGACATTGAGTATAGGCCTCAAAAGGCATTGAAAGCTCAACCTTTGGTAGACTTCTTGGTCGAGCTTACCTTCACCAAGGAAGATAGAAAAGTAAGAGCTCAAAAGGAAAGTACGAAGAGAAAGGAGCCTGCAACTCAACCCGCTGTAAGTTTGCCCGACGATTGCTGGAAAGTCTATTCTGATGGGTCGGCAACAAAGAATGTTAGTGGGGCTGGGATTGTTCTAGTCGAGCCAAATACAGGCAAGGTTTTTGAGGAAGCACTGAGATTCAAGTTTGAAGCTTCTAACAACCAGGGCGAGTATGAAGCTTTGGTTGCAGCTATCGAGTATGCGAAATGTTTTGGGGCGACCAAGATCGTGGCTTACTGTGATTCTCAGTTGATCGTAAATAAAGTCAGAGGGGAGTATGAAGTGCTGAATCCTTCCATGGTCAAGTACCGCGACCTGGTGAAGGAGCTGGTTAAAGACTTGGAATTTTGGGAGATACAAAGGGTTGGTCGAGATGATAACGAGCTAGCAGACCTACTCTTAAAATTAGCTACATCAGACGAGCAGCATGGGGAGCCGATCTCCTACCTTGAGTATCCAGGCTACGAGAGGGTTCAGATTCAGTGCCTGGAGGACACCACAAGAGAATGGGTTTACACAAAGTGCTGGATCGATGAAATACGGACTTACATAGAAATAGGCGAGCTACCTACTGACGAGAAAGCAGCTAGAGCTATCAAGAAGAAAGCTCTGAGGTATGTCATTCACGGAGATGCATTATTCAGAAGGTCCTTCACTAAGCCGTTATTGAGGTGCGTTCACCCTCAGGAGGTTACTCAGCTAATGCACGAGGTACATTGTGGGGTTTGTGGTGGACACCTGGGGGCCAGAACTTTGGCCGACAAGTTAATTACCTTGGGTTATTATTGACCTCACATGAGAGCAAATGCTCACGACTTTGTTCAGCAGTGCTACAAATGCCAAAGGTTTGTCGACCTACCTAGACTGCCTACTACCGAGCAAACTCCAGTGGTCGCAGCTTGGCCTTTTAGTATGTGGGGAGTCGATTTGATTGGTCCCTTCCCACCCCCCGGGGAAACTTCAAGTATGTGATCTTAGCCATTGACTACTTCTCCAAATGGGTTAAGGCCAAGCCTTTAGCTAGGATTACAGAAGAAAATGCCATCAATTTTATTCACGATTATATTTAGTGCCAATTTGGGATTCCAAGAGCTATAGTGTCGGATAACGGGCTACAATTCTCTACAGCCTTTGAGATGGAAATGAATAGAGTGGGCGTCAAGCATTGGAAATCGTCAGTCGCCTATCCGCAGGGTAACGGACAAGCAGAAGCGACGAATAAACTAGTCCTCTCAGCACTTAAGACGGGCTTGGTTGGTCGAGCTGGCAGTTGGTTGGACAAACTTCCCATTGCTCTCTGAGAAGTCCGCACAACCACCCGGGGGCCTACAGGTGAAACCCCATTCTCCCTTACATTTGAATCAGAGGCCATGGCACCTGCCGATCTACAAGTTCCTATAGCCAGGGTAATTTTATTTAATCACGAGCAGAACGACGTCAACAGATTGATCGACTTGGATTTGCTCGACGAGAAGAGGGATACAGCTCAGCTACGAATGGTCAATTACAAGCAGAAAACCAAGGGCTACCATGATAAGAGAGTTAAGAAGAGGTCATTCCAAGTGGCAGACTATGCACTAAGGAAGATCGAGGTAACAGGAAGGAAAGCAGAGCAGAACAAGTTGTCTCCCAACTGGGAAGGTCCCTACGTCGTTACTCGAGTTGTCAAAGAGGGAACTTATATGATTGGTCATCCAGATGGCGAAGAGTTGAAACATCCGTGGCATGCTAGCCACCTTATCAAATACTACTTTTAAGTTCAGTTTCAGTTTAAGTTTTAGCTTCAGTTTCAGTTCCAGATTCCTGTTTTCTATGTAACCGTTCCACTACTTCAATAAAGTTGCAGTTATATTCAACTAAGTTATGTTACTTCTATGCATCTTTCTAACAGGCTCGACTCTTAGTCAGTTTCGTTCTTCTAACAAGTTCGACTCCTAAGTCGACTTCGTTCTAACAGGCTCGACTCTTAGTCAGTCTCGTTTTTCTAACAAGTCCGACTCCTAAGCCGACTTCGTTCTAACAGGCTTGACTCGTAGTCAGTCTCGTTTTTCTAACAAGTCCGACTCCTAAGTTGACTTCGTTCTAACAGGCTCGACTCTTAGTCAGTCTCGTTTTTCTAACAAGTCCGACTCCTAAGTCGACTTCGTTCTAACAGGCTCGACTCTTAGTCAGTCTCGTTCCACTAACAAGTCCGACTATTGATTTGACTCTTAGTCAATCTAAGTTCGACACACAAACAAGTAACTGGATCAAGGAAAAGTAATTCAAGTATGAAGTCAACTAGCATTAAAATAAAGCAAGTTCCCCGAAACGGGCTAGAACTTGACAAAACAAAAAATGTCAAAGTTAAATGCCTCCCAAAAGCTGGGCCAAGGTATAGGTTACATAAATGAGATAACAAAGTACGGTGGAACTTGTTCAAAAATACAGATATAAATTAAAGATCAGCTGTCTTGACGCTCGGGCTGATCCTCCAATTGGTTTTATTGCTGGGGTTGCTGGTCGCTCTTTCCTGATTCAGAATAAACAACCTGAGTGACCTCACATTCGTCTTCCTCCATCTCATCTGCCTCCTCAAGTTCTTTAAGAATAGTGGTGAAGTTCACCTACTCAATGGGAGGTGTGACCCAAGGTTCTGCTCCCATCTCTTCATCTTTTTGAGTGAGGGCCGCTAGATCATTATCGTTATAAGGCACAAGAGGATGACCTTGGCGAGCTACCATATCATACAGGTCCCCCGAGGCCCACTTAGCCAATTGTTCAATTGACAGGTCGACAGAAGGGTCCACTAAAATACGGCGAGCCATATGGTAGCGCCCTACATCAAAGAAAGACCTGGCATGTTCGGTGATAAAGTTGAAGCACTCATCTCCTTCTTTATAGGCCTCTACTGCAGCCTTAACTGCGGCCTCCAACTTGGTCTTGGCTTCTTCTTCCTACTGTAGGCGAGCTGCCTTATGATCTTCCGTTTGTTGAACCAGCAGGTCGGTGTTTTCTTTAATCATCTGGGTCGCCACCTCAAGCTCCTGCTCAGCCTTTTCCTTGGCCAGCTGAACTGCAGCTAGCTCCTTCTTGGTCTCCCCCAGCTTGCCCCAGGCTTCATCCTTGGCTATCAGAGCATTATCCTTAACCAGCTTGAGAGTCTCATAAGCTGAATTTAGGTCGGCGTGCTTTTCCTTCATCTCAGCAAGCTCAGCTACCTTCCGATCATACATTGCCAGGGCAAGCTTTTCTCTCTCCTTAGTCGCCTTCCAGCTGCTTTTGGCTAGCTCGATCTTAGCAAGAGACTACACGAAAAATGAAAAGTTAAAGTGTCAGATCGAACTATTGGCAAGTGGAAGTGCGAATACAAGGGAAAACAAAAGGAATGAGAAGGCTGATGTATTACATCAGAATGAATCAATCCCAATCTAGCATTGAACTCTTCAGCTCTCAGTCCTTTATCAGCATATCTAGCCACTAGGTCCTGGTCTGCAGATCGCCTCACCACCACTTGCCCATACTCCAGCTCGGGATATTCCCTACTGGAGCTATCAATCCCAGTAAGTTGAGGGACAACACTCAGCTTGTCCACACGAGCTTGGACAATCTCGGCGTACGAAGCAGTGAAAGTTGGGGGCAGAGGACTTTTGGCAGCGACATCCTCCCTCTCAGATCTTGGGTTGGGCTTGGATCTTTTCCTTTTGCTATTGAGGGGGCGGTCATCTTCATTGTCTTCTAGATCGACGATAGCCTGTCTAGCTTTATCCTTGGGGGCCTCCATCATGGGCTCATGTGTTTGCTCGGCCTCCTCAGCTCCTGCAGTATTACCTTATGGGGCATCACCCACGATTTTCTCCTACTCAACCTCATCGGTATTGAAATTGTCACGGCTTGAATCACAAGTGATATCCAAGGTGATAACAGCACCAACGATAGCACTTGGGATGGCACACACACACACTTCGAAAATAAAACAATTTTGTAAAAGAGTTTGCAGCGGAATAAAAACACCAAAATTGTTTTTCTCAAGTTATATAAATATAACTTGAGAGTGCCTCTTAGGCAAGACTTTATAATCACTATGAATGAAGTTACAAAGCCGAAAATTCCCTATAGCTATATCTATTTTAAGCTCTATGGAACAAGAGATAAAGAACGGAATCCTATCCTAGCCTTCACACACCTTGACACCAAGGTAATCAAGTGCGAAATTACAAGGGAGAAAGGATTAAAAAGAACCAAACAAAGAACTCTATCTCTAAGCTTTTCGAAGGTGTGAATGTGATGAAATAATTGGCATGTCTTCAAATAAACCTTCCAAGCTTATTTATAGTCTTCAATTACTTGAAGGCTACTCCAATGCACGACCTTGGGGCTGGTCTTGCACGTGGAGGAAGTATAGGGAGAGTGGGTTAATTTGTTTCCACAATTCTAGCTCCCACTTCCTATTTTGTAGCAACCGAGTTGTTTAATCCTCAAGCCATGCTTCCACGCCTTGTACTCCTTTGCTTTATCATCCTTGTACTTCTTCTATAACTCAGCAACAACCTTTGACAAAGTCTCCATAAGAGTTGTTGTTGTTTGCCAAAGTTACGAATTAATACATAAAATGTATTAATTCTTTTCTTCCAATTTCCACACGTGTCTAGCTCCTTCTTTGATGCTATTGCACCCTGAAATATAACCATAAACCATAGACTATACAGACCATATTAGCACGTTAGTCCATTAAATAACAAATAAGAAATATACAACTATATAATTTTCGAGTCCAGAAATCATCTCGCGATATCACCTGGACTTTTGGGAAATCATCTGCGATATCACCTGCAGATTACACTAACAATCTCCCCCTTAGTTGGATATTTCTTTCCAAACTCAATGTGCTGCTGTCCTGTAGGATTAGTCTATATACAAATGTACAGAGCATAGAACAGAGAATAATATTTCCACAAAAAAATTAACTCCCCCTTAATCAAAGAGCTAATCCTAAACAATGATTTATCATAATAAACTAATTTATTTCAAACTTTAAAAAGTTTTCGAAATAAACTAAGTAACCATTAAAAACCATAACCATTGTAGCAAATATCATCCAAAAACTAGCAAAAAAAAACAACCTAGCAGATTAAGTTATTAACAAACCAACTAAAGTGTTTTAGCAAAAATAAACAAAATAAAAGTAAATTGTTTAAAGAACCACCACCATCACCAAAATAAAAACATTGTTTGTAGGACCACCACAAAACAAAGTCACCCATATGATAGTGGCAACATCAACCTTCAGGTTTGTCAACCTTCGGGTTCGGCTTTCTTCTTCTTCAAACTCCTCTTCTTCCTCCCGATCTCCTTCCCTATCACTTCCACCATCACTTGGGCCAAGACTGGGTGGTAGCACCTGCAGTAGCACCGGCCTCAAGTTCCAGCGGCGGCAGATCCTCCCCCGTTTGGGAAGAAATTTCATCAATAAAAGCATCTGCTACCCGCTTAAGCTTAGCCCATCCCTCAGAAGTTCTCCTATTGCACTTGACTGCTTTGTGCAGTGAAGTCGAGAACCGTAGTCTTTGGGATTGATGGTCCGTAGTTGCCCAAAAGATTTATCATGTTGTTCGAATACTTGCGGCATCGGTTCCTCGCAAAGTATGAGGGGCAACACCGGGGAAGCACTTGGGGTATCACGTGGAATAGCACTGGGAGGAGCAGGGGTTGTTTCATCAGATTTGTTCCAAGGAAGATCTTTTGTATACCTTTTACCCTTTTTCGTTGTTGATCAATGGTATAATACTCGGGTTCAAAGTGGTGAAAACATCGGAGGCTTCAATGGGCAAGGATTGAAATACCAAAACTTTGAAGATTAGAGAAGGATAGGGGGAAAAAGCTAATGTTCACTTCCTTTTTTCTACCCCATGAAGCTAAGTGTTTAAACACTAATCTTCCAAAGTTAATCCTTAAATTTTTACCCAATCTATACAACACATTCGCATGCTCCAATGTCACAATAGGTTCATTAGTTGTAGGAAGCCAATTGAAGATGCACGGTTTGTGTAGTACGGTAATAGAGAGAAGATAATCTAGAAGCATGAAGTTTCTCTTTCAAAGGCCAAGACTGCAGCTTTGTTGTGAGTGAGCAATTTTACCATTTCATCTCTATTGACCCTAATGCTCTCATCATCTACATTAGGGAGGCCTAAAACTTTGTTGATTAGGGTGGAGTAAAAGAATAGACTCTTCCCTAACAAACACTTTTCCATATTTAGCAGACCCTTCATCATCCAAATGAGCATGTAAATTGGCAAAGAAATTGCGAATGACACTCTCAACAAACACGATGCATGATTATTAGCATTAATAAAATTCCTGTCCTTTAAAAAGCGAACCACTCCTTCCTTTTCCAATGACCCTCATCAATGTGCTTCTCTTTTAAAATTCTCTTACTCGAGACTATTTAACCAAAGTTCCATATTTTCTTTCCTATAATATTCCGCAGTAAGAAAAGGTTTTGGAAAAGCTTTATCCTCTTCGCTTTGAGTAACCTCATCACCGTAATTATCACTAGAGGAATGTTTAGGAACAAGAGGGGGCAAGTGTTACCTCGTATGATATCCTCTTCTTGCTAGCACTTCGGTAGCACTCACGCTTTGCCCTTGGCCTTCTTTTCGATAATCGAGAGAGAGTCTCCTCTTCATCACCATCTACCCAAGCATCAAATGAGTCCACAAGGCTCCTTTTCCTTGTTTGCTTCAAAGTTCTCGTCACTCATATGGGGTGAGGACACATCAATAGAGCTTTCTGAGACTTCAACTGGATCAAGAGAGGTATTTGAAGTTGCCTTGGACTTGATTGATCTAATGCGGTTGGAAGACCTCCTTTTTGCGATTTGGGGAGACAGCTTGGCAGTTGGGGCTTTCCTCTTCCTTTTTGGCTCGGTAGGGATGAGAGTCACCTTAGGAATGCCTTGATCAAACGAGGTAATGGGGCCAGAGGTAGGAACAATCGCCATTGTTGGTGGAGAAGAGCTTGGAGTGATCATTGGGGAAGTTTCCATGGCCACGCGAGATGCCACGGATGGAGCAATGCTAGGTGAGATGTCCATTTGGTCCGTGTGGGAAGGTTCGGTACTAGCTTTGGATGGAGATGCCATGGAGATATGAGGGAATTTTGGAACGTATTTTTGACCTAGGATTTTTGGGAGAGAAGAAGACGCTGGAAGGAGGGTTTTAGAGAGATGAGGGTAACGGTTAGAGAGAGGAACGGAGGAGGTTGAGTGAAAATAGGGAGGAAGAGATTTAATGGGAAACAATATTTTAATTTGATTTGACATAATGAAACCTATCTAATCAATCCCTATTATCTCTCAAACTAATCCCTATCCACACAAACCGAATTAAACCCTAACCACTTCCTTTTTAAAACTCTTTTTAAATCAATACAATACGGTTGCAAAAAAATAAAAAAGAAAGAATTTTTTTTTTTAAGTAAAACGTAAAAAGAAATAAAAATAAGTAAAACAAATTTGTAACTAGGCCCAAGACAATATATGCACAAATTAAAATAAGTATGGGCTAGTTACTAATTTATGTTTACCAAAAATAAATGAAACTTGTTGAAGACGTTTTCAAAATCGTAAACTCTTATTAAAAAGACTTTCAGATTTTGAGAAATTAATCAACAATATTTCGAAAATAATAATAAAAAAAAACTAATATAGCACACACTAATGTGTTAAGGCAATGATGGCAACACGTAGGATAACACATATGATATAAAACCCCTTGATAAATAATTTTTAGTTTCAAACATTTGAGGCATAATAAGCTTAGCCTTTTTAGACACTTCAGGCATAACAAGCTGAGCATTTTTCATGCACTTTAGGCATTATATGCCTATATATATTTTTTAAGTACATTGCTTGTTAAACACGTCTCAATACACTTCTTTAAACAAGAAAGCATCGTAGTAACGAGCTCCGTGCTTCAAGTTATATTTCAAGTGTAGAGACCAAGTGATCTATGCCTTTCAAGTAGGGTACACTGTAGTAGCGAACTTCATGTCCCTAATACTTAGTATAAATCACCTCATACCTTCTCATTGGCAAGAGTACATCGTTGCAGCGAACACCGTGCCCCGAGCTTCGAGAGAAAAGTATGAAAAAATGCCTTTGCCTTTTATTTATCAAAAAGAAAAGATTAGTGACTTTGTCACTTTAAGCATATGAAGGGGAATGATATCAGATGTGCTAACCTAAATAATAACCTACCATAACAAAAAGGTCAGCATGTGCCACAGTTAGAACTAAGCTAACCAGATTAAACAAATAATAAAGCATTTTCTTTAAATAAATAACCAAAGAAAAAATACACTAATATACAAGTGTTACCCTAAGTGATAACATCACCTGGGGTAGCACAGACGAACAGACTCAGAGATTACAAAGACCAAGAGATCTTTTCAAACTAGAAAATCTCTCGTGGTCTAAGGCCTTGGTAAAGATGTCAGCCAGTTGATACTTAGTATCAATATGATCAATGTTAATTAGGCCTTTATCTACCATATCTCTAAGAAAATGATGACGTATGTCAATGTGTTTGGTACGGGAATGTTGAACTGGGTTTTTTGAAATGTTGATAGCACTCAGGTTATCAAAGTACATAGTTAAAGAATTACTCTCTAGGCCATAGTCATCTAACATATGTTTTAGCCAAATAAGTTGTGAACAACAACTACCAGTACAACATACTCGGACTCATTTGTGGAGAGAGAAACACAATTTTGTTTACGACTATACCATGAAACTAAATTGTTGCCCAAGTAAAAACACCCCCACTAGTACTCTTCCTATCATCCATATCCCCGCCCAATCCGAGTCACTAAAGCCAACCAAATTGATATTAGTATCCTTACTAAACCAAATCCCTAATTCACTTGTTCCCTGAAACATATTTAATTATCTTTTTGACGAGAATTAAGGTGAGAGACTTTAGGATTGGCTTGATAACGTGCACAAACACACACGGCGAACATGATATCGGGACGACTAGAAGTGAGATAGAGAAGGCTACCTATCATTGAACGATAAAGAGTAGGATCAACATCCTCACCTACTTGATCTCTACCAAGTTTGAGAGAAGAACACATGGGGATTTTTGAACTTTTGCTCCTTCCAACCCAAACCTTTTTACTAGGCTCTTTGCATACTTGCTTTGTGAAATGAATATTCCTTCATTTGATTGTTTCACTGCAAGCCTAGAAAGAATGTTAACTCTCCAATCATGCTCATTTCAAATGTTGATGTCATAGCTTCTACAAAATCTTTTAAACATGTTTGAGAAGTAGAGCCATAAACTATGTCATCAACATAGATTTGAACAATGACTATTTCTTTGCCATGCCTTAGGATAAATAAGGTCCTATCTCGCTTCACCTCTTGTAAAGCCATATTCAAGTAAAAGAGGTTAAGCGACCATACCATGCACGTGGAGCTTGTTTCAAGCCATATAAGGCTTTATCAAGTCTATATACATGGTTTGGTAGATGAGGATCTTCAAATCCTTTTGGTTGTTCAACAAAAACTTCTTCTTTTAAATAACCATTTAAAAAGGAAGCTTTAACATCCATTTGAAACAAAGTAATTTTTAGAAAACAAGCTATAGCCAAGAGGAGTCTTATAGATTCTATTCTAGCAACGGGAGCAAAGGTCTCATCAAAGTCAACACCTTCAATTTGGGTGTAACCTTGTGCTACGAGACGAGCTTTGTTCCTAACAATATTTCCTTGCTCATCTGATTTGTTTTTGAAAATCCATTTAGTACCAATAACATTTGTATTACTAGGACGTGGTACTAAACACCAAACTTCATTACAAGCAAATTGTTCAAGTTCCTCTTGCATGGCATGTATCCAAAAATTATCTTTTAAAGCTTCAGAAATATTTTTGGGTTCTAAGAAGAAACAAAAACGAGGAATATTTTTACCTTGTGGTATGTGGTGGACATACACACATACCTTGCCATATCACGGTCACTAAAATGTCCTTTGTTCCTTGTTCGTACCCCTTCACTAGCTTCTCCAATAATTTGAGAGGAAGGATGGTCTCTTCGATCCTAGTCTGGTGGATCCCTTCTCAAATCTTCATGCACATGAGCATCATCATCATTGTTCATCCTTTTCGATTCTTTGGATTGGTTTTGGGTGATACCGGAGATGCTATCCCTTCACCGGCAACACTTGGGACGGCACACGGGGTATCACTTACTTGATTTTGATTCTCCAGTTCTTCCAAAGAATATTAATGGAGATTCCTGTACTCCATCACTGTAACACTTGCTAAATCATCAAAAACAACGTTAATTGATTCATGAATGGTTTTTAACCTAAGGTTATAAACCCTATATGCTCGATTGTCCTGGCATACCCAAGAAATATAGCCTTATCACTTTTAGAGTCAAATTTAGCTAAGTAATCCCGATCATTTGGAACATAACACACACACCCAAATGTATGAAAATAATGAACCTTTGGTATCCTACCATTCAAAATTTCATAAGGTGTCATTCTAGTACCGGGTCTTAGAAAAACCCTATTGGCCGTGTGACAAGGCGTGTTTATGGCCTCGGCCCAAACTCTTTTTGAAATTCTTTTTGAAAACAACATCACCACGTGCCATCTCAAGTAAGGTCCTATTTTTCCTTTCGGCCACCCCATTTTGTTGAGGTGTTTTAGGAGCAGAAAACTCATGTTTAATTCCTTTTTAATTCACAAAAAGTAAAGAACAATGAATTATCAAACTCCGTTCCATGATCGGACCTTATTCGCATGATAAGAGCGAGAAAACATGTTTTTGATTTTAGCATGTAAGACTTTAAACTTTTCAAGAGTTTGATTTTTCTTTTAAAAAATATACCCAAGTAAATCTAGAAAAATCATCAACTATTACAAAAGTATATTTCTTACCTCTAAGCTGTCTACCTCAAGCTGGACCCATTAAATCCATATGCATTAATTGAAAACGGTGCGTTGTCCCGAGAATACTCCTCATTATGTTGGGTAGCACTATGGGTAGCACGTGTTTGTTTACCTTTTAAACAATCTTCACATATGATTTTTGTACTAATGTCCGGACTAGGTATACCTCTTATAGCTTCAAAGATTAATGAGTTTCACAATGTTACGAAAATGGACATGACCCAACTTTTGATGCCATAAGGTAGCATCATCAACCCTCACAAAATGACACACTTGTTTATCCTCAACAAGATAACAGTTATTACTTGACCTAGTACCGGTCATAACACGAGTTATTGGTACAATCAAAAACTTCACAAGTGTTTTTATTGAATTTTACTTCAAGGTTGTCATCACAAAGTTGGCTAATACTAATTAAATTAGTTACCGAGTCCATCAACATGCAAAACATTTTTCAAAGGGAAATCCAGTACACTTAATATGCCTTTTCCTACTATATTACTCTTGCCACCACCACCATATGTTACACTACCACCTTGAATAGGTTCATATTCCTTTAAAAATATTTTTGTTCCGGTCATATGACGAGAACAACCACTATCAAAATACCATGAACCTTCAACATTAGTTTTTAAGGCGGTGCATACAACATCACATATCGAGATTAGACTTAGGTTTCCACACTTTCCTACTTTGATAATTTTCTTACTCGACGGTGATATCGACATGCTAGGTAGCACTTCGGGTATCACACAGAGGGAATTTGTTTCTTTAAGAGAGTTTTGCAATCATTTTTCAAATGTCCAAGAGGAGTAATGTGTAGTTACATATTTTTACCTTGTCGGAAGACTTATCGGAAGATATTGGTTCAACATGATCTCTTTCTTTAACAAAAATTAACTTATCTTACGTATTAGACAAAGTAGATGTAATAGCATTTAAAGACTCTTGAAAACCCATACACGCCTTGAGTGGTTTGGACAACCCAAGAATTGCATCTAACTTGGTAGAACTCGTATTGAGTTTCTTGAATGTTGTCTCGGCAAGAGTAAGTTTGCTCTTGACTTTGTCCGACTCCACATCCTTCTTTGTGAGTTAAACTTCCAATCTAGTCAAGCCATCGGTTAGGTCTTGAACCTCTTTGGACGAGAGAGATCACCTTCTTGTTCTCTTTCTTCCATTCATCCACCAATTCTTTGCAAAGGTTCTTAAGACCACAAATGAGTTCATCCTTCTTTGAACTCCTTCTCATCTTGTGAACAACTCCGCATCCATGTTAACAACCCACAAAACAAACAACATTTATCAAATTTAAATCTGTATACCTGTTGGTTGATATCTCAGTGTGCTATCCCATTTTGGATATCACCCGGGGTATCACTGACAGAATCCGAGTCACGGTTGTGACCATCATTGCTGTTTGATCCGAATCTTCGAATTGATTGGTCTCTTCATCCTCATTGTCACCGAGAGAAACCCATAGGTTCTTTCCCATCTTCCTTAGAGTGTTAGCACACTTCATTTGAGTAATGACCCCATCCAGAGCAAGCATGACATTGGATTGATTCAAGGTATTTTGGATCAGATCTGGATTGATCCGATGATGCTCTCCTTATGGGACCACCTTCTCGAGTAGATGGAAATGTCCTCTTGGGCATTGAATTTTACCCTTGGCTTGTTGCTCTTTAGCCTTTACCTGCACATTTTCTTTGTTAAATTTTCTCACCATTGAGTTATATTTCCCGGTAAGTAAGGCAACACCGGCAACTTCACCTAATTCCTCAAAAATTTCGTCATCCTCATTAGTTGAACCACTAGAGGATTGAACTTTTAAAGCAACACTCTTGCCTTTAGAAGCTTCACTTTGCTCAAGAAGGTTTGACTCAAAATTTTTTAAGATGCTCATTAAGGAATTGAGTGTTCATAGTAAGAAAGATTGTGAGCCTCTTCTATAGATGAAACCTTAATATTAAAACGCTCAGGGAGAGTTCTAATAGCCTTTGAAACCAATTGTTTGTTTGTAAAAGGTTCACCTAAAAGTTGACACTCATTAGCAATGTCAAACAATTTTTCAAAATAAGAGGAAATGGTATCACTTTCACCCATTCTCAACCTTTCAAATTTGCCAAGAAGACCTCTAGTTTGTTTTCACGCACACTAGAATCACCTTCACAAAACCTTTGTAAAATATCCCAAGCTTCTTGAGCTGTGGAACTATTTTGAACAAGTTTAAAAATATGCATGTCAACCCACTCAAAGATAGCATTAAGAGCTTTCTCATTATAGTTAGCCAGGGTGATCTCTTCATTAGTCCACTCACCTTCAGGTTTAACCTGAACATCACCATCCTCATCAGGAGGTAATAGTGGAAGAGAGTACCCATGAACTATAGATCGCCATGCTCGAAGATCAATTGATTTGATATGCGAGCGAAGGCGAATTTTCCAATATGCATAATTCGAACCATCTAGAACAGGAAGACGTTTTTGGTTTGGATTTGCAGGATCAAAAGCCATGATAAAAAGGACCAAACACTTAGTATCGTCAAGTGAGAGGCTCTGATACCAATTGAAATTGTCACGGCTTGAATCACAAGTGATATCCATGGTGATAACAGCACCAACGATAGCACTAATTGGGATGGCACACACACACACTTCGAAAATAAAACAATTTTGTAAAAGAGTTTGCAGCGGAATAAAAACACCAAATTTTTTTTTCTCAAGTTATATAAATATAACTTGAGAGTGCCTCTTAGGCAAGACTTAATAATCACTATGAATGAAGTTATAAAGCCGAAAGTTCCCTATATCTATATCTATTTTAAGCTCTATGGAACAAGAGATAAAGAACGGAATCCTATCCTAGCCTTCACACACCTTGACACCAAGGTAATCAAGTGCGAAATTACAAGGGAGAAAGGATTAAAAAGAACCAAACAAAGAACTCTATCTCTAAGCTTTTCGAAGGTGTGAATGTGATGAAATAATTGGCATGTCTTCAAATAAACCTTCCAAGCTTATTTATAGTCTTCAATTACTTGAAGGCTACTCCAATAACAGCCTTGGGGCTGGTCTTGCACGTGGAGGAAGTATAGGGAGAGTGGGTTAATTTGTTTCCACAATTCTAGCTCCCACTTCCTATTTTGTAGCAACCGAGTTGTTTAATCCTCAAGCCATGCTTCCACGCCTTGTACTCCTTTGCTTTATCATCCTTGTACTTCTTCTATAACTCAGCAACAACCTTTGACAAAGTCTCCATAAGAGTTGTTGTTGTTTGCCAAAGTTACGAATTAATACATAAAATGTATTAATTCTTTTCTTCCAATTTCCACACGTGTCTAGCTCCTTCTTTGATGCTATTGCACCCTGAAATATAACCATAAACCATAGACTATACAGACCATATTAGCACGTTAGTCCATTAAATAACAAACAAGAAATATACAACTATATAATTTTCAGTTCAGGAAATCATCTGCGATATCACCTGGACTTTTGGGAAATCATCTGCGATATCACCTGCAGATTACACTAACAGGTATCCTCCTCAATGGGGATCATCTTCTCAGTGCCCTCATCAACTAGTTGCAACAACTTATGACGCTCCTCGGCTTCCTTCTAACGGTTAGCTCGGACATTGGCAGCCCCACAACTCTTCTTGCTTTTCTTCACATTCACTACCCGCACCATGTTAGCTTCCTGCTCCGAGGTAAGAACTGTACAAATAAGAGGAAATGTTAGCTCGGGATGGTCAATAAAAAAGTTGACGAGTAGAATATGAACGAACAAAGTAATAAACGTGCGAGTAAGAATTGACGAGCTAAGTAAAAAGTAAACACTTACCACCAAAATGGTCCTTATTCAACCTGCAGTAATTTGGGGTCTTCTTGCATTCGGGGCACTGATTTTCAAACCTAAATCTATCCCCCTCGTGAGTAACCCAATCAGGGTACCTCCAGCTCCTAACTATTCGGAACAAGGGAGCGACCTCACCACTGCCCAGCATCATGCCAGCCTGGATATAATTATTTTCGGTGGTCCCTAGTATCTCCCAGCTAATGGGACCTCGACTAGCTCCTTCTACCAGTTTCTTATATAGAGCATCACTCCAGTCTGGCACCCAATAATCTTATTCCTTTATTACGTCATACTCATCATTTGGTAAAGGGAATTACCAACCTCTCCTACTCTCAACCACTATAACATGGGTGTTCCAACCACTGACTTTGCTAGGGAGGTTGATGAAAATTTTTAGGGGCATGAGGTTGGGAAGGAGTGCTAATCCCCAAGTTCGACTTATCTATAGTGATCTTGAAGAACATCCTAAAAACGTGGAGGCAAGGTTCAAATCTTAGAAATCTACAGACCATGGCAAAGCACACCAAAACCCTGCAAGTATTAGCTCCCAGTTGGAGGGGTATGGTGTCCATGCATTCTAAAAATTCATTAACAAAGGGGTCCAAGGGAATTCTAAGCCCAGCCTCGAGTTGGCCATAAAAGAAGTCCACCCTAGTTGGATCTGTGGTGTAGGTCGACCCAAATTTGGCCATAAACTCCTTCTTGGGGTAGTGGGTCAGTTCGAACTCATCTTTACTTACCTCGCAGAAGCCATAAAGCATGTTTAGTCGGGACTCAAAGCCCCTTTTTCCAGGAAGTGGCTCGGGGGCTACATAACCTCTCTCATTCCTCCCTTGTGCAATGGAGGAGTGGAAAGCATCCACAATTCTTAGGCTTGATGAGGTAGATGCATTAGCTCGTCCTTGAGCTGCCATATCTACAGAAGAAGAAACATTGGAATCAGTCCTACATACAGACTCATGTGACCTACCTAAGAGCGACCTAGATTCCCCTGGAAATCCCTTTCTATTTCTAAGGAAGGATGGTTTGTTGGGTCCCCTAACATAGAACAAGACCAAATGGTCGAGCAACTCATGGAAAAGATGGAAAGCAACAACTCTTTGATTGTCTATATCTAAGTCACCCAAATCTTCTCTTACAGGCAAATCTAGTTCGCTAAAGTTCAAGCCCCATTTAGTCAAGATGTAAGCACACTCCTCCATGTCCATCTCTTTCCATATCCCATTTATGTGTTTGTATATCCTACGATTAACAGTGCAATTCCCATACCAAACCCCAGGTTCGCAGCTAAAGGTTCTAGCCATGGCAGAAATCGAAGAAAGCTCAAAAATAAACCTAAAAGATAGGGAAATTGAGGAATACCTTAAATTGATTCGAAGACGAGGGGTACAACGAGTAAAGCGGAGGACAAAGATACACCAGAAATTAGAAACCTTGCTTTGCCTTTGCTTTGAATATACGTTTGGAAATTGGGGGTGTGTAAAAAATCCAAGAAGGAAAAGGAATCACCTTTTATGCTCGGTATCAATCCTTCCCTGAATTGGAAAGGTTTCAAACAGTTATTGCCCAACAATTAATGCCGGCGTGGTTTCCTAAGTAGTTGTCCAAGCATCAAAAGGGGTAATGATTAAAAATTATGACGCTCCTACAGATCTTACCGTCCAAAGTTATTTGTCGAGATTGAGCCACGTCAGCATGGTCGACAATCAAACAGCTCGAGCAACCATCTGCGACCTACTTAAATCCTCATCAAAATTCTATAACTTCCTGGTCGAGAAAGTCCACCCAGAAAGTTGGGGGTCACTGAATGGAATAAAAGTAACGGGCTAGGCCCAGCGATCAAGCCCAATTTTACGGACGTTATCGCCACCACATATCTAGTGCGTTGGCCCGATTATCACAAGGCCCATGGCCCATCAGTCAAGATCAGTCGACCTAGCTCCTTGTCAGACTTAAAGAGTCCCGACCTAGCTTTGTCCGACATATGGTCCATATATCTTATACGGGCATTATCCGGCTATATCGAGCAGTCAGGTCGACCTAGATCCATGCAGGCGACCTCGATCTACAAGGCGTACGTCAACAAACTGAGTCATGACGCATATACAACTCTTTCCATAACAGAAGTCCTGCATATCAGGATTTATTTATGGACACAATTTCTCATACAAATCTGATTCATGATTATGGGGATTTTATACAATCCTACTACAATTATAACTCATAATCAAGGCCTATAAATACTTGACAACTTCAACGGTTTTAAGATAATTGCTATTTGTTATTCTGAATTCATTGTTCATTATAATATTTCAGCTCTCGAATCATCATACTTACTCTCACGCCTGAGGGTCTTCGCCGGAGACCATTCCGGCTAGTCGTGGGTTCTGTGTTTCAGGTCAAAAGCTAGGAGATCGGTCTTGCTGTTGGACAAAGATTGATACATCACGGTTCTTGCGACATCAAATATATATCAAACTTTCATAGTAATTACATAGAAAATTGTGAAAAGTGATTGTTCAAATATAGTTTTATGTCAATTTTCGTACAAAATGATTGATGACGATGCTTCTTATACTTGCACCGGGAACTAGTTGCGAAGAGATTATCCTATGCATGAAGATATGTTGTGATGTTTGGATGTAAAATCAAACATGTAGTATAGGCTATATATTCCTTAAAAAATATGTAGATTTTAAGACAATTGCTTCAAAAACACATAATTGAGTTTGGTTTTGATGGTCTATCTAGTGATAGATTGATTGGATAATTGCCAAAATTGCCTGTTAAATCATGGACAAATCTCTGGCCATTGATGTTTACGCCTAATTGTTATAAGCAAAAAACTTGTAAAAAACGCATTTTTTTAGCTTAAAAAAAACGTGTTTTACGCTCTGGCTCTCTAAACAGATTCACAACATTGATTTGCTTCTACGCTCTGGAGTTCTACGCCAATCCAACGCGATTGTGCTCTCTCAACCGGTCCCTGGCGCAGCCAAGGAAGATTTAGGTTTCTTCGTTAGGGACCTGTTCACGAGGTTGCAGATCGGCGGGGCTGAGTTCAAGAAGAAAGCTATGGAGTCTCTCCTTCAATTACTCACAGAAGACGAGAAAGCCGCCACATTAGTTGCGAAGGAAGGTAATGTTAGCTATTTGATTCATCTCCTTGATCTCAATCTCATCCTTCTGTTCGAGAATATGGCCGTAGAATCAAGATCTGCTATTTTTGAAGAATTTCTTTTGATGTGAAGGGGACTGGGTAATTAGATGCCAGTGCATATGTTTTGGAGTGCCAATGCATTTGTTTTGGAGTGCCAGTGCATGTGTTTATGAATGTCAGTGCTTGTGTTTTTGAGAGCCAGCAAAAATGATTACCAGTGTTTTTGAGTGCCAGTGTATGTGTGTTTGAGTGCCAATGCATGTGTTTTTGAATGCCAGTGCATGTGTTTTTGAATGCTAGTGCTTGTGTTTTTGAGAGCCAGCAAAAATGTTAGTGTAACAAAGTGCCAATGTTAGTGTAATAGAATGCCAGTGTGAAGAGTGCCAGTTCATGTATATAAAAGTGCCCGTGTGAAAAGCGTCAGTGCCAGTTTAACAAAGTGTCAGTGTTAATGTAACTGGCACTTTGTTAAACTGACACTGACACTTTTTACACTGACACTTTGTTACATATGCACTGGCACTTTGTTTGCACTGGCACTTTGTTAAAATGGTACTGACACTTTGTCACACTGGCACTTTGTTACACATTCACTGGCACTTTGTCACACTGGCACTTTGTTATACTGGCACTGGCACAAACGGGAAAACACAAAACACGTTTTTTCTAAGTGCAAAAAAAAACGCATTTTTCATAAGACCAACTCTTGTTATAATCTAATGCATTTTCTTGGAACATTTTATATATATATATATATATATATATATATATATATATATATATATATTTATATATGCTCCATTCGCCCTAATATAAAATAAAAGAGAATGCACTGTAATTAAAAAATAAATTTTGTGATTATAAAAAGTAAAGTTAGAGAGATAAAGTGGGATATAGAGTTTTTGTTGTAAGTATGACAAGTGAGTCTCGTTGTTTATTTTGGGTAAGTCTAGACGTCCACAAATAAAATTAGTCTCGATTATATTGGGACCGAGCGAGTATATATATACATACTCATAACATGAGAGTATGCATACATGCTGGTTGATGTAAACTCTTTTTAATATAAACTATATTTACCTTTTTTTAATTCACAATCTAAAATGTTTTGAATTTGTACATACGTTCACATCAACATTCCACCTCAAGTCATAAAAGATGGCACCTGTTTTGGTCAAATTTTGCAATTTAACTAAGAAATACAATTGGGTAAAATGGAATATAATTGCTTAAGTGAATCGAGATCAAATAGACAAGGTATTTAACGAGGAAAGCCCTTGAACAACTTGTTCGCCGGCATAAAACCTCGAACGATGGAATTTTATTAATCTATGGTGGAAGTACAACGAGTGAGTGGAAGATACAGAGAGAAATAGAGTTTGAGCCGTGAGTGTTACAATGGGAAGTGAGTGTGTGTCTTACATAAATGTGTGCTCTATTTATACTAAGGAAAAAAGTCGAAAACCAAGCTGCAGAGCCATAATTCTCGGGGAGTTAGTTATGAGTTATCCTTGGCTTGGACTAATGTTGATCACTTGGAATCTTCCATTGACTAGGTCGTCTTTCATTAGGCCACATTTATTGTTGATCGTGCTCCACTTTTTGCGTAAGTGTTACCTGAAAAATAGGATCTGGTAACTGTCTTGCAGTTTGTCGACTCAGGATGTCAGCTCAGGTTGTCAGCTCAGGGTGTCAGGATGTAAAATCAACATGTAAAGTCAACATGTAAAAAAAGTCAACATGTTGATTCAAGTTGTCAGCATGTTGAAGCCTTCAAGTTGCAAGATGTAGCTGATTTTATCCATTATGTAAAATGGAAGACATAAACTCAAGTTGTTATCTCCAGGATGTAGATGTGGTGCTATGAGATTTTTCACCTCAAACAATTGCCCCCAAATTTTTTGAATTGAGCGAACATAGAAATTCAAGAAATTTCCATAATAGTCGATGTAGGTGATAAAATCTCCAAGATGCAATTGATCCTACAAAAAGCAAAGAGAAAGACGAAGAATAGGATAATTGTCTTTAAAAACAGTTTTTATTCATTTGCAACATGTCTTTTTGGACATGTTAGGTTGTAATTTTGATAGCATGGTTAAACTTATGGACGTTTCCCGTTGTATGATCAGTGTGTTTGATCCTTTTTGGTATTTTGATAATAGACTGGTCGTACGATTAGGATTCTAAGGGTAACATGTTGATGTTACAACTTAGAACAATTTTGAAACAATTGAATAGTAGCGATGTAAGGAATGGTTGGTAACATGTTGATGTTACAGCCAGTTGTAAATATCTTGAGTTCACAATTTGATTAGGTGCAAGAAGGTAATCATTATGTATAAAATACACTGGCCAACTTGCAACCTGATCGAATGCGAAAAACGTGCGCACGGGCGAAGGTGTAGAAACCTTAAACACATAAGAAAGGTGTAAAACCTTTAAACCTTTGAAAGGCGAAAACCTTTAAAACCTGAGTTTGAACCTGAGAAATGGTTGTATAAATTTTGACATTGCAGCGCTTACATGGGCATTAAACAACTTGAGTTTTCATCTACTCGATTGACAGCAAGTTGACTTTTGAACAACCAGATTGTAAACTCAGTGAATCGTCTGAACATATTGAACATGTTGACTTAAGTCGGCGATTTGCATTGCCTTGCAAAACAAACATATGTTAGGGGTGGGTGTTAGCTTAGCTAACACCCCTCCGATGCTTAAGTCAGTAGATGTTTGATGAAGATAAATCAAATTGAAACAACATAATTGAAATAAAGCAATATAAATGCATACCTGATTTTCTGAATTAAGGTTGACAAGCTATAACTTACATGAAGTACAGCTTGAGATGCACTGCATATCAACTTCTAAGAATTGTGGGACCATCTATAATTGACATCCAGCATGCCCCCTTTCCAACCTGTTGATTAATAATCCTGCATGAGCCTATCTTCTTCCAACCTGATAAATCTAGATGCTCTGGTTTTGATTTCATCCAGCCTCTTGCATGGTGTCATGACTAAGTCATCATAATACGGCGAGTCCTTCTTAAGTCCCATCCTGAAGGCTTCAATAGCTGTAACAGTGTCCAAGTTGGGGATGTCTACAGCCTCCTTATTGAACTCCGCTTTCAAGTAGTCCTTCAGAGATTCATCAGGTTGTTGTACTATCCTGTAGAGATCACTAGTTAGCTTTTCAAAGACCCTATTGCAAGAAAATTGATTAGTAAACATATTAACAAGTTGAGCATAAGATCCAATGGAACCCAATGGCTGGTTGATGAGCCATCTTAAAGCTGCTCCAGTAAGAGTTGACCCGAAGCCCCTGCAAAAACAAGCCTCTCTATATTGAGGTGGAATGTGGACAACATCCATCTTCTCTTGATAAAGTGCAACATGCTCTGCCGGGTCGGTTGTACCATCATACTGCTTCATATGGGGTGGACTGAATTTCTTAGGAATGACCACATTGGCAATGGCAGGAGTGAAACGAGATTCATTATAGCAAGTTGGTGAAGCTGGTTGTAGGGAGAATCATTCCAGAATGCTCATGATAAGCTCCTTCAATTCTGTATTTGTCTACCAAGTAGGCTACCTGCATCATGGTTAGCCGCAAATTGTGTATTATTGAAAGGATTAAAATCAAATTGGGGGTTAACACTTCCCTGTTACTATCGAGGTGGGAGTCACAAATGTTGTTAGAGTTGGCATAAGCTGTTCAGATGAGCTGTAGTGCTCTCGTAAGCCGGTAGTCGGAGTTATTCCTCCAAATCTGATGGTCTGCTGACTTCATTTCCAAAAGCGAGCCTTCTAGGTTGATAAGGAGTGAATGGAGCAGATGGTGCATTTGGAGCGACAAACTGGAAGATGCTAGGAATGCTAGTCTGCGGTGCCCTCGGCGTCCCATTTTGAAGAGAGACCATCTCCTGCTGCAACCTAGCAACTTGGTTCATCAACATGGTAGACGTATCGTTCTGAACTGCAACTTGACTCCTTATTTCGCGCAGCATGGCGGTCAGGTTGGAAGCAATGTCAAGTGGGATCTCTTGCGATGTGATTGTGGTTGTTCCATCTTGAACTTGTATAGGACGCGACACCCCACCAATGCTCTGAGTTGATGCTTGCACGCTCGTCACAATTGGAATGGTCTCCACAGTCGACCTCAAACCAACGAAAGACATACCCAACGACATTCCAGTAGACATCTCGAGTTCTTTAAACAATTAAAAAACCAAAATTTCCCACGGACGGCGCCAAATTGTTTTGGTCAAATTTTGCAATTTAACTAAGAAATACAATTGGGTAAAATGGAATATAATTGCTTAAGTGAATCGAGATCAAATAGACAAGGTATTTAACGAGGAAAGCCCTTGAACAACTTGTTCGCCGGCATAAAACCTCGAACGATGAAATTTTATTAATCTATGGTGGAAGTACAACGAGTGAGTGGAAGATACAGAGAGAAATAGAGTTTGAGCCGTGAGTGTTACAATGGGAAGTGAGTGTGTGTCTTACATAAATGTGTGCTCTATTTATACTAAGGAAAAAAGTCGAAAACCAAGCTGCAGAGCCATAATTCTCGGGGAGTTAGTTATGAGTTATCCTTGGCTTGGACTAATGTTGATCACTTGGAATCTTCCATTGACTAGGTCGTCTTTCATTAGGCCACGCTTATTGTTGATCGTGCTCCACTTTTTGCGTAAGTGTTACCTGAAAAATAGGATCTGGTAACTGTCTTGCAGTTTGTCGACTCAGGATGTCAGCTCAGGTTGTCAGCTCAGGGTGTCAGGATGTAAAATCAACATGTAAAGTCAACATGTAAAAAAAAGTCAACATGTTGATTCAAGTTGTCAGCATGTTGAAGCCTTCAAGTTGCAAGATGTAGCTGATTTTATCCATTATGTAAAATGGAAGACATAAACTCAAGTTGTTATCTCCAGGATGTAGATGTGGTGCTATGAGATTTTTCACCTCAAACAGCACCTAATTCAACTATTTGGTGACTTTGTGAGGGCATTGCTATTCTTTAATTTCCTAGAGTTAGAAAGTCTTGCTTTAGACTATAATAAGGTGTCATGTAATTTCTTTACTTAGTGGTATCCTAAGTATATATTCAATAAATATAAGTTTTTGTTTGTACAAAAAAATCGCTAGAATAATCTTTTTTTACACTCATTTTTTTCTTTAGTCTGTCGTTTCTATAATATATTTTGAACGCGAAAGAAATGAACGAACGCATGAATGTATTATGTATCATAGAAAATAAGAGGGAAAAGCATCCCGCCTTTAGCTGCAGCAGCGATATTAGGAACGATAAACCATGCTTTATGCTTATTTTTGAAAAATTAATTTACTTTTAATACATGATTATTCATCGGATGTTAGCATCTTATGTAATGGCTACTAGAATAAATAATTGATCCTAACAGAGACAGCTAACACATTCTTACCTCATTTTATTTATTTAACTGACCAAGGTTTCATACAGCAGGGATTTAATACTTCTAGAGTACTATGTGTATATTGATGATGCCAAAATCGTCAAATCAGTCCAAATTCAAGCGTTCGGATGTTTCGGAAATTGTAAGGCCTGAAAATAAGAGAAAACACGTAAACTAAGCCGGGGCGGATCCGGCTAAAGGCCCTCCGGCGTGAGAGTAAGTTCACGGTTTGTATGTAAGAAACTAAATTGACAGATTTTCTGTATTGTAAAAAGTAACGTACCGAATAATGAGCCATAGGGCTTGTATTTATAGGGATGAATTGATAGCATCCATGTTGGAGTGAACTTGTAAAGAGATAAGACATAATCCTAAGACAATTATATCTTTTAAGGAGTCATTGTTTAACTTGAATTGGTGTAGGTGGTTACAATCCTGATTGGATCATGATAGTTGAATCCTTGTTCAAATAGGACTGTACGATCTGCTAGCCGGAACGCCGAGGAGCAAGAATGTTTTATCTCGGCATTTGTATATAAGCCGGGATGCATGATTTTGCCTCCTCGTCATTTGATGATTGGCCGGCATGTGAAGATGCCGGGGTGAATGATTCTGTCTCCTCGTCACTTGAGGATATGCCGAGGTAAGAACTTTTCTCTCCTCGTCACTTGATGATATGCGAGTACGATGGACCAAGTATGAAGATATAAGGCCGAGATGTATACTCCTCGGCATACGAGGAAGATGTTCCTCGGCCCTGACACTTGTGTATTGGATTATGTTTATGGCCCAAATGGATTGGGCCCAACTCGAGCAAGCCCATGTTCGTATCTCGATTTATACTGTTCAGTGGCCCCCGACTTTCTAGCTCGGCTTAGGACGAGGAGAAAGTCATCTCGTCCTCGGCTTACGGGATACGAACAGGTTTTACACGTGTCAAAGGCGCTTCAGTCCGTGCGTCGCTTCAATATCCGCCGGTTATTTGCCATGATGATAAATGGTGGGTCCCAGATCTGACGTGCCTCGAAAATTGTTGATAGCATTTAATGTTGGGGGCGCCATACCCGGTTACCCGTATTATTCTCGGGTCTGACCCGGTTTTGGAGGGTATAAAAGCTAAAACCCTTTTCATTTCAACCTTTACACGCCCCCTTTATTTGAGAGCACATTGCAAGAGATACACCGGCGAATCACAGCAACCTTCAATTCCAGTTTCCAGCGAACTTGGTTTTTCCAGCGAAGTAGCATTCTGTTGCGATTCCCACAGTTCTTTCAAACTCAGGTATGAAATTTCTTCCTTTCTATACATTCCATTCATGATTTTGCATTTTCTAGGGTTTTTATAAGAGATTTCGAATGTGCCAAGAAAAATGAACTGCCATTGTTGAAGGTTGAAGCTTTTCTTCATGAATTTCTACTTTTAACTCTCAAAACTTCAAATCTTTGATTTTCTTTGGATTTTGTATGAACTTCCTTGAATATTGAATGAATTCCCCCGTTGATCTTTGATTCCCCTTAGAAATGGCTCGTTCTTGGGACCACTCCCCCCGATTCCGTTATGGATATCACACCGGCAATCTGAGGGTTTATCGTAGAGAGAGAGGTCCATGGTTGATGCTGAACTTGGATGACATAGGAAAGATGTTGAGGAGTTATGGCCGTACCCGGATGTTCACCCAATAAGCAGATAAAACAAGGATAGACCGAATTGATTCTTCGACTCGTAATGTAGTGTTGCTTGAAACTAGGGCCGAGATAGTGGAGCAAGTCGAACTATTCTATCCTTCCTCTGATCACATATTTTGCGAGCGTCTGAGTGGTAAGGCTCCCTCCTCAGCCTTTCTATAATGACGAGGAGGGGTATCTCCCTTCCCCATCCTAAGATCAGCCATTGACGAGGTAACTAATTTTGTCCCTTCGTCTTTTTGCAGATATGACGGGTAGAGAAGGAGAGACCTCCTCGTCCCCTCGAATTGTTGATGCTTTTGTGGATGGTGCCCAGGTCGAGGGCAGCAAAGGCCGAGGAATGGGAGGCCGAGGTGGAAGGCAACGACGAGAGAGGCCTCCAAAGGCCGGGGACCCCATGCTTGCCAAGTTGTATTCCACATACGGTGTGGACAAAGCCGAGTATAAGTTAACTTATATTGGCAAACCCAATTTGAAGACAAAAAAGGAGGAGACGAGCTTCTACTACAATGAAGACTACGTTCACTTCTATTTCAAACAATTTCAACAGGGGCTCCGTCTTCCTTTGGACCCCTTTATTAACGAGTTTTTGGATGACGTGAGGGCAGTGTCGGCCATGCTAGGAGCCAATGGTACCAGGGTCCTTGTTATCTTCAAAGTGCTATGTAGGAGTTTAGGATTTGAGCCGACCATGGGAGCCTTTCGGCACTTCTACCAAGTCAGCTTTGTCTCGGATAACTGGCTCCTCGTCATCCGAAGTGCACCCAAGAAACCCAAACTCCTTCTCCCTATGTCCAGCAAAGTTGCAGGTTGGGAAAATCACGCAATTAGGGTCGAGAGCCGCCAAGGCTGGGAGTTCCAATCCCCTTGCAAGGCTCCAACTTCATCAGGTCCTGTTCAACAATATGAATGGACCAAGGCTTTGATTAAGCGTCTGGAGGATTTTGCCGAGGTGGGGCTTCTCGACTGGTCGGCCATAGAAACTTCTGATCATTACTATGTACAGGCTGGATTGATGCCGGGGCCGAAGGACGGGGTGGTTCCCCTCGTCACTGTTAAGAGGGGAAGGCGCTTTAATGATTGGGCAATACATCCCGGCCTCGTCTTTCATGAGGATTGTCCGAGGTGTAAGATCCCTCCCCTGGACCAATGTCTGGAAGAAGTAGACGTGGTTGGATGTAAATATTTAACTCCGATACTTATAGTTTTTTGCATTATTGTTGACTCTCCTTCTGCTCGTACTTAACCATCTCTTCCTTGCCTTTGCAGTTTTAACCCCCGAGGAAGAAGCAGAACTAGCCATGAAGAGACTAAGTCCCATGGAGCTGGTAAAACAGAAGAGGAAACAAGTCAAGAAGTCGAGCTTGGTAGAGAGGAGGGAGGAAGCCAATGCCCGCAACTTGGTACTAAATGCTCAGGGTGATCAACCCCTTCCTTTCAAACCACACGGGGAGGTGAATGCCGAGGAGGCGGCGTCTGAGGAGCAAGCTAATCCATCAACTACAGAGGGGCATAGCCTCCATGTTGATGCCGAGGAGGTGGGGGCCGAGGAGACAGGCCTCGTAGGCAGACGTTCTGGCTCCAAGAGGGCCCAAGTTGCTAGCGCCGAGGAGCCTGCAGCTAAGCGGGCAACTGTTGAATCCTCCAACCCTGAGGGTCCTCCTCCCCTTACCATTCAAACCGTCAAAACCTATGACGAGGCCGACGAGCTAGCTCGGCGCATGGCTGTCAACGTTCCCCGTCTGAGGGGCATTCCCTTGCAGAACAGAAAGGGACCCTTAGTGAGATTGGGCCGAGCTCCTGTCCAGAGATCCATGGACGAGGAGGCTTATGAGGCTCTTGTCAAAGAGAGGCCTAGCCAAGATAACTTGCTATGTCGCAAGGGACTTTTAATAGCCGAGGTAACTATTTAGTCTTGCTGATCCCGTAACTTTATACTTGATAGATTCCTGACTTTGACTTTTCTTGCAGCTGGCCTCTGTCACGGCTTATGAGAATGTTTTGGCAAAGACCAATGCCAAACTGCTGCATGATGCTAGGGAGGCCCAAGGAAAGGGCGAGACCGAGAAGGCTGCCCTGGCTGCTCTGCTGAAGACCAAGGACGCTGAGTTAGAAGCTGCTCAGGCCAAAGTGGAGGCAGAGGTGAAGAGAGCCGAGGAGGCTCGTGCTTAGGCCAAGGATGCCCGTGATAAAGCGGAGGAACAACTCCGGCTGAAGGAAGATGAGTTGACTGAGGCAAGGAAGACCAATGCCGAGGTCCAAGTAAGGGCCGAGGAAGCCGAAGCCAAGTGCCGAGGTTATGAGACAACCCTCGTCACCAGGGAGGAAGCGGCCGTGACACGCTTCAAGGAGAGCCAAGCTTTCCAAGATGCGGTGGACGAGAGGACTGCCACCATGTTCGAGGACGGGTATCTCCATCTCGCTCGCCGTATCTTGGCTGACCCCACCACTGGCTTGGACATCAACAAGGTTGCTCTGCTGATCAGCCAGGATCAGTATGACGAGGGGGCCAGGGCTCTTCACCCTTTGATCCCCTTCTCACATTATAACATTGATGTGATGGCCGAGGTGGATGCTCAGGCCGGCCGCGAAGTGTGGGTGCCCCCATCAGTTGTTCCTGGCAACCTTCAGGCTTTGGTGGGAGCCATCCAAGATGGAAGCTGAGGCCGAGGGGGGAGACGTCGAGGGAATGGGGACTCAAGCTGATCAGACCAATCTTCCCCTTCCTGGCTCCATCACTGAGGAATGGCTTGAAAAACCTTTTGATGATGGCAAGCAAACTTAGGTAAGATTTTTCTTTTTCCTTTTCTATAATAGATGTTAGGACTTGTATTTTTCTTTGAATATCAATGAAAAAGTCCTTTTTGTTCGAATTCATATTGTTTCTATCAATTGTTCATGTGTGTTTGTATGCTAGGCATAGGCATAAAACTTGTGAAGGTGGGATACGAGGAGGGTCCCTCGTTCCCTGTTAATTGAGCAAGTAGTTAGGCCGAGGAAGGACTCCTCAGCTTGGACTGTACTCTTAAGTCGTATAGGCCGAGGAAGGATTCCTCGGCTTTGACTGTTGGTGATTTCTTCTTTTTCGTCTCCTTATGCTGAGGAAGATGACTCGTGCACAGGTTTCAGACGTGATGCCTTTTAGTCGTAGTGACAAGGTGTTTCCTTGTCTTGACGTGAGGCAAGTCATCAGGCCGAGGAAGAACCCTTGGTCTTGACTGTGATAGTTGTAATCCTGGAATCAAGGCGGACCCTTGTCAGGATGTAAAGCCCTTAGGCCGAGGAGGACCCTCGGTCTTGGCTGTTAGGAACCTGTAGTCGTTGAGTCAAGGCGGACCCTTGTCAAGACGTAAGGTGTATGTTTTGAAGAGTCGGGGATAAGATCCTCGTCTTCTGGTGTTTGTGTGAGGAGCTGATAGTTGCTTTGCATGTTGGAAGAAACTGCTTTCGTAAAACTGAAACATGATTACCTCGAACTGCAATCCTATCAACTAAAAAGTAAAAGACAGAAAACAAGAAACTAATCTATTGCAAAATAAACTAGACTAGTGATAATATTTCCTAAGATTGTCGGAATGCCATGGGTGCTTGAGCTCCTTCCCCTCCTTAGTCTTTAATCTGTAAGTCCCTTCTTGAATGACTTGAGTGATGATATAGGGACCTTTCCAATTTGGGGAGAGTTTATTTTGTTCTGCCTTCCGACCAGTCGCCTCGATTTTTCTAAGTACCCAATCGCCTACTTGGAATACTCTTCTGATGACCCTCTTGTCATGATATGCCTTGGTCCTTTGCTTGTAATTTACCATCCTCATCTGCGCAGCTAGTCGTTTCTCATCTATCAGGCCTAGGTCCAGGAGCCTATTAACCTTGTGTGATGATGTGCCAATTTTTCCGAAAGGACTTTGAAATTTTCGTTTCTTTGAAAAACCTATCGAAAAAGACCGGAGTCGCCACGCCATTTTTTTTTAAGGGCCAAAACTTTGAAAAATGCCCGAGATTAGAGATTTGGGTTCGGAGGTCACGTTACATGCCGGGAAGGACGTTAGTGTGCACCCGGAATGCCTCGTAAAACGAGTCTTCCAAGCTGAAAATCATTTGTGTGTGTGTGTGTGTTTTGGCCAAAATAAGTTGAAACTCAGAAAAGTAAAAATTGGGAATTCTTTATTAGACTTTGGAAAGATCCCATGATTTTTGGTGTGATTTTTGGGTTGAGTTTTGGTACTCAAAAGATTTTTGGAAGTTGAAAACCATTTCTGCCAGAAGGAAAAAGGCAGTGGACACGTAATTTTGAAATGGACTTTAGGGCTTGAAAACTCCAAAATCTGGGAAAAGTCCGAGAATGAAAAATGTTCAAAACACCTTAAATAAGGTTTCTGTAAAATAATTTTCCATTTTGGAGAAGATTTGAGAACCCAAAACCCTCTGGAAATATCATATATGAGATCTGGACTCCCAGAGACTGGTGATCTGACCTTCAAAATAAAATTTTAAAAAGGGAGTTTTAATTACGCAAAAAATAAAGTAAAAATATGTCTGGAAAGCTCTGGATGTTGGCTACAAAAAGTGTTTTGTAGTCAACACCAAATTCCAATTTATCTGTGTCCAAAAATTTAGACCATGGACTGGGGTCTTAGAAAATTGCTACTGGACAGCAACTTCTCAAGAAGGAAAATGTGATTTTAAAGGGGGGGTTTGGCATCCATGCTTGTCCCCATTTCCCTAGATTTTGATTAGTGATCACTTGAAATTTTATTGGTGAATCAACTATATCAAACCATCCTTGGGGTACATTAGGACTAAGCACTTCATTTGCTTGGGAAGGGGAATTTTATCCTTTGAAAATGAGATTTGATGTATGAAAATGAGTTTTAGGGTTTTGAAAATGTGTTTTCTTTACAAGTAAGTAAGAACACTTTGAAAATAATGTTGATCCTTGTAGAAGATCATCCATGGAGATGAACTTCCATGGTGATCTTCTTGGATCTAAGAAAAGAAGATGAACAAACTACATTTTGGAGTTTGAAAATGCATGCATGGATGAATTTTAGGGTAAGGAGAGGGAGGTTATACCTATCTTCCTTGTGTTTTGTGTTTGAATTGATTCAAAGGCTTGAATGTGTTTAGGGCTTGAAAGTGTTTAGGGTTGATGATTTGAGTTGGTTAAAGAGAAAACAAGTAGATAACAATGAAGTCCTCTATGTTTTCTCTCTAATCCTCCTCCTAAGGGGTGATTTGAGCTTGGATTGGTGTATGTATGAGAGTATGTATGAGAGTGTTTTGAATTGTTTGTGAGTGAGTGAGATTTGGGAAAGATTGGAGAGAAAATGGTGGCAATTCAAGTGAATTCCCACTGTTTTCTCTCTATTTTTCGCCAAGATGTCTTTATTCTTTGTGAGTGATTTGTGTTGTGTAAGGCGAGAGGAGGGTTCAATTTATAGGCCTCTGGAAAATGCAATCATGTCCGCGCGGATGGGTTTGTCAGCGTGCACTGTTCATTAAATGCTGCTTCAGGCTTTGGACACAAGGAATAATCTTTTGAAAATTCAAATTAAACAGCCAGTTTTTGTTCCAGCCATTTCTATTTTTGGTTTTTTCTTATTTCTTTTGCTTTTTTGATTCCTTTCCTTGGTTTATCCTTAAATAACAATGCCCACTTTGCCCTTGCTTTGTTAGAAATGTTAGGAATGTTAGGAATTGTTAGGAATGTTATAACTTTCGTTAATTTTCTAACGAAAATACTAACAAGCTCAAATTGGAGCACTTACAGTAGCCCCTCGGCGACGGCGCTTTCGAAGGAAGCGGGGTCGTCGATAAGAGTAAGGCTCCATATTTGGCAGGATGATCAAGTGATCAAGTGGCTGAACCTATTTAATAGGCTACCTACGTATCCTTAAGAGGAATCAAGCCGGCCGTAGTTCGGGTCTTTGACCCTGGAGATGATGGCGTTTTAGGTGCCTCGAACCTGATGAGCGAGTTATGCAGTCGGTTGCTGGGAAGAAACTCTGCTGGGAATAAGAGATGACCATTTTGGTCTGGTGGCTGAAATTGTGTATCCGCTCTGCTGGGGATAGGAACGACCATTTTCGGTCTGATGGCTGGAGTTGTGTATCCGCTCTGATAGGAATGACCATTTTTGGTCTGATGGCTGGAGTTGTGTATCCGCTCTGCTGGGGATAGGAATGACCATTTTTGGTCTGATGGCTGAACCTAGTGATAGGCTACCTACGTATCCTTAAGAGGAATCAAGCCAGTCGTAGTTCAGATTTTTCGACTATCTTCAGTCGTCGACCCTGGAGTGACTGTTTTAGGATGTCAACCTATGATTTGACTATTTTTGGGAAGTCGCCCTAAGATTTGACTATTTTTGGGAAGTTGCCCTAAGATTTGACTATTTTTGGGAAGTCGCCCTAAGATTTGACTATTTTTGGGAAGTCGCCCTAAGGTTTGATTATTTTTGGGAAGTCGCCCTAAGATTTGACTATTTTTGGGAAGTCGCCCTATGGTTTGACTATTTTTGGGAAGTCGCCCTATGATTTGACTATTTTTGGGAAGCCGCCCTAAGATTTGACTATTTTTGGGAAGTCGCCCTATGATTTGACTATTTTTGGGAAGTCGCCCTAAGATTTGACTATTTTTGGGAAGTCGCCCTATGATTTGACTATTTTTGGGAAGTCGCCCTGGTAATGGTTTCGGTTTGTCGAATTAGGGGATGATTGCGATTTATCGCTTTACTCGTGTTGTGTGTGATAGCGTTTTAGGTGCCTCAAACCTTAATGATGGGGTCTTAGGTGTCTCGAACCTTGATGATGGCATCTTAGGTGCCTCGAACCTTGATGATGGCGTCTTAGGTGCCTCGAACCTTGGTGATGGCGTCTTAGGTGCCTCAAACCTTGGGGATGGTGTCTTAGGTGCCTCAAACCTTGGTGAAGAGTGATCTGGAGGTATCAATTTGTTTTGAAATGATTTCCTTCGATGTTCGTATCCTTTCGTTGGGGACAGACTCCGAGGGGATAGACAGTCTCTTGGTGGACTTCATTTGAAGGGACCGAAATTCCGTTAACATTCATCGGGGATGAACCCAAGCTGAGGTTTAGAAGTATGAACCTAAATGAGAATTCAGTTCAGGAGTATGAACCTAAATGGGGACCTAGTTCAGGAGTATAAACCTAAGTGGGGACCTAGTTCAGGAGTATGAACCTAAATGGGGACCTAGTTCAGGAGTATGAACCTAAGTCGAGGTTTTACACCTGAGGGAGATTGTTCAAGGGCGTTCTTGCTGGGAAAGATTTGAGCTTACAAGGATTACCGAGGAAAAGGGTGACCGTGTTGGTCAAGTGGCTGGACCTACGGTAGGCTACCTACGTATCCCGAGTGGGAATCAAGTCTGGACGTAGTTCGACAACTGCTGGGGATGGTCTTTGATGGTTGACGGTATTTGGGAGTCACCCGAGGTTTGACTATTTTGGGAAGTCACCCTAAGATTTGACTATTTTTGGGAAGTCACCCTAAGATTTGATGATAATGTTCTTTTAGAAAAGTAGTTGACTAAGATATGCTTTCATACCTGTCGTGCTTACCTCGTAGGCTATAGGAAGGAGTGAAAGGCTACGGCTGATGTTGATGAAGAGTTGTTGGGTTGCCGTTCGTGGGACGGTTTCTGCTGACGATTTGCTGTCTTTGGAGGCATTTTGACCTGAAGGGGGGAGTTTGGTTGAGTCTGCATCTTGCTGGTGATCGTTAACCTTGTAGAAGTTGTTGAACTTGTCTTCACATTGGGACTTCTTGCTTTTGAGAACTTGGTGTCTCTGACCGATTTGCATTTGAGAACTTGGCATCTCTAACCGAATTGTATTTGAGGACTTGCCGTCTCTGACCGATTTGTATTTGAGAACTTGGCGTCCCTGACCGATTTGCATTTTGAGAACTAGGCATCTCAGACCGATTTGCATTTTGAGAACAAGGCATCTCAGACCGATTTGCATTTTGAGAACTAGGCATCCCAGACCGATTTGCATTTTGAGAACTTGGCGTCCCTAACCGATTTGTATTTGAGAAATTGGCGTCCCTGACCGATTTGCATTTGAGAGCTCGGCGTCTCTGACCGTATTGTATTTGAGAACTTGGCGTCTCTGACCGTATTGTATTTGAGAACTTGGCGTCCCTGACCGATTTGCATTTTGAGAACTAGGCATCTCAGACCGATTTGCATTTTGAGAACTAGGCATCCCAGACCGATTTGCATTTCGAGAACTTGGCGTCCCTGACCGATTTGTATTTGAGAACTTGGCGTCCCTGACCGATTTGCATTTGAGAGCTCGGCGTCTCTGACCGTATTGTATTTGAGAACTTGGCGTCTCTGACCGTATTGTATTTGAGAACTTGGCGTCCCTGACCGATTTGTATTTGAGAACTTGCGTCTCTGACCGTATTGTATTTGAGAACTTGGCGTCCCTGACCGATTTGTAGACACTGGAGGCGGTCTTCATATGTTTGTGAATGTTGGGGGTTGTTTTCACCAAGTTGCAGATGCCGGAGGTCGTCTTCATCCATTTGTGGACATCGAAGGTCGTCTTTGGTGGAGACCGTTCTCGCTGCAGAGAGACTTCGGGTAGTGATGGAAAACTGGTCTTTCGTGCTTGAATTGCTACATTTGTTAGTAGAGGGACAAATGCACATACGACATTTATGATGATGGTTGCATGCATAGAATCGAGATGATGCATTTACTTGCTTTTGGAGATGCACTTAGCCTAAGCTTTTGGCGGGAAAATTATGACTTAGGATTGTTCCTGTCGCTTCAAGTTTTGTGCATGCTACATGAGCCACCGGGGAGATTTTTGTGGGAATGCATGTGGTGAGAGGGTTTGTATTGGGATGTATGTGTCGAAAAGCTGTTTGGAGCAGATTTTGGGCAAGTGGTTGGTTAGAGTCCTCGATCGCGATTTAAACAGCGGTTGTTAATGAGGTTTTGTTAACAGTATCGCATGGACCTCAATTTTGATGAGATTGGATTCGGATCCCGGGTGTTGGTTGAAGTTTTCCCTCTCAATCTTGGTCATTCGAAGTTGATGCCGACGTCGATATGAAACTTCTTTCATTTGGGTGAGCCGTGACGTGGCCGAAACCTTGTTCGGAGAATGATTTGATGAAATTGCTAATCTTGCGGGTGAAACCCGGATCTTAGACTCCGGCCTTTACGGGGAAGCTGCTATGTACCAAGTTACGAAGCGAAAATCTAGGCTGTTGATGTGACTAGACCTTTCTTGTGACTTGATAAAATTCGAGTCCGAGAGGACCGGCTTAGCAAAGTCCAGATTTCGAAGAAGTGACTTGGCAAAGCCCCAATCTTATAACCTCGTTGTGATTTCGACACAATTAGCAAAGCCCCAATCTGATTGGTAATACAAAGAAATCCTGAAAATAATCTGATGAAGATCGAATCTATCTTGTAGTGAAGAACCCAATGTGGACCCAAAGACGACTATATAAGCCCCGGCTTGAAGAGGCGTACGAGGAGAACACAGGAGAACCGCTTAGCAAAGCCCCAACGTGAAGAAATTCGAGTAGTCTAACGGAGGAGGCACCCGTCTTTTCGGACCTTAGTCAACCGATTCTTGGACAAGACTCGAAATGTTTACGTGCGGGGGCATATCTTTTGAAAGGTGGGAATTTCTCCCGAATTTGTGTATGACACTCTCGCTTTTGGTTTGACTCTTTTGAGAGAGTATAAGCATCACAAGGTGTGGAAAAGTGTATGGAAGCCCCTGGCGACGGAAAGGACGATGTTTGGCTCTATTTCCCTATGATGGAGAGAGAGAAGACTTGTCGAGACACTTGAAAACTTGTTTTATTCGTGATGATCACAAGGCTACTTAAAACCCTTTGTTAATGTTCGGGTTATTCAACCCCTAAATCTGATATGAACAAATATTTTGATTAATCACAAGGAGAAAATCAACTGATATCGAGAATCAAGCTCGGAAGGGCGGAAAGTGTATAGGGACAATCCTTGATGAGAACGGATTTTTTTTTTGGAAATTGTTTGTGATTTTGACCGGACCATTTCTGGTTGCCTACGTTCCCTTCATTATGAAGAGCTCAGGTCGCCGTAGTTCGGGCTTATCCCGAATGAAGAGAGAATGAGTGTGAAAATTCAAGACTTTGAGGTTCTTTTGGGAATTTGAGGATTGGAGATTCGAATAACATATCCCCTTAGAGTTTCCATGAAAGACACGGATGCGAAGCCCCAGTGGGACATCCACGACAAGTGTTTGTGGAGGAGAAATGAAATATGCTCACATGAAATGTCGAATGAATCAGACTTGAATTTGCACAATCTTTGATCATTTGAGCCGAGATGGATTTGGCTCCAATTTAAGCAAGCAATGAAGCATTAATTTGATTTAGCTCCTGAAGATACTTGGAATGAAATTACTATCCGTGGGGCGGTGGGTTTCAGGGCTTCGATCGGCCATCGGGTGATTTGGAGAGTTGTGACCTCTTAAGATGAGAGGTCGGTGGGCCTTTGCTTGGCTGAACCTCTAAAGATAAGAGGTTGGCTTTTAGGGATGTGTTTGAGAAATCTACGGCGGGGAAGATTGATTGCCTCTAAGAATGAGAGGTCAGATTTTGACTTTGGCCAAAGGCGAGGGTAATGGCAATGGGAATATCCTCTAAAAGCGAGAGGATGGCTTAGGGTTGATTTAAGGTAATGGTGAGAGGAAGTCCAAGCCGTCGAGAACTTTTGCGAACTTGCGAGGATTCGGGCTCCTTTTTGATCATTGGAGAGCTTCTTGAGAAGTCGGGGACTTTTGCTGAATTGTGAGGATCGACGGTCCCCCCTTTTTTTGAAGTTCTTGCTTGAGCTTTTCTATTTTATTTCTTCTTTTTTTTTTTTGAAGAGCCTCCTGAGACGTTGAGGATTTTTGCTGAATTGTGAGGATTTAAAATCCTTCTTTTGATAATTTGGAAGGCCTCTTTGAGGAATTGGGAATTATCTTTCCTTGCATCTTCGACTCTCGAAGCTAACTTCTTTGGCGTTGCTTGGACTTCTCTTGAAAAGGAGCAAAGGTGATGGCTGAATGGGGTTTCAAAACACGCCGATCTTGAAATGAAAGGGTATTGTTTGGTGAGGGTAAGGTAATGGCTTTCCTATGGGTGAAAGGCTTCGATCGCAATCCTTACCGGATGACCTAAACGAAATTAAGTCTTCATTGCTTGCTTAAGCTTTAAATGGGAAAAGATCCATGCAAATTCATCGAGCAACGAGAGGATGATGATGAAAGGGATGTGAGCATATGAGATGCAAGATGGGGAGTTGGTAAGCCCCAATTTGAGAGGGATATCAATTGATTTTCTCACTCTGATTAATTTAAATATTAATCATTTCAAAGAATTAGTGGTTGAGCAGCACAAGTGATCATCTAGGATAAAACCATTTCAATTAAGTGTAACGTGGGTGTGCAAGTGATGTCTCGAGTCTAGCAAGAAAAGAAGAAAGACTTATATATATATAAATTTTAAACGATAGTTAAGCTATCTTTCCACAACATTCAAGGTGGACAAAACCGACAAGTGTCCAAGATGGACTTAGGTGAAAGAAAAGTACTAGAACCTACGACGGTTGACTTAAAAGATTATTTTTAAGATAGGTAGCCCCTAGTCTAGCCGCTCTTTGTTGTTGGACCATGCATCTACTCTTCGACGTTGGAGATGGGGGCTATTGCAATTCTTTCCATCAGGATTTCTTCGGCAATCCCTTGCCCAATCCAGCCATTTTCATTGCCTGCGATGACTGGTTCATCGATCACAAAAGGGCGAGTCAAATTCCATTATGCCCACGAGTCTTGAATCACCAAACTCGACCATGTTGACGCTCATGTTGTTATTTCTAGGGAACGGGTTGCGACAAGTATTGGGCCCTTCGTGCACCTCTAACTTCCCTTGCTCAATCAAACCTTGGATTGCCTTTTTCGGGGCGCAATCGTCGTCAAGTGCCCGTGAGTGCGATGAAAGGCACAATGCTTGGAGGTATCCAAAGGAGCATTGGGGTTTACGGGTGATAGTTTCTCGTAGGTTCGAGGAGACCACGCTTTAGCAAGCTATTGAAAACTTTGCTTAAGGGAACACCCAAATCCTTGGGATGTGATTTTTCCTTTGGGGGAGAATAAACTCTTAACGCTCTTTGATTCGAGATTTGGTCATTGACTTGGTCACCATTCTGAACGGGGTTCGCCGGTATTGGTCCATTGGGGCACTCAAGCTTGCCCGCTTCAATTAACCTTTGAACCGATCTCTTCAAGATTGTGCAGTTGTCGGTCGTGTGGCCATAATGATCATGGAAAGCGCAGTGCTTACTCATGTCGAGGGGTGCATTTGAGCTCCTCGGATGGTAGTCCTTGAGAGGCTCCAAAAGGCCTTCCTTTACTAAACCCTTGAAAATTAAGCCCATGGGCATCCCAAAATCATCAAAATATTCTCGTTGCCTTAGAGGACCACCATTTCTTGGTTGCTTTTGGATGTCAACATTTGTATGCAATGCCTTCTTTCCTTTGATGGATGTTGCAGCCGTGTTGGAAGGGTAAGGTTTATAGCGATGAGACATGTTCCGACCCGTAGTGCTTCCCCGTGCACGAACCCTTTTGATGTAATCATCGATGTAATCGTCGAGATTTGACCTTTTGTAAACCTCATTCGTGTCAGATACACAAGATTGGTATGGTGAGATGGCCCGAGTCGAGCGATCATCGATACTCTCGTTGCTAGGCTTTTCTTGTACCTTCTCAACTGGTTCTTTCAATAATCCATTGGACGAGTCAATAGGAACACTAGGACTGCACGTCACCGCCACAAGACTGGCATCAGTAAATGAAACCACAGTAGGAAGTACTTTAGTGGGAGGGATGACAATCTGAGCATTAAAATCATGACCGTAACCCTCCTCATAAGGCCTGGCAGTTGCCGAAGATGAGGATATATGGCTCGTAATGGTTGGATACCAGGGAGCAGTGAGTGTGGATCCAAAAGGTTGTTGAAGATATGAGATTTGAGGCATCGTAACAGTAGGACTGAACGTGTCTTGACCACACTGAGGAACGTGACTACAAGGGTAATGTGCATACTGTACTTGATGAGCGAGGTGGAGCAGCCTTGCGTAATGCCCGGGTGGAGAATTTGATGAGGAGCATTTGACCTTGTCGGACTTCCCAACCGGAGGGACGAGGTAGAGCTTGGAGGATGTTGTGAATACGGTAAACCCGATGAAGTGGTGATAAGAGCACAGTGGCCCATGTGATCTTGCGGTATCATAGGGGCAAGTGCGCTTTGAGAATTGGAGGAAGCAAGGCGGCCCCTCTCGAACCATGGAGCACGAGAAGCAAAGCCCGGCCCAAAATGGCTTGCGGAGCCATGTCACACTTCTTGGGCTTGAGAAGTCGCGAATCGACCCATTCCGAGATGATGACCCAAACCGATCGATGTTGTGAAGTAGTAAACCGACCCCTTCCAAGCTGTGGGGCGAAAGGCAACCGATTCAATCCACGTGGTGAGACACGAGAGGCACCGGGGAAGGTTGACCTAGATCGGACTGTTGAGGAGTATCGAGCTGTAGGGTGAGATGTGCGGAATCGGCCAATTCCGGGATCGATGGCCCGGGCCGAGACTAAGGTTTTGGAGTAGCGAACCGACCCATTCCAAGCTGGGCGAAACGGAGCGATTGAAACCCAAAGGTGGCGAGAGGTGCCGGGGAAGTTGACCAAGATCGGTTTGTTGAGGAGTATCGATACGATGAGGCCGAGAGGCGGGGGCGAGTGATAGGCCGGGGATGCTTGGCCCATTAGTAGTTCCACACGAAAGGGAACGGGGCATATGACGGTAGTTGGCATACCCGGGAGGGCAATTAGTTCCAATCTTCGCATCAACCGTAAAGGTTCCATTAGGGTTGAGAACAATTGCTAGCCCCCGGTTTCGATACCTTCCCATAACCGATCGATACGAGCCTCTTGATGTTGTCTTATCTGTTCCAACATCTCGATTCAACCGCTCGGCATTTTGTGAATTTTCGGGTGCGGATCTGTACGTCCCCCACTGTTCTCCTCTCGAGTTGGCCATTACGAAACTTTGGTGAAGTGAGGGAGGAAACCGATGAAGTATCGACTCGGAATGACCGAGCCGAACAAACGATGACCCGGGGCTTGATCCAAACTTTGCTTACCGTGGAAGGCACGAAAGGGTGTGGTTCGGACTTGGAAAGCGGAACAGTTGGTGTTTGGGCTTAGGGCTCATGCAACATGCGATTATTTGTTTAAATTTACTTAAAACATGTTTTATTAAATCTAATCGGTTGGAAAAGATTGCTCTTCTTTTTCACAAACTACTCTGGATCCTGGATCGGTGGGCCCCGTCACTACGTCTATAAGCCCTCGTATTCCACCTGTATTTCGACCTCCCGGGGTGGACAGCCCGGCGAGGGTCCTATAGGGCAAGCGGGTCCCACCGACCGAAAGAAAACGATCCTAAAAGTCCGGCGGGTAATCGAGTCTTAACGAGCATTCGATGTAAATTACGGACAAAGGCGACGTCAAAGTCAAGATCATGTCCGAGGAGCTCGACAAAAAGTCGGCATGATTTGACCGATAAATGTCCACAATTGATCTTGACTTGTCGTCAGTTAAGCCGTAATTAGGCATGGAATAATCATTAATCCTTGATGACTCGGTGTCATCTTTTGGAGTCGGTGTATAATTTGTGTCGATCGAGCCAGAAATCAAGGCGCCGGTCAATATCTTGGTCAAAGTCTGCGGCGAAAAATCAGCATGACTTCAACTGATTAGGGTCCCCGAAAGATATTGAGTCGGTATGCCGACAAAGGCTTTGAAAGGAAAGGTCTATACACAGACAGGGCATGACACAGACCAAACTAAAAACCAACCGGGTCTCGGACAAAAGTGTGTCACGGACAAGTGCATGGTCGACACGAGGCTCCATGGGATGTTTGGGTAGTCCTGTGCTTGCACCGAGAGGCGTAATAAGACCAAACGGGCCACGACAAGGATTTTCCCGGGTTAGGGACGCAGTGTGCAGTGTACGGTCAACGTGCGCGTAGTGTGCAAGCAGTCTATCTTCTTTTTCTGAGTAAAATAGAAATTTTTTGTGTGTCTTAAAAATATGATGCATGATTTTTTTTTTTGAAAATTTTCTTATTTTTTTTTGAATTTTTTTTTTGAATTTTTTTTTTTAAATTTAATGAACACATAAGCACATAAGCACAAGAATTCCGACAGTTAGGGACATGATTCCGACAGTCAAAATTTTGACTTTTTCCGAGGCGGCCAAAACAACACGAAAAATGTGCAAAAATCAACACACACAACAAATAATTTTTAATGTCGGGACGGAAGCTTGACCCTCAAAAGCTTTTCTATTTTTTTTAAAAAAAAACAATGATACCGGTACGTGGGATTGTTAAACCACAATTTATCCCCGACTCGTGTTAGGAGGCGATAACGGGAAGTTTAATGGTTTCCACCAATATACCAAATATCATTTTTTTTAAGGATACGTAGGTAGCCTATTAAATAGGTTCAGCCACTTGATCACTTGATCATCCTGCCAAATATGGAGCCTTACTCTTATCGACGACCCCGCTTCCTTCGAAAGCGCCGTCGCCGAGGGGCTACTGTAAGTGCTCCAATTTGAGCTTGTTAGTATTTTCGTTAGAAAATTAACGAAAGTTATAACATTCCTAACAATTCCTAACATTCCTAACATTTCTAACAAAGCAAGGGCAAAGTGGGCATTGTTATTTAAGGATAAACCAAGGAAAGGAATCAAAAAAGCAAAAGAAATAAGAAAAAACCAAAAATAGAAATGGCTGGAACAAAAAGCTGTTTGTTTAATTTGAATTTTCAAAGATTATTCCTTGTGTCCAAAGCCTGAAGCAGCATTTAATGAACAGTGCACGCTGACAAACCCATCCGCGCGGACATGATTGCATTTTCCAGAGGCCTATAAATTGAACCCTCCTCTCTCAGTTTACACAACACAAATCACTCACAGCAACAGCACACTGGCGAAAAATAGAGAGAAAACAGTGGGAATTCACTTGAATTGCCACCATTTTCTCTCCAATCTTTCCCAAATCTCACTCACTCACAAACACTTCAAAACACTCTCATACATACTCTCATACATACACCAATCCAAGCTCAAATCACCCCTTAGGAGGAGGATTAGAGAGAAAACATAGAGGACTTCATTGTTATCTACTTGTTTTCTCTTTAACCAACTCAAATCATCAACCCTAAACACTTTCAAGCCCTAAACATATTCAAGCCTTTGAATCCATTCAAACACAAAACACAAGGAAGATAGGTATAACCTCCCTCTCCTTACCCTAAAATTCATCCATGCATGCATTTTCAAACTCCAAAATGTAGTTTGTTCATCTTCTTTTCTTAGATCCAAGAAGATCACCATGGAAGTTCATCTCCATGGATGATCTTCTAAAAGGATCAACATTATTTTCAAAGTGTTCTTACTTACTTGCAAAGAAAACACATTTTCAAAACCCTAAAAATCATTTTCATACATTAAATCTCTTTTTCAAAGGATAAAATTCCCCTTCCCAAGCAAATGAAGTGCTTAGTCCTAATGTACCCCAAGGATGGTTTGATATAGTTGATTCACCACTAAAATGTCAAGTGATCACTAATCAAAACCTAGGGAAATGGGGACAAGCATGGATGCAAAACCCCCTTTAAAATCATGTTTTCCTTCTTGAGAAGTTGCTGTCCAGTAGCAATTTTCTAAGACCCCAGTCCATGGTCTAAATTTTTGGACACAGATAAACTTGGAATTTGGTGTTGACTATAAAAGACTTTTTGTAGCCAACATCCAGAGATTTCCAGACATATTTGTACTTTATTTTTTGCGTAAGTAAAACTCCCTTTTTCAAATTTTCTTTTGAAGGTCAGATCACCAGTCTCTGGGAGTCCAGATCTCATATCTGAGATTTCCAGAGGGTTTTGGGTCCTCAAATCTTCTCCAAGATGGAAAATTCTTTTATAGAAACCTTATTTAAGGTGTTTTGAACATTTTTCATTCTCGGACTTTTCCCATATTTTGGAGTTTTCAAGCCCTAAATTCCATTTCAAAATTAAGTGTCCACTGCCTTTTTCCTTCTGGCAGAAATGGTTTTCAACTTCCAAAAATCTTTTGAGTGTCAAATCTCAACCCAAAAATCACACCAAAAATCATGGGATCTTTCCAAAGTCTAATAAATAATTACCAATTTTTACTTTTCTGAGTTTCAACTCATTTTGGCCAAAACACACATACACACACACACACAAATGATTTTCAGCTTGGAAGACTCGTTTTACGAGGCATTCCGGGTGCACACTAACGTCCTTCCCGGCGTGTAACATGACCTCCGAACCCAAATCTCTAAACTCGGGCATTTTTCAAAGTTTTGGCCCTTAAAACAAAAATGGCGTGCCGACTCCGTTTGATTTTCAAAAAAAAATCGGGTACATCAAACGGAGTCACCACGCCATTTTTGTTTTAAGGGCCAAAACTTTGAAAAATGCCCGAGATTAGAGATTTGGGTTCGGAGGTCACGTTACATGCCGGGAAAGACGTTAGTGTGCACCCGGAATGCCTCGTAAAACGAGTCTTCCAAGCTGAAAATCATTTGTGTGTGTGTGTGTGTGTGTGTGTGTTTTGGCCAAAATAAGTTGAAACTCAGAAAAAAAAAATTGGGAATTCTTTATTAAACTTTGGACAGATCCATGATTTTTGGTGTGATTTTTGGGTTGAGTTTTGGTACTCAAAAGATTTTTGGAAGTTGAAAACCATTTCTGCCAGAAGGAAAAAGGCAGTGGACACTTAATTTTGAAATGGACTTTAGTGCTTGAAAACTCCAAAATCTGGGAAAAGTCCGAGAATGAAAAATGTTCAAAACACCTTAAATAAGGTTTCTGTAAAAGAATTTTCCATCTTGGAGAAGATTTGAGGACCCAAAACCCTCTGGAAATCTCAGATATGAGATCTGGACTCCCAGAGACTGGTGATCTGACCTTCAAAAGAAAATTTGAAAAAGGGAGTTTTACTTACGCAAAAAATAAAGTACAAATATGTCTGGAAATCTCTGGATGTTGGCTACAAAAAGTCTTTTGTAGTCAACACCAAATTCCAAGTTTATCTGTGTCCAAAAATTTAGACCATGGACTGGGGTCTTAGAAAATTGCTACTGGACAGCAACTTCTCAAGAAGGAAAATGTGATTTTAAAGGGGGGGTTTGGCATCCATGCTTGTCCCCATTTCCCTAGATTTTGATTAGTGATCACTTGACATTTTAGTGGTGAATCAACTATATCAAACCATCCTTGGGATACATTAGGACTAAGCACTTCATTTGCTTGGGAAGGGGAATTTTATCCTTTGAAAATGAGATTTGATGTATGAAAATGAGTTTTAGGGTTTTGAAAATGTGTTTTCTTTGCAAGTAAGTAAGAACACTTTGAAAATAATGTTGATCCTTGTAGAAGATCATCCATGGAGATGAACTTCCATGGTGATCTTCTTGGATCTAAGAAAAGAAGATGAACAAACTACATTTTGGAGTTTGAAAATGCATGCATGGATGAATTTTAGGGTAAGGAGAGGGAGGTTATACCTATCTTCCTTGTGTTTTGTGTTTGAATGGATTCAAAGGCTTGAATGTGTTTAGGGCTTGAAAGGGTTGATGATTTGAGTTGGTTAAAGAGAAAACAAGTAGATAACAATGAAGTCCTCTATGTTTTCTCTCTAATCCTCCTCCTAAGGGGTGATTTGAGCTTGGATTGGTGTATGTATGAGAGTATGTATGAGTGTTTTGAAGTGTTTATGAGTGAGTGAGATTTGGGAAAGATTGGAGAGAAAATGGTGGCAATTCAAGTGAATTCCCACTGTTTTCTCTGTATTTTCGCCAGTGTCTTATTCTTTGTGAGTGATTTGTGTTGTGTAAACTAAGAGAGGAGGGTTCAATTTATAGGCCTCTGGAAAATGCAATCATGTCCGCGCGGATGGGTTTGTCAGCGTGCCTTCGTTCATTAAATGTCGCCTTGATTTGGACACAAGGAATAATCTTTTGAAAATTCAAATTAAATGACCGGATTTTTGTTCCAGCCATTTCTATTTTTGGTTTTTTCTTATTTCTTTTGCTTTTTTGATTCCTTTCCTTGGTTTATCCTTAAATAACAATGCCCACTTTGCCCTTGCTTTGTTAGAAATGTTAGGAATGTTAGGAATTGTTAGGAATGTTATAACTTTCGTTAATTTTCTAACGAAAATACTAACAAGCTCAAATTGGAGCACTTACACCTTGTTGACTTGCTCATCATAATGGGAGTTTCTCACCGTAGGGATGGCCATTTCAGTTGGTGCCATAGCCTCAGAACCGAAGGTTAGTGCGAATGGGGTTTCCCCGGTTGGCCCCCGGGTGGTTGTGCGAACAGCCCATAAGGCTAGGGGAAGTTCGTCCAACCATCTACCCTCTCGTCCCTCAAGGTTCTTGGTAATGGCGGTTAGAACCAGTTTATTGGCAGCTTCTGCTTGACCGTTGCCTTGGGGTCTGCTAACTGAGGATTTTGCATGGCGGACTTTGACTCTTCCCAACTCTGTAGTGAATGCCGTAGAGAATTGTAGTCCATGATCAGAGACAATTGTATGTGGAAGGCCAAATATGCACCAGATGTTTTCATGGACAAAGTTGATTGCGTTCTCTTCCGTTATCTTGGCTAACGCTTTGGATTCTATCCACTTGGAGAAGTAGTCAACGGCTACTATCACGTATTTGCAATTACCACGGGCGAGAGGGAAGGGTCCGATGATATCGATCCCCCACATGTCAAATGGCCACGTTGGTATCACAAGTGTTTGCTCAACTGCCGGTAGTCTAGGAATGTCAAAGAATCTTTGGCATTTGTCACATTTTCTAACATAAGCGTGCGCGTCCTCCATCAGGTTTGGCCAATAGTAACCTAGCGATATGATCTTGTCAGCTAAGGTTCTGGCCCCCGGGTGTTCGCCGCAAACACCTTCATGTACTTCTGCCAAGAGGTTCTTAATTTCCTTAGGATAGACACACCTTAGCAGGGGCTTCGTGAAAGATCTTCGGTAGAGGACTCCGATCATCACCACGAACCTTGGGGACCTCTTCTTGATAAGTTTAGCTTGAGCTTCATCTTCTGGGAGTTTCTACTTTTCAATGTACTCAATGTAGTCATCGATCCAACATCTCTCCTCTCCGTCTAGGAGCATGACTTGTAGTCTTTCATACGCAGGTTCCTCGGCATAAACTACATATGGACTGGTCTTAGATGTAGACACATCCATGGTTGCTAGTTTAGATAGAACGTCTGCGACTTGATTATCTTCCCTGCCTATTTGCTTGAGTTCGAAAAATTCCATCTTCTTCGTCATGTCTAGGACAAGGTCCTTATATTTGGCAAGGGTGGGGTCTTGGGTGTTATACTCTCCCTTTACTTGTTTGACAACGAGTTGGGAGTCACAGAAAGCCGCCACCTTAGTGGCTCCGTAGAAGGAGGCCAACTCAATACCAAATATTAGAGCTTCATATTCTGCTTGATTGTTGGAGGCAGGGAACTTGGAACGAATGGCATCTTGCATGGTGTACTCTCCTTTCGGGCTTGCTAGCACAACTCCAGCTCCGCTTCTTTCCTTTGTAGCTGATCCGTCCGTATACAGGATCCAACAGTTGGATGGGAGTTCGATGGGAGAGTTTTTTTCCTCCGATGCGTTTTGGTTCCGGGAGGTGGGGAGATGCTCACCCATAAAGGCAGTCTCGACCATGAAGTCAACCAAAGGCTGTGCCAGGAGGGTCTTCCTTGGTTGGTAGGTGATATCAAACTCGGTAAGAGCGATGGACCAATTAAGGAGACGTCCGGAGCCGTCCAACTTATGTAATATCTTCTTCAGTGGTTCATTCGTGTACACGATGATAGGATGTGCAGAAAAATAGGCACGTAATTTCCTCGATGCAATGACTAGCGCGTACGCTATCTTCTCCACATTAAAGTATCTTCTTTCCACATCAGACAGTGCCTTAGAGACATAGTAGATGGGCTTCTGAATTCCTTTGTCATTCCGAACTAGGACAGCTGCGACAGCATGATCAGTGGCAGCTAGGAAGACATACAGCATCTCACCGGTAGTCGGACTGCTGAGCAAGGGAGGGAAACTCAAGTACTCTTTCAATCGGAGGAACGCTTCAGAGCATTCGGGAGTCCAGGAGAAGCTCTTGGTACCCTTCAATACCTTAAAGAAAGGCAGTGACTTTTCGGCAGATTTGGCAATGAATCTTCCAAGTGCTGCTATTCTTCCATTTAATCTTTGAACCTCCTTGATGGTGGTAGGTTCCTTCATGTCAATGAGTGCCTTGATTTTTTCGGGGTTCGCCTCAATTCCCCTTTGTGATACCATGAAGCCCAAGAACTTTGCAGCTGTTACCCCGAACACACACTTACTTGGGTTTAACTTTATATTGTTGGCTCGGAGGTTGTTTATTGTCTCTTCCAAGTCAGGAGTGTGACTACCCTCCTTGGTCTTAATGACCATGTCATCAATGTATGCTTCCATGTTCCGTCCTATTTGCGCGCCAAATACTTGGTTAACCATTCGTTGGTACGTAGCACCCACATTCTTGAGCCCAAAAGGCATCATGATATAGCAATAATTTCCCCCAGGTGTTTGGAAGGCCGTCTTCTCGATGTCTTCTTCCGCCATTTTTATCTGATGATAGCCTGAATAGGCATCTAGGAAGCTGAGAGTTTGGTGTCCAGCAATGGAGTCAACCAACTTGTCAATTCTGGGGAGAGGATATCTATCCTTGGGGCAAGCCTTGTTCAAATCAGTGAAGTCTATACACATACGCACTTCCCATTTTGCTTCTTCACCATTACTACATTAGCCAACCAAACGGGGTACTTGACTTCACGTATAATTCCGGCGCTAAGTAATTTTTGCACCTCTTCTTTAGTAGCTTCCTCCTTGTCCCTCGCAAAGTTTCTCCTTGTCTGGGAGATAGTCTCCGCCAAAGGATCAACTTCCAGACGGTGGAGGGCTACTTCTTCATTAATCCCTCTCATGTCTTCGACTCTCCAAGCAAAGACGCTGAGACTGTTTTTCAAAAGGGAGATGATTCTTTCTTTCTCTTCTGGAGATAGTTGGCCCCAGAGTTTGACTTTTTGTTCCGGATAGTCAAGATTGATGACTACCTCTTCCAGCTCATCTACAGGCTTCATTTCAGGACCGTCTCGAAATTCCAGAGATTCGATAATAATTTCTCTAATTCTCCTCCCTTCGTTGTCGTTCACATTGAGGCCTTCTTCCTCCATAAGTTTATCAACGTCAGGAAGATCGACCTTCCCCAAGTCATGGTTGGCCCCCGAGTTCTGGCCGTTGACAAGGATGGGGTCTTCCTCGGAGACGGACGGAACTATACCTTGGTCATCTGCAATTTCTTGGACCATAGGTACTTCCTCAGATACAGGTGGAATTGTGCCTTGGTCATCTGCAATTTCTAGGACCATAGGCTCTTCCTCATTATCAAGTACCTCACGGATATAGCTCATTCTGGAGCTAGTTTTCGTGGTTTTAAGGACTTGGAGATCTTGATGTTTTCCTCGGGGGTATCTATCTCCACACTTTTAGATTTCTTTCTGCTCTTTACAACATGTTCCAAGAAGTCTTTGGGGGTTGCCCTCACACATCCAATTCCAGCACGAGTGGGAAATTTAACTCGTTGATGAGGAAGGGAGGCCACCATCCCATGTTTAACTTGACTTGGAATGCCTATGATTGCATGATAATCACTAGTCAAGTCCATGTCTACAAAATTGACAGTAGCCTTGGCTCGGAAGGGATGTTCACTGACTTCAAGTTCCAGCTCCACAGTTCCCTTAGCTCCAACCTTATGATTGGTGAATCCTTCCAGCCTGCCATGATACGGTTCCAGCATGTTGTCTTACAATCCCATCTGTTGGAAAGCGGAATAGTACAGAATGTCACGGGAGGCCCCCGTATCCACAAGTAATCTTTCTGATTCCACATTATCAATCCTACCCTTTACGACCAAGGGTTGCTCACGGGCAGCACGGCTTCCTGCTAATTCGTTAGGAGAGAAGCTGATGACCTCTTTCGCCTTATGAATCCAAGCAGGCACATGGTATACTTTGCCCAGTTCATGGATCTGATCCCTCAGCTTTCTGGTGGAAGTCACTTCTTCACGGATCACATGCAATTTGGCCCTAGGAGGCCTACGTTCTCCATCTTCACTTTTGTCGGCATCTTCACTTTCCTCTTCCTTCCGCTTTCGCTTGTTGTCTTTTTTCATTACATACCGGTCTAGCTTTCCCTCGTCAACCCATCTTTGGATTATCTTCTTGAGGGCCCAACAGCCATCAGTGGTGTGCCCGTTGTCCTTGTGGAAATCACAGTATTTGGAAGCGTCACGAGGGTACTTTGGTTTATCATTCAGCGGACGAGGAGGTGGAAGATTTACCAACTGCATGATTTCTGAGATGGGTTTGGTTAGGGGGGTGAACACCTCAGGTTTCTCTGTTCCTCTCGTTCTATTCTTCCCCTTAGATCCCTTTCCATTCCAATTGTCATTCTGACGAGTGCTCGTCGCCTCTGATTCCGCCTTATCAGATCCCCTTTTCTTTCTTTTGTCCTCGGCCATTGCAATGGCGTATGCCACATGGTATAATTCGGACTTGGACTTAGGTTCCCGGGCGGAGAGTTCATAGATGAGGGGACCAAATTTCAATCCAGAGTTGAAACAAACAATGACCTCCCTGTCAGTGAGGCTCTCTTCGACCTGGTCTACCATTTTTCGGAACCGGTTGTAGTAACTGAGGGTGGTCTCTCCCTTTCCTTGCTCGATATTTGCAAGGTCGGTCAATCTCATCTTTCTCCTACCAGCTGTGGCGAAGTGGTTTAGAAACATTCTCCTCATGCCTCTCCAGCTATCGATGCAACCTTTTTTCGCCTTTCACTTTAACCAGTCAAGGTCGTCTGAGAAGGTGCTCGCGAAAGCTTTGCAAAGCATGTCATCAGCTACAGTGAGGAGGTTCATGGTTTGTTCAAAACTTTGCACATGGTCCTTTGCGTCAGTGGTTCCGTTGTATTTTTCAAAATTCGTGACCTTAAAATGAGAATTGGGTGGTGCAGCTGTTATCCTCAGGGAGAACGGACGAGTTGCCCAGTCAAAGTCATCATCATCAAATTTCTTTCCCATCTCCATGTTATCGAGCCTCTGTTTCAACAGTTCCCATTGTTTGGTTTCCACTCCTTTATCAATGCTTGAGCGGGTGCTTCGCTGGGAGCTACGGGTTGATTTATCCTTGGGGAAACCATTCACCCTACTGTGTTCCACGTCGTGTCGGTGGCTGTCCCGTTTTGGATGGTGCCTTATCACGCCTTGGTTCTAAGTCTTGGCCACCAAGTATCTTTCTATGTGGTTCGGGTGTCCTTGGCCGTGCGAATTCATGAGCACGAGGACAGGGAGAATCTGGGCGAGGTCGACGTGGTCGAGGAGAATCATGACGAGATCGACGAGGACGAGGTGATCCGGGACGACGAGGAGCCATGACGAGACGAGGTGGTGACATTCGCTTGGTTAGACTAAGTCTCGTCCTCAGGTCCCGTGAGTTCACTTCCTCTTCCCTGGGAGTTATTTGACTTCTCAGGTCAACTACCTGATCCTTCTTCTTGTTGTCATGCCGAGGACGGGGGGAATCTCGAAGGGCCTGCTTAGATGGTAAGGCAGGATCGAGGGGAGGACCTCGTCGCTCACCTTGCTCCCTTCCAAGAGGGTTGCCCATAGACGGCAGCATGAATTCATCCATGGAATGGTCTGGATCCAATTGCAAAAGAGCAGCCTGTGTCTCATACATCCTTTGCAACGTCTCCATTTGCTTATGTAGCAAAGAGCGTCGGTCAACAGGTTGAGTTCCTCCCGCTTGACCGGCGTCAGCATTCTTTGTCTTCTTCCTTCCCACTTGCTTCCCACGAGGACGAGTAGGATGAGGAAGGTCAGCACCCTCTCCCTCGGCATTCGCCTGACCCTTGGAATGAAGAGTCATGGCGAGGGGAGGAGGGCCGTCTGGCTGAGGTAGAGGAGGAGGAGGAGGTAGCTCCTCGGCAGCTGGGTTAACCCCATTCACTTGGGTTTGTTCCTCAGCTGTAACACTCGTAAATTGTCCGTCCATTGCAAATCAACAATTGCAATAGCGAATTTACCAAAAGCGAGAATTTCCAATAGATCCAAATTTCTGGCCAAAATTAGGGCAAATTTTGACCACAAACAAACTGCCAATTGCGATTTTTCCAACACAAAAATTCAGGCCAAAAATTCGCTTCCGGTGTGATTTTGCAGATTCCGTCCGAATTTTTGCAGAATCCGGCGGTTTAAGAACAGAGCCCAAACGGAACAAGAATTTCCGTTCAAATCTAGCAGATTTCCGGCAAATAAACTGGCTCCAGCGAGCTTTTTCCAGGCCAAACAAAGGGTGTTTGAATCGATTTCCCGGCAATGGAACCAATTGATGATGCCAAAATCGTCAAATCAGCCCAAATCCAAGCGTTCGGATGCTCCGGAGATTGCAAGGCCTGAAAATAAGAGAAAACACGTAAACTAAGCCGGGGCGGATCTGGCTAAAGGCCCTCTGGCGTGAGAGTAAGTTCATGGTTTGTATGTAAGAAACTAAATTGACAGAGTTTCTGTATTGTAAAAAGTAACGTATCAAATAATGAGCCATAGGGCTTGTATTTATAGGGATGAATTGATAGCATCCATGTTGGAGTGAACTTGTAAAGAGATAAGACATAATCCTAAGAGAATTATATCTTTTAAGGAGACATTGTTTGACTTGAATTGGTGTAGGTGGTTACAATCCTGATTGGATCATGATAGTTGAATCCTTGTTCAAATAGGATTGTACGATCTGCTAGTCGGAACGCCGAGGAGCAAAAATGTTTTATCTCGGAATTTGTATATAAGTCGGGATGCATGATTTTGCCTCCTCGTCATTTGATGATTGGCCGGCATGTGAAGATGCCGGGGTGAATGATTTTGTCTCCTCGTCACTTGAGGATATGCCGAGGTAAGAACTTTTCTCTCCTCGTCACTTGATGATATGCCGAGCACGATGGACCAAGTATGAAGATATAAGGACGAGATGTATACTCCTCGGCATACGAGGAAGATGTTCCTCGGCCCTGACACTTGTGTATTGGATTATGTTTATGGCCAAAATGGATTGGGCCCAACTCGAGCATGCCCATGTTCGTATCTCGATTTATACTGTTCATATATATATATATATATATATATATATATATATATATATATATATATATATATTGAAATATGGATATAGTGTACATTTAAATAAATTTGTCGAGCAAAGAAATAATATTAGTGTTAAATTTCATCAGTTAATTTTAAGGGAAAATTATCGCTGGGTCCTTCATCATAAGTGAAAAGATCAATTTAGACAAGTATTTTGAAATTTAACCGAATAGTCCGGCATTATAATGAAAATTCTATCTAGTCCTTCGCTACCAACACACCCTCTCATCCACACAGTAATACGCACACACGACACACACACACACACACACACACACACTCTCTCTCTCTAATTTCTCTCTACTTTCTGTCTCTCTCTTCTTCATCTCCGGTGATCTCTCGCCTCCTATCGCCGACTACCACCCCTTCCGACGAATTCACTGGATTTCGTCGTCGACGCGAGCTAGAACGGCGACGACGTTATCATTTTGAAACATTAAATGGTAGCTTCACTGTCTACATCGTTCTTCCGTGTAAGCGTCCACAACGTAAACATAGGTTAAATTTGTTGAAGAACAAGATGAGCTCAAGGCTGTCATCAAATTTTAATGTTTGATTTTCAAATTATTTTTCGATTTTCACTAACCTTCTGGAGGGTTCATCTTCATCAGCTGGGATTTCGGTCAAGGCAAAGAGACGGTTGAGCGTTGATTCACACTTTTGCTTTCTTCACTGATCTTTTTCGTCTCCTTCAACAGCCGCGAAATTTCATCTCAATCTTCAACAGCCCACTATTGTTTTTATCAAAGCTTTGAAACTTCATACAAATGGCGGTTTGAAAATTAGGGGAAATCAAAAATATGATTGGGGTTGTTTAGATTTGAAATTGAAAGTTGGAGTTGGGAGGAAAGCAAAGTGTGGGTGCCAAGGGAGGAAGGGATACAGGACGATGGATGAAGTGGCCGGAGCATGAATCTGGGTTTGGGGAAGGGATGGGGCTTGGGTGTAATATTTGAGAGAAAGATATTTTTCATTTTGTCCCTCATTTTTAAAATTATATATTTAATCTCTTAATAGTTAAATCAACTATTAAGAGATTAAATATAAGTATGTCAAATAATCTCTTAATAGTTAAATCAAATGTGAACTTATCAAATATGTCAAATAATTTTATAAAGTAGCAAAAATATAGACCATAAAAGACTAAAAACAATTGTGAACTTAACTAAAATCAACTGTAAATTAATAAATACGTCAAATAATTTCATAAAATTGCAAAAAAAAATAAAGGTCATAAAATACTAAAAACAATTGTGAACTTAATTGTAAACAAATGTGAACTTAATAAGTATGTCAAATAATCATATATAAGTGCAAAAATATAGAAATACAAGACTAAAAACAACAGTCAATCAAATAATAACAACTGTGAACATAACAAATATGTCAAATAATATCATAAAATTGAAAAATAGAGGTCATAAATGACTAAAACAACTGTGAACTTAATAAAAAATAACATTGAACTTAAGTAAAAACAACTGTAAACATAACAAATATATCAAATAATCTCATAAAATTGCAAAAATAGAGGCCATAAAGACTAAAACAACTGTGAACTTAACAAAAAACAACAGTGAACTTAACAAATAGGTCAAATAATCTCATAAAATTGAAAAAAAAATAAAGGCTATAAAATACTAAAAACAACTGTGAACTTAACTAAAACAACTGTGGACTTATCAAAAAACAATCTTGAACTTAACAAATAGGTCAAATAATCTCATAAAATTGCAAAATAAAGGCTATAAAAGACAAAAAACAACTGTGAACTTAACTAAAATAACTGTGAACTTAACTAAAAAAATCTGTAAATTAAGTAAATGATAATCATTTTCATGCAGAAATTATGAATTTAGCTAAAACAACTGTAAACTTCTCTTAATTGTTATTGGAACAAATGTAAAAAAATAACTGTGAACTTATCAAAAACAACTGTGAACTTGTAACAACTGTGAACTTAACAAATATATCAAATTTGCCCCAAATTATATGTTGATGCTGCTAGTTTGATTCGTTTTGACGATACGAATAATACAATGGTCTCAGATTTTTTGAGCTCTAAATCTTAAGATATTTCATTTTAAAGTTTTGGGAGAAGAAAAAAACGAAAAAGAAGGGGGAGAAAGGGACAGAGCTTTCCCTTTGACATAAAGTACAGGTGGCATTAACAATGACGCGTGTGGGCTTATACCGACGGACCTGGTGGTAAATTCATGAAATGTGTGTCCTTGGTGGTAGTTTTCATTAGGATGAGAGACTATTTGATAATTGCCCCTAATTTTAAAGTCTGAGGTTCCACCTTAAAATCAATTGGTGATAAGGGGAGTGACCCAGAATCTTTATATATTATAGACAAGGTTTGGAAATTCCAGATGTGGGATAATATCTCTAATATGCCCCCTCACGTGTAACCGGGCTTTGCCAAAGGTTTACAACGTGGATTTATTAATCGGGTGACGCGTAGTAACATCATGGGTCGTTGGGCCTGCACGTGTAATGAACCTGTTCTGATACCATCTTAAAGTCTGAGGTTCCACCTTAAAACCAATTGGTGATAAGGGGAGTGGCCCAGGATCTTTATATATTATAGGCAAGGTTTGTCAATTCCCGATGTGGGATAATATCTAACAGTTAATACAATACATTTATATAAATTTGTTCTTCCGGCTCTTAGAGAGTTTTTGATTGTGTGTACGTTCACGACGTTCATGTAAACTTGTAAAATTACTTTAAAGTTATCATTGAGCCTTTGAACAATTTAACTTTTTAGAATTAAAACTGCAACGCTTCTCTGGTGTCGAAAAGGTTAATAAAATGAAGGAGAGTTTGGGTGGTTTAAGATATGTGGTGCCTGGTAGAGTGATGCATATAAACATGACGATGTTTCTTGCGGATTAGATGAAGCAGCAGATGTACGCCCGTGCGTAGTAAAGGGCACGCCCGTGCGTATTGGTGACACGGCCGTGCAAGATAACACGCACGACCGTGCTTGACGTCGGAAATTTTGTATCTTTTGCACGATCGTGCAAAATAACATGCACGGCCGTGCGTGACGGAAATCAGATTGGGTTTTACGAAGTTTCTAGTGTTTTGATCAATTAAGTTAGGGTATTTTAGTCTTTTCCTTTCCAAGTCATTTTAGGGTTTTCATTAGAGTATTTAAAGTTGTTTTAGGGTCTAAAGAACTCAGTTTTTGATTTTATAAAGTAGAGAAAATTCTTGTTCTTTCATTCGGTCTATAATCTCTAGCCTCCGGCATCATTTGGTATTAGTTTCGTGGATGAATATCAATGTCCGAACGAGGACGCGGGGGTCTTGGTGGACGTGGTGGTCGAGGTAGGGGCCGTGCCACGGACGACCATCATCGCGAACGAGACCTTCGTGATATCGAGATGGACGAGATGAGAAGACAGATTCAGATACTCCAGAATCGCATGGCACGCATGGAGCCTCCACCAAATATGGGTTCGGATTCGGATACTTCAGCCGAGGATATGCAGTATAGAGAGGGGATTAATCCCTTCGCCCAAAATCATGGACATCAGGACATGTATGCGGATGACCCTTCTAGGGATGTCGATGTGAGGATCGAAATTCCAGAGTTCAAAAGTAAAACACATCTTGATGATTTCATTGATTGGATTAATACTGTTGAGCGTGTATTTGATCTAAAACACATGACTGATATTAATAAGGTGAAAATGGTTGCCATTAAGTTGAAGAATCATGCTTCAATTTGGTGGGAACATGTTAAGAAACAGTGGGCTCGAGAGGGTAAGTCCAAGATTCAGTCTTAGGAAAAGATGAAGAAACTGTTGAGAAGGAAATTTCTTCCTGATCACTATCGTCAGGAATCCTTCATTGAATATCACAATCTAAAACAAGGTGATATGTCGGTTGAGGGTTTCATCGAGGAGTTTGATCGCTTGCGAATGCGATGTGATGTTTCTGAGGAAGATGAACAAACAGTTGCTCGTCTCCTTGGGGGATTGCGTGTTGATATTTCAGAGGTGGTTAAGTTACAATAGTATTGGACTTATGAAGATGTTTGTCGACTTGCTTTAAAGGTTGAGAAACAGATGAAGAGGAAGAGGGGAATAAACCGTTGGCAGGGTAAAGATAGTATTAGCAGTCAAGGTGGAAGCAGTTCTAATGTTCACTATTAGAAAATGGGTCTTTAGCGACGGATTTACCAGTGGCGGAATTATTCCGTCACTATATAGCGGCGGAAATGATGCTATAGCGACGGAATAAATTTGGCGCCGAAATTACCGACGGAATTTAATTCCGCCGGTATATTCCGTCACTAAAAACGAATATTCGTTTCAATACCGCCACTAATGTGTGTTTGACTGCTCTTGACATTACCGACAGAATTTTTCGTTGTTATTTCTTTTATCAGCGGCGGAATTAATCCGTCGGTATTAATTTTTTTTTTTTAATTTATCAGCGGCAGAATTATTCTGTCGGTGACATATTAATTTTTTTTTAATTTTTTTAATTTATCAGCGGCGAAATTATTTCGTCGGTGGCAATTTAATTTTTTAAATTTATCAGCGACGCAAATATTCCGTCAGTGATAATTTATTTTTTTTATTTTTTTCAATTTATCATCGGTGGAATTATTCCGTCGGTGCTAATTTAATTTTTTTTAATTTATCAACAGCGGAATTATTCTGTCGGTGATAATTTAATTTTTTAATTTATCACCGACGAAATTATTTCGTCGGTGGTAATTTAATTTTGTTTTTAATTTTTTTAATTTATCAGCGGCGGAATTATTCCGTCGGTGGTAATTTAATTTTTTTTTAATTTTTTTAATTTATCAGCGACATAAATATTCCGTCGGTGATAATTTAATTTTTTAAAAAAAAAACCACTAATTAACAAAGTCTAAAATATTATTTTCTAGTCAATAAAAAAAATATATAGAGTAGTTTGTCCCTCTTTTCTTCTATATACTTTCATTTATTTAGTTTTTTTCTATCTTTTTTATATACCTTTTTGTCAAAAAACCACTAATTAACAAAGTCTAAAATATTATTTTCTAGTGAATAAAAAATTAAAAAATAATAATAAATAAATATAGGGTAGTCCGTCCCTCTTTTCTTCTATATACTTTCATTTGTTTAGGGTTTAGGGTTTGGGGTATAAGTATATGATTTAGGGTTTAGGGGTTGGGGTATAAGTATATAAAATTTGAGATTTAGGGTTTAGAGTTTATAGTTTAGAGTTTAGGATTAGGGGTTAGGGTTTAGGGTTTAGGATTTAGGATTTAGGGATATAAGTATATGATTTAGGATTTAGAGGTTTGAGGTATAAGTATATGAGATTTGAGATTTAGGGTTTAGGGTTTAGGGTTAGGGGTTAGAGTTTAGGGTTTAGATTATAGGGATTAATTAGGGGCACAAGTATATGATTTAAGGTATATGGGTTAGGATATGAGATATATAGGGTTTAGTGCTTAGCGTATAGTGGTATACTCCCTCCGTCCCACGTGATTGCAAACCATTTTCTTGGACACAATAACTAAGAAATATTATTAAGATAATGAAAATATGTGGTAGGAAATGAAGAGAGAGAATGAGTGGAGTTAATAGTAGGTTGGTTGAATAAATTGTATGGTGAAAAATGAAGAGAGAGAATGAGTGGGTGGGGTAGGGTGAATATAAAATAATAAATTTGTTTCCATTTTGGACAGTTTGCATTTACGTGGGACGGATCAAAATGGAAATAAGTTTGCATTCACGTGGGACGGAGGGAGTATACTATAAGGTTTAGGATATATGGGTATATACTTTAGAATTTAGGTATATGATTTAGGGTTTAGGATATAGAGGTATATAATTTATTATTATTATTATTATTATTATTATTATTATTATTATTATTATTATTATTATTATTATTATCAATTATTATTATTATTGTTAATAACAAGTATTGTTACTAATTATTATTATAGCGACGGAATAAATTTGGCGTCGAAATTATCGACGAAATTTAATTCTGTCGGTATATTCCGTCACTAAAAACGAATATTCGTTTCAATACCGCCACTAATATTTGTTTGACTGGTATTCGACATTACCGACGGCCGACGGAATAATCCATCGGTGTTAATTTATTATTTTTTAATTTTTTTAATTTATCAGCGGCAGAATAATTACGTCGGTGTTAATTTAATTTTTTAATTTTTTTTAGCTCTATTTTTTATTTTATTTTAATTTATGATTTATTTATTTTTCAAAAATAATATTTATTGACTTATATTTATTTTTTTGAAAGTAATTTGTTATATTTTATTTTAAATAATTTTTATTATCTATATAAATAAAAAACTGATATTAATTAAATTAAAATTACCACCGGCGGAACACCATTCCGTCAGTGCACAGAGCCAAGTCATCAATTCCCGTGAAACCTCAATTTCCAGCGGCGGAATTAGTCCATCGGTGATACTTAATACTACCGACGAAATTATTTCGTCGCTGGAATTGTTAATAGGGGCAGAATATTCCGTCGCTGGTGGTGATTTGCAAAATTGGCGATCTGATTATTTTCACCGGTGGAATATTCAGTCGCTGGTTTGGATTTCACCGGGGGAAGTAATCCGTCGCTGAGTTTAAGTATAAAATCAAATGAAACCCTTCCCTTTCCAGTTTTCGCCCTCTCATTCTTCTCGCTCTCTCTCTCTCTCTCTCTCTTCCCTCAGCCGATCTCTCCACCGCCAAGCTGCCGCCGCCGATCGAACAGACTCTCTCTCTCTCTAGATCTTTTCGGTAAGTGTAGTTTTCGTCTCTCTCTCTTTTTCTCTGAATTTGTCTCTCTCTCTCTCTCGCTCTCAATGAAATTTTCTGTTGACAGTTCATATCATTCTCGCCGCCGTCTAGCACCGCCGCCGTCTACTCCTTTTCAAGGAAGCCAAGGTAAGTCCGAATCCGTCTCTCTCTCTCTCTCTCTCTCTCTCTCTCTCTCTCTCTCTCTCTCTCTCTCTCTCTCTCTCTCTCTCTCAATGAAATTTCTAGTTTTTTTTTTTGTAATGTATGTTTTCAAATCCAACTAAGATTTAAATTGTTGTATGTAGAGAGCTCAGTAGTAAGTAGAATGGTTGGTATTTTTATGGTGCATTAGATAAGGGAATAAATTAATTGGATCGGAGAGAGATTTTTGTGAGGCCTAACTAACGAAACAAACCCTTAAGAAGTTGCATCATTGAGACAAATTTTCTTCAATAGTGCAGAAATTAGAGGGGCACTTCTGCAATTTATTGAACTTGGCTGATGCTTTATTTATAAACAAAGTTGACTGTAAGAGGCCGGTTTCGAGCCTTATTCTTGTCATTGGATTGGATTGGATTATGTTTTATAAGAAACAATTGTTACTTTATCAAGTTGTATTGTATTTATAAACCAGAAGTTTTATACGTTTTCTGCATGTTTGCTAGGTGAATCCCAAATAGTCTGCTTGATCTGTGTTATATGATAGAAACTGTTGTTTAGGAGATTTAAAAGTTACTGTTAGGGAGATTATTTGGTTAGTTTTCCTGTGGTATAAGATTTTGTGTGCCTGTGTGTAAGTACCCAAATCTGGCTCATGCCTTCCGGTTAAGTTTCCCGGCAATTCCCCGGACTTTCCTAAAGTTCAGGGGCAATTTGGGAACTTTTCCAAACCTTCCGAGGGGCGAAGGACTTGCTAGGAATTAAAATTTCACGTAGTCCTTCGCTGGAAAAGCCCTTCTAGAAGGCCACCTTGCATGGTTCTAGAAATAGGCTGAGTCATCTCAGGATAAGACCGCACGGCCTCATTTGCCCTGGGGTTACAGCCGCACGGCTTCATTAGCCATTCCCAGACTGCCTATAAATAAAGGCCTTCTCTATTCATTTTAGGGGGGGATTTTCAGTAGTGTTACTCTGCCAAAATACCACCACGAAATTCCAGAGAGCTGAGAGTGTCAAAAACCACCTCCCTCCTCTTCAAAACCTCCCAAAGTTGGTCCCTTCCCTAGGCAAATTTCAAGGAGAAAGAGGAACACCACCATTGGTAACCTCTCTTCCCCTTTATCTTGCATTATACTTGTATTTATGTGATATATTGCTTCTTGCTTTACATATTGATATATACTTGCTTGGTACTTGATATATTGTCATTAAAGATCCCATCTTTAGGCATGTAAATCATATTTTGTATCAAAATAGCATCCTTTGCATTAAAGTAGAATCCTTTGCACTTAAAACACCATTTTTACATATAAAGTTGCATCTTTTGCATCAAAATAGCATCCTTTGCTCTTAAAATGACATCTTTATGCATCCTTTGCACTTAAAATGCCATTTTTACACATAAAGTTGCATCCTTTACATTAAAAATGTTATCTTTGCATCAAAGTAGCATCCTTTGCATTTAAAATGTCATTTTTATACATAAAGTTGATCCTTTGCATTAAAAGTATTATCTTTACATCAAAGAAGCATCCTTTGCAACCAAGTAGCATCCTTTGCACTTAAAATGTCATCTTTTTCATTAAAAGTGTCATCTTTAGCTTAAACATGCATCCCCCATGTCCCTCATGGTTGGATCTCTCTCCTAGGATTGCCTAGTGACCTTCATAAGGCACAAAAAGGCATAGGATGAGTATAAAGGTCCAATCTTTATACCCCTTCCCTAGTCCCCCTTGGTACTTGGAGCATCTCTTGTAACGAGATGGTGTAAAGGTCCTATCTTTACATCATTTCTTCCATCTAAAGATGCCATAGACGGATTCTCCTTTAGAAAAGGATAAACCGGACGTTTCCAAACTGATGTGAGGCGGTGATCCCCCTTACACGAGAAAGTGGTTCCAAAAAAATAAGTAAACAAAAAGAGAGCCGCTATCTTGGGCACCACATTCACACTGTGATATTCTCTAGATGCAATGGAGTAAATAAGATTTTGTCGCCATGAGTTTAATGACACACAAAGGAATGCTACATTAGGTGTTAATTAACTTCTTTTCTTTCGCACTTTAGAATAGTATCCACTTAAATAATATCCACTGGATAGAAGTTGGGGGAATTAAAATAAATTTATTATTTAGATCATTAATTAAGGGTGTTTGTTGTAAGACACGGATCAATTAAAAAGTTAAAGGTCTCAAGAAATAAAAAATTAAAATAAATTTATTATTTAAATGTTAACTATTTAAAAAAACAGATGTGTATAAATGTTAATTCATCATTGTAAATTATATATTTTACAACAAAGAATTAAATATTAATATTTAAAATTTATTCTAAGAAGATCTGTTAATATATTGTTTCCTATTGTTAAAGTTTTATATTTTAATATTTTTAGTATATTTAGATGTATTGTGAATGCTTTAGATTATTAAAACTTTAAATTTTTTTTAAGAAGATATGTTAATATATTATTTTCTATTGTTAAAGTTTTATATTTTAATATTTTTAGTGTATTTAGATGTATTGTGAATGCTTTAGGTTATTAGAACTTTAAATTTATTTTAAGTAGATCTATTAATATATTGTTTCCTATTGTTAAAGTTTTATATTTTAATATTTTTAGTGTATTTAGATATGAGTTCTAGTAGAGCGGGCAGGAAGACACACCCGTTATACACATTTATTACTGGGACGCAACTGTCCCGATCTGATATCGGTGCTACTGGTGCTGGTGATGCCGACCCTACACATAGTAGTACCAGCTCCTCCTCTGGGGCTGGTACTACTATGAGTCCCACTCCTGTCGATTCTGAGGGGAGGGCGTATCTCCAGATATTGCCACATTATGCACAGTAAGTAACTCTTCATTAATTTGATATAAGTTGGTTCCTTTTTATTTTATATATAATTCATTATTTAAGTTAAAATGTTATTGTATAAATATACTTGACAGGTTTGTAGGTGCATACCCTACCCCCGGGACAAGAATTGGGGCGTATTGGCGGTCTCGGATCATGCACGAGTTTTAGCCCAACTAAAAATCATTGCCATAGGAGGAGAAGGTGTATGCTTGTGAGGCGTTTAAGGCAATGTGTTAATGATTTTTATTTAAAACCTAAATGTTAGTTTTTTATTAAAATGTTATAATTAACAATGATTATACTCTTTAATTTTATAATGTTATCATTATATGTTGTAGTTGAAATTTACATGGGCTGAGGACATCGACGAGGGGATGGTTAAACATATCTTCATGCAGCAGTGTCAGAAGTTATTTCGGGATCATATTGGTAACATATTTATCTATCCTTAATTAGTTTAATTAACAATGATTATACTCTTTTAATTTTATAATGTTATCATTATATATTTACGATATATTCATATTTTTAATAGGTACCATGAAGTCTAAATTTTATATTCAGCGGCTGGAGAAGGGATTAGCGCCCGAGACACCGACTTGGATGACCGAGGAGGTGTTTCGTAGATTTTACGAATATTGGGGGTCGAAAGGGGCGTTAACGAAAGCCCAACAGGCTCGGGCAAATAGAGCTAGCTCCTCGAGATCGGCGACAAAGCATATGATGGGAATGATCAACGTCGCCGAGCATCATATGCGTATGGTATGTATGTTAGAGTAAATGTAGTGTATGTATGCTTTGAAATCTGTTTATATACGTATGTTAGCTGGGGAGCCATGTTGATGCTATGAAATCCATGGTTTTAGTTTAATTGACTTTGAAACCAAACAGGACGGTTGTATGCACGTTGTTGGTGGGTGTTAGTGTAAATGATATGAAATAAATGGGTGTTAGTTTAAATGTAGTGTATGCATGCTTTGAAATCAGTTTATGTACGTATGTTAGCTGGGGAGCCATGTTGATGCTATGAAATCCATGGTTTTAGTTTAATTGACTTTGAAACCAAACAGAACGGTTGTATGCACGTTGTTGGTGGGTGTTAGTGTAAATGATAAGAAATACATGAATAACCTTAGTATCGACTCTATAATATGGTAAGCGCACATTGTGGCAAGATAGATAGCGAATTATCTATGTAAAACAAACCAAGCAGTTTAAAAAATATGATTATATTTGTTTGTTTTAATGATTATAGGAAAGGGAACATGGCGCCGATGTCAGTTTTTTGGATGTGTTTGTTAGCAAGCATGTTAGAACTCCTACATCCTCCGATCAACCTCCGCAGTGGGTTGATGATCGATCTGCATTGGCCTTTGTAAGTAAACTATCCTTAAATGGCTTGATTTTGAATATGTAAATTTATTTATGTATATTGCGTATATGATTATATTTATTTGTTTTATTTTGACAGAATACATATCAAGTCGCCGTTGCTCCCGAAGGTACTCCTGTCGGCCAGCCCGTTCCATTCGTTCCTTAAGTTTGGCAAGCGATCACATCTGATGGACATCCAAAGAGAGGACACCGAGTGTTAGGGATGGGGGATTGTGGGTTGCAATGCCCATTGTAGACGACCGGCCGTCGCGCGAATGTTTTCAGGCCCGATCCTCAGTATGCTTCGAGGATCGACTCTCTGGAGCAAGCTTGTCTGAGGAGAGACGCGTGGCTGCGAAGGCTAGGGCACAGGTTGCAGAGGCTCAGGCAATAGGCAAATGTTGTGGAGGCTCAGGCACAAGTTTCACAGTTTCGGGAGGAGACAGATCGTCGATTTGCGATGATGATGGCCCAGATGCAGAATCTGCAGCAGCAGGGGAATTTCCACATGCACCCGAGTACCGGCTCCACTTCATCTGACAGTATTGTAAGGATCCTTTTCCAGTCTCCCCACCTCGGCCCCCAGCCCCCCCCCCCCGAGTTGATTTTGTGATGTCCCAATTTTGTACTATTTTATACTTTCTTGTAATAACATTTGTGATGTCCCGATTTCCAGTCTCCCCCAATTTGATATTTTTTTGTAATAACATTTGTGATGTCCCCATTTCAAGTCTCCTCCCCCTTCCCCCGATTTGGTACTGGGATGTCCCAATTTCCACTCTCCCCCCACCCCCCTCCCCACCGATTTGGTACTGGGATGTCCCGATTTCCAGTCTCCCTCCGCCCCCCTCCCCACCGATTTGGTACTGTATTTTGGTTTTTAGATTTATGTTTTAGTTGTATCAATTGTTATATCAGGTACAAAAAAAATATTATAATTGATATTTACGATTTTTTTTGTTTATTGCATTATCAGCGGCAGAAATTTCTGCCACTGAGTTATTTTATTTTAATTAAAATTCTAATTTCAGCGACGAAATATTTCACCGGTAAAATAAAAATTTAATTAAAATAAATTAACTCAGTGGCGGAAATTTCCGTCGCTGAAATTATAATTTAATTAAATTAAATGACATCAGCGACGAAAATTTTCGCCCGTGAACACTCGCGGAATATGATTTCCGTCGGTGTACACCGGCGGAAATTGGTCCACCGGACCACTACGACGGGCTGATAGTGGCGGACCACCGACGGAATAATTCAGCCGGTGGCTGAGCTTTAGCAACAGAACTGCTACTCTAGCGGCGGAATAAAGGGGTTGCACCGTCGAATCCGAAGACACCGGTAACAGCTAAACCTAGTATTACTCCTGAGATTCCTAAGAGACGACAACCAGCTAGATGCTTCAAATGTCATGGGCTCGGGCATCTCCAAGATGTGTGCCCCAATCGAAATGTTGTTGCCTTGGTTAAGGATGAGTTACCTGTCTATGATGAGACATACGCTGAGTCAGCTGAGGAGATCGATGAAGTGTTCGCTGATTAGGGGACATTGTTGGTGGTCAGACATGTTTTGAATATGACTGCTAGGGATGATGAACGGTGGCATCATAGAGTAGGGCAGACAGTCAGCTTCTACTCCATTTGAATCTAAACAGTTTATTTATTTGGTCAACTGTTGTGCATTTCAACCACATTCGCTCTAATTCGAGGGTTTGAGCGAAAGGTGGCAGATGGTACTTTCAAAGTTTGAGGTTCCACCTTAAAACCAATTGATTCTAAGCATAGTAGCCCAGGATCTTTATATATTATAGGCAAGGTTCGTCAATTTCCGATATATGATAATATCTCTAACACGCCCCCTCACGTGTAGCGGACATTGCCAAAGCATACAACGTGAACTTATTAATCAGGTGGCGCGTAGTAACATCGTGGGCTGTTGGGCCTGCACGTGTAATGGATATGCTCTAATATCACCTTAAAGTCTGGTAGAGTAAGAAGAAGATTGAGATTGCGAGGCAAAGGGAAACTTGTCTTCGATAAACTTGACATGCCGGGAAGTATAGATTTTGTTTAAAGTAGCATCAAGGCAGTAATATGCACTTTGTGTGGCGGAGTAACAAACAAGACACAAGGTGAAAAGCGGGAGTCAAGTTTGTAATATGTATATGGACGTAACAAAGGATAACACAAGCAACTAAAGCTACGTAATTTAAGGTAATTAGGGTGATATTTGTGAAGAAGAAAGAAAGGTGAATGTAAGTTGAGGTCAGGTGTTAGCATGCGGTTTATGAGATAGGAAGCAGTTGCAAAGGCGAGAGGCCAGTGAGTGTTAGGCATAGAAGAGTGGGCGAGTAAGGAGAGTCCAGTCTCAACAATATGACAATAATGACGCTTAGAGTATCCATTGTGTTCAGGAGTATGAGGAGGAGAGGTGAAGTGTTGAATACCATGGGAGGCGAGAAGAGGACGAAGCCCAATATATTAACTCCCCCATTGTTACTATAGATTGTTTTAATGCACCGATTGAAATATTTTTCGATTGAAAGAAAAAATAGGGGACATCCATACATCACTATAATGCACATCAAGAGGTCCAAAAGATTGATTTGTATTGGTAGAAAAGGGTAACTTGTGACTTTTATTACAATCACATGAGTTGCAATGAAAAGAAGAAGAATAAGGAATTTTTACTTGAAACTATTTCTAATGTGATGTAAAATAGAATAATAAGGATGTCCTAACCTATGATGCCAATTTGACGTAGAAGAAATTGAAGCAGAGTGAACAGTAGAACGAGAAGGAAGCCATTCATAGACGCCAGATTTAGTTTGACCTTAAAGAATAACTGCTCCCGTTTGAATATCCTTCACAACGAATGAAGAGGGAAATGTGATAGAAGCATTATTATCGAGATAGAATTTGGAAATAAAAATAATGTTGCGAGACAAGGCGAGAACACGAAGAACATGATTAAGCTGAAAAGTAGAATTTTGAGTAAGGAAAGAAGTGAAACCAATGTTAGATATGTTGAGACCGGATCCATCACCAATAAATAACTCTTCAGTGCCATCATAAGGACAGTGGAGGGACAAATTATTTAGGTCATTAGTAGCATGATGGGTGGCACCACTATCAAGTAACCAAGATGTGGGTGGGGCAGCAGAAGAAGAGGTGGTGGCAGCATAGAGAATGGGGGATAGATTCGGTTTAGGACAGGGTGGTGGTCGAAAGTTGTTGGAAGGAGTGGGAGTAGGGACGATAATATTGGGTTCGGCCGAATTGGAAATTGAGATGTCATCGTTTGATATCATGAATAAGACCGCCAGGAAGAAGGTTATGGATATAGCTCTGATACCATTTTAAAGTTTGAGTTTTCACCTTAAAATCAATTGATACCAATGGGAGTGACCCAAAATCTTTATATATTATAGGCAAGGTTTGTAAATTCTCAATGTGCGATAATATCTCTAACACGCCCCCTCACGTGTAACGGGCTTTGCCAAAGCTTACACGTTTACTCATCAATCGTGTGACACGTAGTAACATCATGAGTCGTTGAGCCTGCACGTGTAATCGTGTAATGGACATGTTTTGATACCATTTCAAATTCTGAGGTTACACTTTAAAACAAATTGGTGCTAAGGAAAGTGACCCAAAATCTTTATATATTATAGGTAAGATTCGTCAATTTTCGATATATATATGTAATAATATCTTTAACATGTACCTAGGTACCGGTGGTGGTTTTATGACAGTAGAGAGAGGAGCAGTGGGATAGGGATGGAGGACATTTGGGGGCACAAAGACAAAATACACCAGCTTTGTAGGGTTTTAATAGAAATATGAGTTCAGTTCTCTTGGCCATTTCTTCTTCGCCAAAATCTCTCTCTCTCTCTCTCTCTCTCACACACACACACACACACAGAGTATTGGTGAATGCAAACTTTGAGAGAATAATAGTGAGGCTGGGGAGGAGGATGGGAAAAGGGTTAGTCCTGGTGCATGATACCTGTTGGTGGGTTAGGTGTCAACCCCTGCCCTGCCCCTCTTCCTATGACCCCATTCCCCTAGATTCCTGCCCCTTCTCTTTCTCACATACACACAAACAATATAAGCTCCAAAAACCTAAAAATAAAGATGTTACTAATTCCAACAAATTTCTCTTTTCTTCAAGTTTATAACCAACTTTATATACAAGGATATAATAATGTGTCTCATTTTCTCTCCTTTAATTAGTAATTAAGGGAATCAAACCCCATATCACAAGCTATTGTCTGCCTAATTACCTTCCTAAAATGTATGCCTAAGGCCAACTGTCCTTCTAGATACCCTTATCTGGGGTCTGTGTGCTGTAGTACAGCGTAACATTACCAGATCCTCACTATATATGATTTAGTTTATGTTACTATAATATTTAATTTATGTTATTATATTATTTTTTCGCATGTCTGTTAAAATGTAACCATGTTATTAAAAGATGTAAGCTATGTTACTATGAAATTAGTATTGTGTTGTGCTGTCAGGCCTTGAATCGCTTACCCTTCTACCAAACTAAGCCTTATTCTTTATCCAAAGGTTAACCAACACACTTGTTTAATCCTTTATATATTTCATTTGAACATAAAAATGTTTATGAACATGTCTTATTTGTTTAAAACCCTTACCTTAAGGATTAGTTGCTTCTAGAAACTTCACTTACTGTACTTTAGTAAATGAAGTATGCATGTCAATTTTTTTTTAATCTTTTTTAAATAACCTTTAGTGAAGTATCTGGTCATGGAGTAATAAGATAGAATAGATATAATCCCACTTCATCATTTAAGAGACCTCCTCTCTCTCTCTCTCTCTCTCTCTCTCTCTCTCTCTCTCTCTCTCTCGCTCTCTCTCTCTCTCTCTCTCTCTCAAATGCTTATAAAAAATAAAAGCTCTTTTAAAAGCTTGTAAGGTATATAAGCTATCCATCACAATAAACAGTGCATCCCTCTCCCTGAAGAAAATATTTTTTCTTGATTGCTAACAAACAAATACAAATCATATAATTAGTCTCTCATAAAAGTTTTCCACCCCTTCACACTCAAACCTCATTCTCTCCAAAAATGACATTCAAATCATCACCAAAGATCTTTAGATTGGTGGTATAAGTGTAGATCATGACTTGTACTGGAATGGCCTTCTTCCCCACCAATTTCATGCTCCAAGCTTCTCATGAAGATGACCATATTCATCAAACCCCAAACTCTCTCAATCAACTTCTTTCCCCATGCACTACTCAAGACTTTCATGGTAACTATCCTCTCTCTCTCCTCTCTCTCTCTCTCTCTCTCTCTCTCTCTCTCTCTCTCTCTCTCTCTCTCTCTCTCTCTTTCATGTATTTGTTCAATAAGGCGGTTTGATCAGGCCAGTCTGTACACACCTCAACTATGTGATGCTCATACTCCTTGGTTTACCATGTCAGACCCGTGTCGGACACTAGTACTTTAGTCTTATTGACAAGAGTCCAGCGGCGACGAGCATAATTGTCTCAACTTAATTCACAAACATAAAATCATCTTGAATGCACACACACACACATCCATACTTGTGTCTAACTTGTGAGGTGTTTTTGCAGGTATGGCTTCATTCCTTGGGAAGAGATCATCCATGACATATTCAGGGATCCATGAAGTTGGTGATCAAGAAGGAAACAATGGAGAAGATGATTTATCAGATGATGGATCACAAGCAGGAGAGAAAAAGAGGAGGCTTAACATGGAACAAGTGAAGACACTTGAAAGAAATTTTGAGTTGGGAAACAAACTTGAGCCTGAGAGGAAAATGCAGCTAGCTAGGGCACTTGGCTTGCAACCAAGACAGATTGCTATCTGGTTCCAAAACAGAAGGGCTAGGTGGAAGACCAAACAATTGGAAAAAGACCATGATGTCCTCAAGAAACAATTTGAAGCTGTCAAAGCTGAGAATGATTCCCTCCAAGCTCAAAATCAAAAACTTCATGCTGAGGTAATTTTATTTTTATTAAATCACTTAATTATAAACTCATGAATTCTTTAGTAATGAATTATGGCTAATTTTCTATGATAACTTTTGTTTTTAATTATTGGCCATATTCTAATCAAGTAAAGCTCTAATCTTTAGCTTCTTAATGTGTACTTCACCCTTTTTGTGAAAACTTTACCTCTATCAAGGACTTTCAAGGGAAGTTCTATTTCACATAAAACATTTAATTTGTATTCTGGAAAAAGTTATCAGTATTTCACTTTTGAAGTAATATTTTGATCAAAATTCAATCAACCTGACTACCAAAATCAAAATGAGACTATATTTTTCGAGACGGAATGAATGAGCAGTAACACTTGTTGAATATATATATATGCACATTTAACAAAATGATTGGATATGTATGTATGCAGATAATGGCACTGAAAAATAGGGAACCAACAGAATCAATAAACCTGAACATCAAAGAAACTGAGGGATCTAGCAGCAACAGAAGTGAAAACAGCTCAGACTATATAAGGCCTGAAATTTCAAGAACACCACCAGCCATTGACAGCCCTTTATCTTCTCATCATCATCAGCATAATATTCCAACAAGCATTAATCTATTTCCATCTCCAAATCCAAATTTAATTAGGTCAACACAACCTCAAGTGGCTAGTCAACTCTTTCACAACTCATCATCATCAAGGCCAGACCTACAACTTCAATCCCAGCAGCCGAAAATCGATCAAATTAGTACAACTGTTAAAGAAGAAAGCTTCTGCAATATGTTTTGTGGGATTGAGGATCAAGGTGGATTTTGGCCTTGGCTTGAACAACATCAATTCAATTGATCATAAAACTCGAGGAAAGTCAGAAAAAAAAAAAAAAAAAAAACATGACTTACTCAAGTTCGTGGCCGCTGCTTTCGTTGTTAAGATGGAGATCAATGCCATTCACTATATGTGATCTTTGAGTTTCAAATTTAAATTCTTGTTTTTCTTTTGGGTACAATTTTATTAGTGTATAAAGTAGCAAATATTTAATTATGTTAAATTCCTTTGCATTATACCAAACAATGTTTTAATTCCTTTATCTTTTCTTGTTCCTTGAATTGCTTTCTTTTTTGTTTTCAAGAATTATCAGTTGAGTTAATTAAATATTTGCCTGATCCAAGAGGTGAAGGTTGTTTTCAGAAGGCTTTTTCATTTTCTTTTTTTCTTTAATACTTTTCTTGCTTCTTGTTTCAGTCAGGATAAAATAAATAAATAAATTATAAAGTAAAAACAAAGACAGATAAGGCACTCAAAATGTTTTTTTTCCTTTCCTTGAAAATTAATTTTATTAAATTTTACACTTTCTTTGTTGCTTTGGAGTCATGTGTTTTGGACTATTAGTAGTAGTACACAGAAAGAAAGGTCCTTTCAATGCTATATTTTTCTGATCATTTACATCATTCAGTATAAACCAACAGTATCCAATGGGAGTTGGTTAAACAAAATCTACTTGAAGTTGAACACTTTAAATAAATATAAAAATAAAAATTTTGAAATAGAAAATGAGGTATGAGGCACACATTCCAAGAAGGGAAAGAGGACAAAGAGATGGGTGGAGAAAGAAAACAAGTAGAGTTGGAAATGGTCATTTTCTCATAGAAATGGGCCCTCTTTTGGTTTGCCAGAACTTACTCTGACAATTGACAAGGAATGGGGTAGTTGTATCCAAGATTCAAATTTGGGACTGCTTGCTTTGCTTATGATATTGTTGCAGCAGTTCCAAATTCGAATATTTAATGGCCGACATGATGTCATTAATTTTATTATATTTCATTTTTCGTAAACTTAAGATCATCCAAATAATGACGCGAAATTATTTTAAGGGTGATCGTATCAAAATGACTCATCCAAAACCTAAAAAAAAAAAAAGTAACCCCCAATTTGGCACACATTGGAGTGGTGGAGGGTTGAGTTCACTTCGCTCTTTCCTTTCCTTTCCTTTCCTTTTCTCTCTTTTGTGTAGTTTTTCAAATAGACCTTTCCTTTTCTCTCTTTTGTGTAGTTTTTCAACTCTATTTGATTCTAGTGGGATGGATGGGGAAGGAATTCATGTGATCTACTGTCACCCACTCCCTAGCATCAAACACAATTTAGTAGTGTCTCTTTTCACCTCTCCCTTTCTCTTCTTTCTTTCTTTCTTTCTTTACTTTCCTTTGAGTTTGGACCCCACAACCTTTCACACACACCTCTCCTTTTCTCCTCCATTCGTACTCTCACTCAATTCTTAAGGTCCATACACATAAATATACTCTATTCATCCCCCCAAAAATTTACTCGCTTTCATCATGGTTAACTCAATAAAAATATAAAAATTTGACCAAAATTTTATTCAAATCTAGGTATCTCTACGGAATTATAAATATTGTTATTGATTCATTATTAAGATAATTTCAGTAACTTTTTTTAGAATTGTATCAAAAAAGTTAGGTTTTCCTAAAATTATGATCAAAATTCAATTAATTATGAAAGTAAGAGTGAAACAAAATTTTTGGGACGGAAATAATGGACGAATTGACGAGGTCAGTCCAAGATGATATACCAAAGTGTATGCTGTTCGCAGATGATATTGTGCTGATTGATGAGACAAGAGAGGGTGTTGAAAGTAAATTGGAGTTGTGGAGACACACTTTAGAATCTCGAGGTTTTCGATTAAGCAGAAGCAAGACTGAATATTTGGAGTGTAAGTTTAGCAGAGTTGGAAGTAGGGAGGCAGGGGCGGTCACATTTGATGGAAATATTATCCAAACTTCTGAGTTTTTTCGCTATCTTGAATCCATTATCCAAAAGGATGGAGAATTAGATGGAGATGTGGCTCATAGGATTAAAGCAGGTTGGTTGAAGTGGAAGAGTGCTACAGGGTTTCTATGTAATCGCGGCATGCCCAATAGATTAAAGGGAAAATTCTACCGCACGGCAATTAGGCCGGCATTGCTTTACGGCACCGAATGTTGGGCCATGAAACAAAGGTCACGTGCATAAGATGAATGTGGCGGAGATGCGTATGCTTCGATGGATGTGCGGTCATACAAGAAAGGATCGGTTGGGGAATGAGGTGATCAGAGGTAAAGTAGGAGTTGCGCCCATTGAGGATAAAATGAGGGAAAATCGTCTACGGTGGTTTGGACATGTGAGAAGGAAACCGAGTGATGCACCTAAGCAGAGGCCGGAACAGTGGAGAAATGATAAAATGGCGAGGGGTAGGGGAAGACCCAAACAAACTTGGATTAGAGTAATTGAAAATGATATGAATTTACTTGGAGTGGATGAAAGTATGGTGTTGAAGAGGCCGGAGTGGAGGGCAAAAATCCATGTGGGGGGTTGATTTGTTGATTTTTTATTTTTTATTTTTTATTTTTTATTTTTTTATTTTTATTTATTATTATTTTTTATTATTATTTTTTTATTTATTTATTTTTTTTTTTTTAAATTTAATTTAATTTTTTATTTATTTTTTTCACGATAACATATGAGGATTCATGTTAGCCGACCCCAAATCATTTTGGGACTAAGGCTTTGTTGTTGTTGTTGTAAGGAGTATTTATTTCTTCACCCTTCAAGTTTTCCCATCTTGATTCCTCTTGTAAATTGTTTATATTTACCATTTTAGGGTTTTGATCACTGGCGAAGGCACCTTGAAGGGAAGGGGGTCATCTGACCCCATGATTTGTAAAAATAAATAAATTACTAATGCTTAGTTTTCATTTTTGTTGCAAATATAGGCCTAAATTATAAATAACCTACCATTTGACCCCTTCTCCCTAAATAAAATTTTCACTATATTTCAAATTTGACCCCCTTTTTAAAGGAAAAAAATATATGCATATTTTGACCCGTTCTCCCAATATTCTAACTTCGCCACATGTTTTGATCATACATAACAAGAATCCATTCTTCTTTGGCTGTCTTATTGTAAGAATCCTTTAGCTTAAACTTTTATATAGGTCTCACGAGCAAACAAGCTCTGAGAGTTTAGTTTATGTTTTATGCTAACTGTTAGGACCTAACTATGTAAATCACATAGTTATACAGGGTTTTGACAAAGAAACATATCTTATCCAATGTTATCTGACAACCAAGATAACTCATGAACATTGGACAGCCATGACTCAAACTGCACACCTCATAAATCATCTGGACAGCAATGATTCAACTAAACTGCAATGATCAAACACAAGACCAATCATATAAATCAATGTATTTATTTACATAAGGATCATTACATATCTCCTACCCAATTCTTTGACTCCTAAACCTGCAAATTCAAAGAACTAAGCCTGCCAGCTAAGGTTCTCAAACAGCAGAGGTCTCATCCCTCTGACAGCTATGATCTTCAATGACAACAACAGTGATGTATTTCTGTGATGATCAAGATGTGCCTTGCCCAATTTTCTCATCAGATGTTGCCAACTCATCTCCATGAAGATCATATACAATGGTTGCAGATTCCAGCCTGTCATTATCCAGTCAACAAGGCTCTAAATGCAAATACTGTTTCACCCACATGCATTTACTACCTTGTCTCCACCAACGGCTATATTTCAGCCTATAAAAGGAAACCTTCAAGATTGAAGACTATGCCCTTCAACATACAACCTTTACAACCTTCCCTTCAACCTTTCCATACCTGCAAAACCTGCAACCAACAATCAAAAAATCTGAGACACTTGTAACTGTAATTCAGGTGTATAAACTATTGTGTAACCACTTAAGACTGACTTTAAGTGGGTATTGTAATTTGCTTCGTAACAAGCAAATCACGAATTGACTGTACTAATTAGGAAGATGAGGTTCAAGGAACTTGCCTATCGACCATTGTAAATCTTAAAGGGAACTAGATTTAGTGGATTGATCTCACTTGTCAAGGTTGATAGTGAGGGTGGACGTAGGAGGAGTGAACTCTGAACCACCTTAAAATTCTTGTGTTCATTTGGTATTATCACACAACACACACACACATCTACACACACATACACTAATCACTTGTCTCTACATTATTTCAACACTATTTATTCCGCTGCACATTACACTTTTATTTTTTTAAATCAGTTAATATCTGACAGCTAAGATTTCACCTCAGCTGTCAAAGCTTAACTGCCTAACCTTTTAACTGATTAAGCAAACAGGACCTTTCAATTGGTATCAGAGCTTGTCTTCACCTACAAAAGTCTAACAACTTGTGAAGGATCAATTCTCAACCCACCATGCCTCAACCAAGGAGAAATAATGAGAAAGACATTCCACACATTGATGACTGTGGATCCTTTGAAATCTATGCATCAAAAATCAAAACCTACCTTGATGCAAACAGCATCTGGAACTGGTATGCTCTAGAAAATGAAGTTTCCTGCCCTGTCACTCTAGATTCAAATGGTGGGCCCAGTAAAATGAAATCCCCATAATTCTGGACTGAATCAGAAAGGCAACTAATTAGTGCTAATCTTAAAGTCAAAAACATACTCCAAAAGAGTGTAAATGACTCCCTAGCACAAGAAATTACTAAAGAACCAACTACAAAGACAGCATGGGAACATGTCCATACCAAATTCCAGAAACACACCAGTGTTAGAACTTAAAACTTGTACAATCTGCTTAGACAACTTGATAACTTTAAATTCTACCCTGGTGAAAAGGTGAGTGCTGCTAAACCAAGGTTTGAAGACCTGGTCAGATCCATTGCTGACAATGGAAAAACATTTGAGAACCAAGATCTATGCCTCAAAATATCCCCAAGAATATGAGAAGGTAGCCATACCTATAAGAGAAGGTGCAGAATGGAGCACCATGACTGTTGAACAATATTTTGGAAAGCTTGAGGCCTATGAACTAGAAGGAATGATAAAACTTCAACCTGTTCCTTCTATCTCACAAACCTTTGCCTTAGCTGCCCAAGAAACCACTCACAAACCCATCACTCAACAAGATATTGACTCCATGGTTCTTATTTCCCTTCAGAAAGTAAACCACCCCTCAAACAATCTCTCCCAAAGAGACCTACCAAGTCTCATATCCATGGCTGTCAGAAATACCCTGAGAGCCCATAAGAAGACATTTGAGAGAAGTTACAGCCCTTCCACTTCTGAACAAGAGAACCATAAAAAGAAAGTTGAATGCTTCAATTGTAAGAAGCTTGGTCATTACTCATCTGAATGTCCTGAACCAAAGAAACCTAAGGATAATCAGACAGCTAAGAAATTCTCCTACTCCAAGGAGATCATTCACAGTTCAAGATGCAGCTGCTTCAACTGCACCAAAAAGAAGAATGAGAAGAACAAGGAGCAAGTACTTATTGCTGACTCATCCAAGTTCAGTGATGAGGAATTTGACTTCAGTGATTCTGAGAGTGAAGGAGAAGAAGCAATGATATGCCTAATGGCAGGAGATGATGAAGATTCAGACAATGAAGAAGACCTTGAAGCCTTAGCTATTGCAGAAGAACTAAAGTAGGTACCTCAGTTTAACTCTTTAAATAATGAAGAATTTAAACAATTAGTTAGCACCCTTTTAATTCAAATTAAAAGACACCAAACTAGCTTTACTTCATTGCTCACTGATAACCTATCCCAAAGTAAAACCATTGAACACCTTGAAAGAACCAACCAAGGGCTGAAAGAACGATGCCTTATGAAGAACAGCTAAGGAGAGCCTGTGCTGAGTCTCTTGTGGATGCAAGACACAGAACAACTAAGACTGGGCAAACTTCTGGGACAGCTATGGATACCTCTGCTCTGACAGCTAAGGTTCCTGAGCTTGCTGAAATTTCAACTGAGGTAACTCCTACCCCCTCTCCTTCTCTAAATACATTCTCTAGGAAGAGAAAGATTGACAAAGATGCTCCCCTCTCCAAAAAGTTGAAACCTAATACACCTCAAACCTCACCAACCAAAGATCAATCCAGTTACCCCATGTCTCTATTGCCCAAGAAATACTCAACCTAAATCCTTCTAACATAAGCCCAAATGAGCCTAGTGTTGAAAATGAAAGGGGGAATAGCCCTGACTCTGAAAAGGATGATCCTCAGTTGAGGGGGAACAATAGTCATCAATCCCCTATTCTGACAGCTGAGCCTTCCCCAGATCAATCTTCACCCATTTTCAGTCCCTCAGATCCATCACCCATTCCTGAAAATATCCTCAGAGCCTCTGAAGGATTATCCTTTGAAGGACACCCTGATTTGCTTCCTGCTGTCATCTCATACTTAAGAACCCTGTTAGCTGAGGATGATATGCTAAAAGCTCTAGACTTGATCAAAACTAGAGATAGAGCCAAGAAGGCAAGCATGCCTGGTAGTGAAACTCAACCCAAACCTGTTGAATCTGTTGAACCTCAAGAAACACCTAAATCTTCCCCTAATTCTGAGCACCTTCCAGCCTGTGAGCCTTGGATTCTAGATTGTGACATTGATTTCTCCTTCCCCTCAATTATGGCTGCTCACCAAAGACTTAAGGGAATCACTCACATCCCTGAGATTGCCAACCCCAACATCATTCCCAATCATTGGCTGTTGAGTAAGAATGCAATCATGATCCATGCCAGAAATAGATGTGGGCTCATCATGTTTGGGCATGAGGAATGGAAGAAATATAGATCAGCTCTCCCCACTTCATTCATTCATAATGCCCCCAGATTACCCAATTTCATGGACCTTTTAACCATCATTGACTGGGAAGTGTTGTTCTCCCAACTTTTGTCAAACAACATAAATGAATGCATTTTCATGACCTCATCCCTTGTCTATGCTCTCTGCATTGAATTGACCAAAGAGATGTACTGGAGAATCTGCTGCAATAAAGGCAAGATCATGGCTGTCATTGCCAAGTCAAAACTGACAGCCATGTTTCCCCCTATTACTTCAGTACCTCCTTCCTTCATTCCCCTAAACACTAGATCTCTTCAAGCAAAACTCCCTCCAACCTTCAACCCCTCAACATATGTGCCTCCATATCATGTGACCATCACTGATATGCATAAATTCACAAGGACCATGATAACCAAAATGAGACACATATTGGAAGTCTCAGTTGGAGTCAAACCTGAAAAGAGGGCATCAAAGGGAAAAACAATTGAATCTGATGAGGAAGCTATCAATCAGGGAAAAAGAGCATCTGGTGCTGCTCCCAATGTTATTGTATCCAGTGATGATGATGAAGAAGATGTGCTAGTAAAGCAAATGCATCAGCCTTCAACCTCAGTTGTTCTCACTGTCACCACAGATCCTCCTTACTATCCAGCCCAACAAACCATCTCTCTACAATCAAATCCCTTCTTTTCTAACCTATTTTCAGGAACCAAAGGTCAAAGCTCTAGAGGAAAGAATGCTCCCAAATGGGGTACCTTAAGGTTAAGGGATGATGAAGAACCCTTGTCCAAAGCTGTTCTCAAGGAAAGACAAGATCACACCTTCATCTATGATGATGAGATGACCTGGGAATGGAACAATGAGATGTACTTCAGAGGTGTTGATAAAAGATGAGGAAGGAGCTGCTAGCTGAAAGAGATGAACTCCTTGTAGCAAGGAGAGAAAGAGATAAATTTTCTGATTAGAAAATTTTTGTCTTTTTCGGCTAAGTATTTTAATCCCTACTTTTATCCCCTGCTTTTAAACAATTGTTATTTTGAATAATTTGTTGTTTTGGCTCTTGTGATTGAATCAAGAAGATTAATTTTATCTTCATTGGTATATTCAATTCATGAGTATCTTGCAGGTCATATCTTTTATTAGATATATTACTTTGCCAAAAAGGGGAAAATTGTTAGGACCTAACTATGTAAACCACATAGTTATACAGGTTTTGACAAAGAAACATATCTTATCCAATGTTATCTGACAGCCAAGATAACTCATGAACATTGGACAGCCATGACTCAAACTGCACACCACATAAATCATCTGGACAGCAATGATTCAACTAAACTGCAATGATCAAACACAAGACCAATCATATAAATCAATGTATTTATTTACATAAGGATCATTACATATCTCCTACCCAATTCCTTGACTCCTAAACCTGCAAACTCAAAGAACTAAGCCTGACAGCTAAGGTTCTCAAACAGCAGAGGTCTCATCCCTCTGACAGCTATGATCTTCAATGACAACAGCAGTGATGTATTTCTGTGATGATCAAGATGTGCCTTGCCTAATTTTCTCATCAGATGTTGCCAGCTCATCTCCATGAAGATCATATACAATGGTTGCAGATTCCAGCCTGTCATTATCCAGTCAACAAGGCTCTAAATGCAAACACTGTTTCACCCACATGCATTTACTACCTTGTCTCCACCAACGGCTATATTCCAGCCTATAAAAGGAAACCTTCAAGACTGAAGATTATGCCCTTCAACATACAACCTTTACAACCTTCCCTTCAACCTTTCCACACCTGCAAAACCTGCAACCAACAATTAAACAATCTGAGACACTTGTAACTGTAATTCAGGTGTATAAACTATTGTATAACCACTTAAGACTGACTTTAAGTGGGTATTGTAATTTGCTTCGTAACAAGCAAATTCCTAATTGACCGTACTAATTAGGAAGAGGAGGTTCAAGGAACTTGCCTATCAACCATTGTAAATCTTAAAGGGAACTAGATTTAGTGGATTGATCTCAGTTGTCAAGGTTGACAGTGAGGGTGGACGTAGGAGGAGTGAACTCTGAACCACCTTAAAATTCTTGTGTTCATTTGGTATTATCACACAACACACACACACACATATACACACACATACACTAATCACTTGTCTCTACATTATTTCAACACTATTTATTCCGCTGCACGTTACACTCTTGTTTTTTTAAATCAGTTAATATCTGACAGCTAAGATTTCACCTCAGCTGTCAAAGCTTAACTGCCTAACTTTTTAACTGATAATGCAAACAGGACCTTTCACTAACATCTCTCCTTTGTATATTAGATGAGCTATCTTTAAATTTGATTTTGTATAATATATTAGTGGGTTTATTACAAAAAAACTCACTAAAAAGATGGCATTTACAAAAAAAAAAAAAAACATGTAAGATGGAAAATTACAAAAAACTATTTTTTTTTCTTTTTTTACAAAAAACTTTTTTTTTTGGGTTTTTTTTTAATCAGTTTTGATCAAACAACTGATAATTTCAGTTATCAGTTATTTAAACAAGTGATAATTTCAGTTATCAGTTGTTATATCGCCTAGTGGTTCTAGAGTTCACGATCCTTTAAATTATTTATGTAAAACGTACTAGAAATCAGACCTTCCATGCACTCATTCAAAAATGGAAGGGAGAGGTAACAAAGTACTTGGGACAAAAAATGCTTAGTAGCTCAATAAAGAAATTTCAATAAATACAATAATATATTGATAATATAGCTAGTCATTCAAATGCATAGCTCATTTAGCTTTCAAAGTTATTAGGAACTTATGCTAAATATTGATGTACAAAGTTTTTCTTTTTTACTTCTAATAACACTAGCTGTAATTCTGTGTGTGTGTGTGAGAGAGAGAGAGAGAGAGAGAGAGAGAGAGAGATCTAATCTAATATGATGAGGCAATGAACTGTGAAAGGTCTAATTAGATTTTACAGTTGCAATATTATTGGATATTAACTGTCATAACAGATTATTGGATCTTAACATATCTAGATTGGACTAACTATATGGTTTAAAAAAAAAAAATCAATAATACACAAACCTGCATGTGACCAAATCTTGTTACAAACCCTTTGGGGCATTTTCATATTCAAACTTATGACAAAGTAGGAAGATCAAGCTTGTAAATCGCGCTTATTTCTGAAAAATATTCCTCTCTCGGATCATGTGAAAAAAAAAACGTATAATAAAACATGGCAGGAGAGAGATTTCGGCATTTTATTAACTTAAGAGATTCTGATTTTCTACTAAACAAATGTTTAGTGGCAAAATAAATAAATATTTAACAGAGTAGAGCTCGTTTAGTGGCCAAGTGAACTTGATTAAATACGCTAAAATAATGTTTGCATGTGGTTTGGCAACAACATGGAATTATTTACTTCTAAATATGACAGTTTTTTTCAACTATTTGAGCAATTTTAAAATAAAATATACCGAAAAAAATATTAACGTTGTACGATTTTATATAAATTAAGTGAAATAATGCATCAATCAGACGTCGAGGTTGCTACTGGTAAGTGCGCATTAGAAGCATCTTTAGTGTACTAAACGCTTATATTAGTCTGCTTAAATCGTTGCCAGCAACATTTGTGTCATGACTCCGTTTATCCCATAATTGATTTACACACATAATTATTTCTTATAGTTATTGCATTTAAAACTAAAAATAAAATAAAACTCTAACTGACCACATTTTGAATTTTATTTATTTAAGTTATAAGTACTCATTTTGGGATGTAAAACTGCTCCTTCTGCGGGAATTAGCTCATGCCCATATTAGGAATATAATATCATAATATTATATTCAAGTATATATTGTAATAAATAGATTAGGAAACATAATCCTTGTATTATATTAGGAAACACAATCTTAAAAACCTACTCCTTCTAGGAGATTAATCCTTGTATTAGATTAAGAAACGCAATCTTAGAAACCTTCTCCTTTTTAGTGGAATTATGTTCGAAATTAATTGACCAATATGCAACTCACCTTAATTTTACTTAATACCAAATTGATTAACTACAGGCGATGATAACGCCACGACTTTCGTGCCACGACTTTCATGCTATCACTATATAAGGATATCTGGCTTATATATTGATTTGTACCTAAAACACAACAAAGACAATAAGCACCGTTAGAGATCAAGGCACAACTTAATCCAGCTCACACCCTCGGGTGTAAAAGTAAGATCTCTAAAGGTTTATAACTGAGAAATAAGAGTTGAAATTTCTTATTAAGTTGTGTGTTTAGGGCTTAGACAATGTAGCTTACAAATAATGATTTTACACTTACCTTATCCATGGAGACAAATAGGGATGGCAACGGGGCGGGTTCTTCATTTCCCAAACCCACCACTATAGTGATCTACCATAACCCGAACCCGCCCCGCCCCATGTTATGCGTTACTCGAGTCCGCCCCGTTTAACCCGCCTCAATAGTTATTTAAGTAATTTCCTATAAAAACACCCATGATCCAAGGATCCCTCTAGTAATTTTCTATATATTCGGGGCATTTAAGTAATTTCATATATATTCAGGGCGGGTCCGGGGCGGGGCGGGGCGGGGTAAACCTGAACCCTCCAAAAACTCGGCGGGTTTTCAAATTTGCATCCCAAACCCGGCCTATTAGGGGCGAGTCTTTTCGGGTTTGGAGCGAGTTCGAGTTTTTTGCCATCCCTAGGGACAAAGATTGATATTTATGTTAGGACCTAACTTTGATCAAAGTCTTAGTTAGTTGGTTTTGATAAAGGAATATATATATAGAACAGGGTTTATATCAAAAGAGGAAATCTGTTATATTCATCTTTCAGTTTATCTCGATGCCTATGAGTCCGACAGCTTATGATTCTCTCTTATACATTGGTTACATTCAATCAATAACATGAATCATATTCCCTCTCTTAGCTATCAAGATCATCAAGTGCATCTCAGTCCTTATTAGAGAACATCTCTGATAGCTAAGCCTTAGTATGATCTGACAGCTATGACTTCATTCCCTCTGATAGCCATCACTCTGTCTCATTCTCTGCTACAACAATCTCAACCAAGGTAGAACCTGGATCTTCACAGTTGTCAAGTTCACCATTGAAGACCAATGAAGACCACTGAAGACCTTCTGGAAGCTCTCAGCTCAAGCCACAGCTCAAGCCAGCTCATGAAGACCTGCAAGTGGACAAGTGGGGCAAAGACCAGTCAAGGCTCATTAATGTAGCTGCAACAGTCATATTCTAACGGCTACATTGAAGGGTATAAATAGAGGAGTTCATCCTCTACACAAAACACTCTTGAAAAATACTCTTTTTCACAGTCCATAAACCTCTCCCTTACATCCCTACACACAAATCCCTACACACCAATCCCTACCCTTCAAACACTTTTCCAAACCAAAAACCTTCAGCCTGAAACCCCTGTTTCAACAACAAACAACCCTAGCGTGTTAATTCACAAACTCCAAATCCTAAGACTGTACTTTAGGTGTAGAAATAATTTGTAAACACTCAAGACTGTTTCTTGAGTGTATTAGTTGTTTTTGTAAAATCTTGAGACTGTACTTCAAGTTGTAAAGCACTTAAGACTGTACTTTAAGTGTATCCCTAGTTGACTGTACTAATTAGGAAGAGGAAGTTCAAGGAACTTGCCTTATCAATCATTTGTAATTCTTGTTGATTAAGATTATAATAAAATTGATCTCACTTGTCAAGATTGACAGTGAGGGTGGATGTATGAGGAGTGAACTCTGAACCACTTTAAATTCTCTGTGTTATTATATTTCTGCAAATACATTCACACACTTGCATTATTTTATTGTGTTCTTTGTCCTATCATTATTTCAAGCTTCAATTATTCCGCTGCACAATTCAACTAATATCTGACAGCTAAGTCAATACCATAGCTGTCTGATCATCTGCATATCAATCAAGGGCCTTTCAATTGGTATCAGAGCTTGTCTTCACATTCAAAAGTCTAACAACTTGTGAAGGATCCTCTTCAAACCCACCATGCCTCAACCAAGGAGAAATAATGAGAAAGACATCCCACACATTGATGACTGTGGATCTTTTGAGATCTATGCATCAAAAATAAAAACATACCTTGATGCAAACAGTATATGGAACTGGTATGTTCTAGAGAATGAAGTGTCCTACCCAACTCAAATTTGTATTGATGGAGGACCTAGTAAGATCAAATCCCCAGAAACATGGTCTGAATCTGAAAAGCAATTAATCAGTGCAAACTTAAAGGTCAAAAACATTCTTCAAAAGAGTGTAAATGACTCACTAGCACAAGAAATTGCTAAGGAACCAAATGCCAGATCAGCATGGACTCTCATTCAAACTAAGTTCACTAAACACACCAGTGTCAGGACACAAAATTTGTATAACTTGCTTAGGCAATTAGACAACTTCAAGTTCTATCCTGGAGAAAAAGTGAGTCGCCGCTTTCAACCAAGGTTTGAAAACCTTGTTAGATCTATTGCTGACCATGGAAAAACCTTTGAACAACAAGATCTCTGCCTCAAGATATATTCTAATCTCCCACAAGAATATGAAAAGGTAGCATTACCTATTAGAGAAGGATCTGAATGGAGCACAATGACAGTTGAACAGTATTTTGGAAAGCTTGAAGCTTATGAACTGGAAGGTATGATAAAAATTCAACCAATTCCTACCATTTCACAAACTTTAGCCTTAACTGCTCAAGAAACTGTCCACAAACCAATCACTCACCAATACATTGAGACCATTGTCAACAATTCCCTTCAAAAGATAAACATCAGCTCCAAACCTTCAAAAGATAAAACTATTAGGGGCGAGTCTTTTCGGGTTTGGAGCGAGTTCGAGTTTTTTGCCATCCCTAGGGACAAAGATTGATATTTATAATAAGAGGGAGTTGCTTGATAATGTCAGCCATGAAGGATGTATTTGTCTTTAACCTAGGACACGTGTACGCGCCTGATGGATTCGTACAATAAAGCAAGTTTTACTGTAGAGGGATGTCGCTGATTGGACAGATACAGTGGAAACACAAGCCAGCTGGCGTCGCGCCTTATTTGCGTAGTGGGCGTATGAGCCACTATTCAATGCGATAGGGACAAGCTGGCTTCTTGGTGTCAGCGTAGGTGCAGGCTTTTATCTGACTAGCTTTGGCTTTAACCGGGAGTCTAGTGAAATAATCGAGAGTCTGATATTAGACCGCGGTCAATATGTTGAGCTCGGTCAACATGGTTGGCGCGGTCATGACAGTTGCGGTCACCTTGCTGATGGTCTAGCTATCCGCGGTCTTGATTATGTCGATCTTAGGAGATCGCGGTCTTGACTCTAGCACTCTAGCTGTCTGCGGTCTTGACTCTGACGATTTTAGGAGATCGTGGTCTTGACTCTAGCGCTCTAGGTGTCTGCGGTCTTGACTCCGGCGGTGTTAGGAGATTGTAGTCTTTACTCTGGCACTCTAACTGTCTGCGGTCTTGACTCTGGCGGTCTAGGATATGCCACGTCATAATTGACATTTGGACCAGATCGAGCTTTGGGCCCGATCTGAAAGGTTCGGGCTCATCAGTGGGCCCTAGCTTTGAGCGAGGATTTATTTATACTCTGAGCGAGAAACTACATATGCTAAGCTCGGTCCGCGGTCAGATCGTTTCTGCGATCACAAGTGTTGTGTTTTTTCGCTGGTCTTTTCTTAGACTCCCTTGCGTATGGCACATGTGAGGAGCACGTGAGGAGAGTTTGATAGAAGTTGGTAGAAGATTTTGGGCTGCTTCCCGATTAATATTGGGTGGGCCCCTTGACTTTTGAAGCGCCATCGCGTGTTAGGTACGAAAACGACGTGCCCCGAATATCAAGGGACGTCATAAATGCCAACCGGCAATAATTCAAAATTTAAACCCTTTACGTCGGTTCATGATTCGAGAGAGGTGGTTTGTGGGCTCATTAATACGGGTCGACCCATATAGGTAGGCCTATAAATATTAAACCCCTTTCCATTCATACTTCTTTATCATCTTCAGAGCTTGAAATCGCCTTTAGAGAGAGAAATACTTGCTCAGATTTCCCAAGCGTTTTCTTCGTTCAATCTTTTCCCGTAAGTGATTTTCATTTTCCTCTTCTTTTCATCTATTTGCTCCTTCTGTCTCTAGGATGACTTATAGGATGGAGCGCCCTTTAGAGTTGGGTGATGGCACCACTCGTGATACCTTCGCTGTTGACAAGAAGTTCGGTGGTATTTATAGGAAGGTGGCTACTTCTTGGATTAGGCTGTCCCTTGAGGCTTTTAAATATTTCTCGGCCAGGTATAACTGGGGAAATTGGGTCCCACCCCAGTTGTGGGAGGCCAAGAAAAGGATGTGTTTGTCCGGCAATATGCTGGTTTTGGGTGACCATAATCGTTTAAGGAACTTTGTGATGGGGGTTTTGAACAGGTTTCAACGTGAGTGTGACCCCGCCGATCAAGCTGTTGAACTGGTGAGGAAAGCTAGCGTAGATCCTACTAGTGTGGTGATAACTGACTTGGAAAATATCCCTTTGGTGGATGAGATCGAGGCGAACGTGGCCCCTGATGCCACTGGGGTGCCCGCAGTTGACCTGAACGAGGCCATGGAGATATAACCTTTGACCACAGTTGCCTCTGCTACCCAAACAGAGGCCCTGCCCAGAATGGTGGTGAACCTGGAGAGTACTGATGATGAGCTTATTAATATGGATGTGGATGAAGATGGAGGGGAAGTGCAGTCATCACCGGTCTCTTTGGCTCTGATAGCTTGGAGATCGAGGTTGATGATCGCGAAAATTTAGACCGCATGGCGGTGGGCACAGCACAGCGGGCATTTGAGATAGTCAATGCCTTTGCTGAAGGACCGGAGGAGAATACTGCTGCCCGTGGCAAGAGTCATGCTGGAGCCTCAACTTCTAGACGCGGTTAGAAGAAAAAGAAGAGTGTGCCTTGCCCGGATTGGGAGATGGAACTGGACACTACTTATGGTGTTGACCATAATTCCTTCCATGTCCGCGAGCTGCAGGAGGTGGAGGTGAATGGAAAATTGCGGCCAGAAACTGTGGTCGATGTCCGCGGGAACAATAAAGCTTGCCTTATATTCCAACCAAATAACCAATGTCCATCTTGGCCTAAAAACAAAAATCAATTATGCCTGCACCTTTTCCCCTCCTTCAAACAAGTATGACCAATGGAACCAGAATCATATTTTGGTCATTAAGAGTAGGTTAGGGTGGAATTTTCCAAGGTCGGAGGGTGCGGCTCCCATTAGGGTTTCTTCCAGATCATACCCTAGCCCATCCGAACTGAGGCCTTTCAAATTGTCGTTGCTAGATACATGGCTCAGTTCGTGACCGAGAGGGCTCAACCCATTTTTTATGTGATCGCGATTAAAGAGAGGGTTGTTATTGAGCCCCAACTCCGTGATCCAGATTTGAGGGTTCATGAGTTGTTTGATTTTGAGTCCAATTGTGTGATGTGCATGATGGGCGCGGTCAGCGAGCCTCCAACTTGGATCGGTCTCTATTTTTATCCTTGTTGAACTGTTCTTATTTTTGTTTTTGTTTTGATTTTCTTTGAATTGCGGTCTAATCAGTTGCTTCTCTTTATTTCAATACAGATCTAGCATATCATACCATGTCCCCCAAGCTATCCCAGAATGCTATTAAGGCGGCCAAAGCACGCCAGATGGAAGTGAACATAAGGCCAGGCAAGATGCCTTGAAGAAAACTTCTACCCCCGAAGTTTCGCTGCCCATGGTGGACAAGAATACGGGCAATCTGTTGTCTGGTGTCCGCGGGGTTCCTGCGAGCAAGGAGCTGCCCCCAAGATCGCAATCTACCCATGATCGCAGCCCCGTTCCTGATCGTAGCACTTCCACCGCTCCTTCTGATCGATCAAGGAAGTGGTCGCATGGCTAAGAGGCTGAGGGTGCTGGAAAAGAAAAACAACTACGGGTCCAGCGGCCTGAAGTGGTCATCACTCCTACCCCTAACACACCAGTTAGAGTGGGGTCAATCTGCGCCAGCTCTTATCCAGTTGCGCCCAATGATGTTCGCGAAGCTGCATGGAGTTTGAGAAATGGGGAGGTGACGATGTCCAAGGGGTGGATCTATATTACCGTAGAGGGTATAACTCGGTGATAGGGCTTGGACTTCTGAACATGCTCTATGCTCCTAACTTCTGTGGGAACGTAGGGTCCAAGCTGAATGCCTATGCTTTGGCGGGCAATATTGGCTTAATGGACATGGAGGTAACTTCTTATTCCTTTTCTCTCTTTTTCTGTACTTTCCTTTTGATGACCGTTGTTCGTTGATCGAGATTTTTTCTTGCTTGCAGATGGCCAATGATGCCATGAGGCTCAGGGAGATCTCTGACGAGGCATCTGTTGCTTTGACGGAGAGAACAAAGGCTTTGGGGAAGGCCACAGAGGAGAACAAGGCATTGGCCCACTCTATGAGGGAGAAATAGAGTTACCTCAAACATTTCTGCCAAAATCATGATGATGCGCTCAAATCCTTGGAGAAGGCCAAGGGTGCAAGTGATGAGTACCGCGGGCACAAGTAGGTGCTGGAGAAGAGGGTGGAGGAGGATGCGAGCAATTTGGAGGCCTCTAAAAAACAAATCTTGGCCTTGGAGGCTTAGGTAGATAAAATTACTGAAGAGTTGCTTCCTCTGAGGCAGTTCCGGCTTGAGAAGGATGCCCAACTTGTTGCTGCTCGCAAGGAAGGTGCTAAGAAGTTTAAGAACTCCCAATAGTATAAGTATGAACTCTTGGCGGTGTGCACCACTCAGTTTAAGGTTGCTAGCAAGATGCATCTAAGGAACTTTGCTGCCACGGGCAAATTTTTTGTGTAACAATTGGCCATAATTGGCTCTTTGACTGCTACTGATTTGGAATGCATGCCCAGGCATGCTATGGTCCCTCTGGCTCAGGAAGATATTGATAATATGGACACAACACAGCCTCAACCTTGCCTGTAGTTGTCGCGCTCACTGCCCCTAGCCTCATCGACCAGATTGATGCTCTAAGATGGGGTGAAGAGCAGTTGTCTCTAAACGTCGCTACTGCTCGCCTATTTCCCAATGGGCCAGCGGTCAGCGAGCTATTCTGTCATGACCCTAAACCTAGGCACCATTTTGGCCACACGTGGAGCACGTGGGGGTGGGGTGCATTGCATCTCATATTATGCATTATATGATATTTGGATTTGTTAAGGGTTTATTGGAATATTTTGCTAAATTATATGATTTAGGTTGTTAATAAGTAATTGTAAATATATAATGTCTAAATGGAATAAGTAGGAATTAATGTAGTAAGGTTATAATATTTGAAATTTTAAATGAAATGTTATAAAAAGTAGTGACGAGCTAAGGTGTAAATATAAGTTTAAGAGGGTTGATTGTAGTTATCCTATACCTGGAGGAGCCTAGGTGTAATTTGCTTATATAAATCTTAACTTCCCTAGAAGCTTCCCTCATCCTCTCTCAGTTTCTTATTCTCTCTCTACATACCCAGAAAGATATCAACCTAGGGTTATCTTCAGAAAATCATAACAAATCAATCGTCAATCCGTTCTCTATTTAGATCGCAAATTATCGATCAGGGAGTCGAGTGGAACAAATATAGCCGATCAAAGCTTCTTTTTATTTTGACCTATTTCTAGTAAGTTATTATGATTTCTTTCAATAATTGTTCATATCATGTTTAAAAATGATATTATGATGAAATAAATGATTCTTGGTATTTTTAGTAAGTTATTTGGTTTTTAGAATGGAAGAAAAATGAGTTTGGTATTAAGTATGGTGAGAGGCCATGTTGCCAGCGGTTCTACCTGAAACTTCGATATTGGTTGTGAGTTGCAATTGCTTGAATGAAATTAAAATAGCATTTCGTGTGTTGCATGTGCTGAGTACCTGCTTGTTTTTCAATTTATTTTACGTGCGTACATTTTCATGTTAAATGTTACAAAAAGGGACAAGACCAAAGGTGAGTGAGCCTATTAGCAAAGATTGGTACCCATGTTCAGAAATTAGGATACTTATTGCTGGGGATTGCTTTACATTATCTTTTTTTAAAATAACCCTTCTAGTCTAGGGTCACATATTATGGCCTCCTGGATTCAGACAAGCCATTTAAACCTAATCAAATTAGTATGGATTTAGTTTCTCTTTAACTATAACTCTTGTACAACATTAGTACTTCACCATGGAATCTTAAATGGTCCAAAATGATATAGGGAAGGGCTTTAAATATTGTCCTGAAAATGGTTGGAGGGCATTGTAAATATTTAACCAAAGTTGATAAAAAAAAATCTTGGTAAATGAATATGGAACCTTTATAGAAAGTGTTCAATATTACGTCATGAATATGTGGGCTTATTTGATATATGTTGTATCCCTATTTGAGTACCTATTCATGGTTATAGGTTTATATAGTGCATGAAATATATATTACACTACTTCATTGGTTTGAACAGGAGTATTAATACCCTGTTGTTGGATTGTTGTTATTCATTAGTGTTTAAATATAGGTTGCACTATTGTGATGATTTGACTTGAGTAATAGTACCATATTATGTATTGATATTCCAAGGTGTGGATTTAATTCCAAGTATCTATTATGTGTTTGAATGTATTTTATATCAGCTGATTTCCGGGGGTATAATGGAATATGATCACTTATGAGAAATTGTTTCATAAGGTGCTCAGATTTCATTATACTTGTGACCGATCCCCCACTGTGGCCACAGACTGGGGACAGTTTCTGTATCGTGCCACAAGCCTTACAGATAGCTGCGAGTCTTATATGGTTCTCTGAATCATGGGTCTTATAAGACGTGAATATGCCTAAGCAGTTCACAAATAAGTGGAGTTTCTACTCCCGATGTAGTACGACTTATTGGTCAGACGGAAAAGGTAAAATGAGGTAACGTAATGTGTTTACCGCTTTAACAATGTGATTACGTGCAGCCTGTTTAGGTGTTGCATATTATATGGCATATTGTTGCATCCATAATAGCTTGCTGAGATTTATTCTCACCCCTTCTCCCTTTATTGTTTTAGATCCCGCTGTGACAGGAGGACCGGACCAGTAAGGCCGGGAAGGAGTTTAGACTTTTTTTTGGGTTATCAGGGTATGTATGGTTTGGGAGTTGGGAGTAGATGGTGGTTGTTATTCTTTTGGGGAGTTTTATATATAAAACTTTTATAAAACATTTTCAGTATGGTTGTGTTGTAATTAACCTGGGAGTTGGTTTTGTTTCAAAGTTGGCTTGTGTAAGCCTTTACACTGTAGTGTTTTTAACTTAAACAGGTTATAACTTGTTAAAGCAGGTTTATATATCACCTCCAAGTAGAGAGGTCATTTTGATTTTGATTTTGTTAAAGGTTGTTATATTTTCAAGTCTAATTACACAAAAAGTTTTTTTAAAATGGAGGTGGTTTTGGGGACCCTCCAGCTTGGGGCACGAGTTTATAGGTTCCGGGTTGGGGATTCTCTCACAGTTGGTATCAGAGCATTAGTTAGAAGTCAAGGGTAGATGTCTAGTCTAAGGGGGAGTGTGTGATATCTGACGCTGAGTGTTTAATGCAGGAATTGGTGTAATGGCTAGAACTGGTGATGACCAGCAAAGGGATCAAGGAAATATGGGTGATATGGGAGTTGGGGAAACCAGAATGCTGAAATGATGGCTATGTTCAGGGTTTTCCTATAGAATATGGCAGCTCAGGGACAGGCACAACAACAACCTGAGGGAAGGTAAGTACACGGGTTAGAGAAGTTTGTTAAAATGGCTCCACCAAGCTACAATGGGGATCCAGATCCAGGAAAGGCAGAAAGATGGTTGGAAGCTATGAACAAATTTTTTGTGGCAATGAAAATTTCAGACGAGGAAAAAGTTAGATGTGTTGTGTTTAAACTGGAAGGTCTTGCAGAACACTGGTGGCAGATACTTAAGGAGAGTTGGGAGCGGCACCACACGCCCCAAACTTGGGACAACTTCACCAGAAGGTTTAAAGAACATTTCATTCCATTGATCACCAGAGACAAGAAAGAGGTTGAGTTTTTGAGGCTTGAGCAGGGGACGTTGACAGTGGCCCAGTACTCGGCGAAGTTCACAGAATTGGCAAGGTATTGTCCTCATCTAGTACCAGAGGAGGAGAGGAGAGTCTACAGGTTCGTGAAAGGATTGAGATTGGAGTTCCGAAAACAACTGTTGACACATGATTTTCCCAACTATCAGGCATGTTAGTGTAAACTGCAGGTGATATCGTAGATGATTTCCCAAAAGTCCAGGTGATATCGCAGATGATTTCCTGTACTGAAAATTATATAGTTGTATATTTCTTGTTTATTATTTAATGGACTAATGTGCTAATATAATCTGTATAGTCTATGGTTTATGTTTATATTTCAGAGTGCAATAGCATCAAAGAAGGAGCTATACACGTGTGGAAATTGGAAGAAAAGAATTTATACATTTTATGTATAAATTCGTAACTTGGGCAATAACAAACAAAACGTGTGAAGACTTGGTCAAGAGTTATTGCTAAGTTATATAAGAAGTACAAGGTTGATAAAGCATGGGAGTACAAGGCATGGAAGCATGACTTGAAGATAAAAACAACTTGGTTGCTAAAATTGAGGAAGTGGGAGCTAAAATAGTGGAACAACTTCACCCACTCTCCCTACAATTTCTCAACATGCAAGACCAGCCCCAAGGCTGTTAATTGAGTAGCCTTCAAGTATTTGAAGACTATAAATAAGCTAAGAAGGTTTCATTTGAAGACATGCCAATTACATCATCACATTCACACCTTCGAAAGCTTAGAGATAGAGTTCTTTGTTTGGTTCTTTTTAATCCTTCCTCCCTTGTAATTTCGCACTTGTTTACATTGGTATCAAGTTGTGTGAAGGCTAGGATAGGATTCCGTTCTTTATCTCTTGTTCCATAGAGCTCAAAATAGTTATAGCCATAGGGAATTTTTGGCTTTGTAAATTCATTTATAGTGATTATAAAGTCTTGCCTAAGAGGCACTCTCAAGTTATATTTATAAAACTTGAGAAAAACAATTTTGGTGTCTTTATTTCGCTGCAAACTCTTTTACAAAATTGTTTTATTTTCGAAGTGTGTGTGTGCTATCCCAAGTGCTATCATTGGTGCAGTTATCACCTTGGATATCACTTGTGATTCTGGCCGTGACAATTTCAATTGGTATCAGAGCAGGTCACTTGACGTTACTAAGTGCTTGGTCTAGGTGTCATGGATTTTGATCCTGCAAATCCAAATCAAAAACTTCTTCCTGTTTTAGATGGTTCGAATTATGCATATTGGAAAATTCGTCTTCGCTCGCATATCAAATCAATTGATCTTCGAGCGTGGCAATATATAGATAATGGGTACTCTCTTCCACTTTTACCTCCTGATGAGGATGGTGATATTCAGGTTAAACCTGAAGGTGAGTGGACTAATGAAGAGATCACCCTAGCTAACTATAATGAGATAGCTCTTAATGCTATCTTTGAGTGGGTTGACATGCATATTTTTAAACTTATTCAAAATAGTTCCACAGCTCAAGAAGCTTGGGATATTTTACAAAGGTTTTGTGAAGGTGATTCTAGTGTGCGTGAAAACAAACTTAGAGGTCTTACTGGCAAATTTGAAAGGTTGAGAATGGGTGAAAGTGATACCATTTTCTCTTATTTTGAAAAATTGTTTGACATTGCTAATGAGTGTCAACTTTTAGGTTAACCTTTTACAAACAAACAATTAGTTTCAAAGGCTATTAGAACTCTCCTTGAGCGTTTTAATATAATGGTTTCATCTATAGAAGAGGCTCACAACCTTTCTACTATGGACATCAATTCCTTAATGAGCATTTTAAAAAATTTTGAGTCAAACCTTGCTGAGCAAAGTGAAGCTTCTAAAGGCAAGAGTGTTGCTTTAAAAGTTCAATCCTCTAGTGGTTCAACTAATGAGGATGACGAAATTTTTGAGGAATTAGGTGAAGATGCCAGTGTTGCCTTACTTGCTAGGAAATATATAACTCAATGGTGAGAAAATTTAACAAAGAAAATGTGCAGGTAAAGGCTAAAGAGCAACAAACCAAGGTGTACAATTCAATGCCCAAGAGGACATTTCCATCTACTCAGAAAGGTGGTCCCATAAGGAGAGCATCATCAGATCAATCCAGATCTGATCCAAAATACCTTGAATCAATCCAATGTCATGCTTGCTCTGGATGGGGTCATTACTCAAATGAGTGTGCTAACACTCTAAGGAAGATGGGAAAGAACCTATGGGTTTCTCTCAGTGACAATAAGGATGAGGAGACCAATCAATCTGAAGATTCAGATCAAACAGCAATGGTGGTCACAAATTGTGACTTGGATTCTGTCAGTGATACCCCAGGTGATATCCAAAGTGGGATAGCACCTGAGATATCATCCAACAGGTATACAGATTTAAATTTAATAAATGATGTTTGTTTTGTGGGTTATGTTAACATGGATGCAGGTAGTTCACAAGAGGGTGAACAAAGTAAGGAGTTCAGCAAGGATGAACTCATTTGTGGTCTTAAGAACCTTTGCAAAGAATTGGTAGACGAATGGAAGAAGGAAAACAAGAAGGTGATTTCTCTATCCAAAGAGATTCAAGACCTGACTGATGGCTTGACTAGATTGGAAGTTCAACTCACAAAGAAGGATGTGGAACTGGACAAAGTCAAGGTCAAGCTTAATCTTGCCGAGGCAACATTTAAGAAACTCAACACGAGTTCTTCCAAGTTAGATGCAATTATTGGGTTGAGTAAACCACTCAAGGCAGGTATGGGTTTTCAAGAGTCTTTAAATGCTATTACATCTACTTTGGCTAATAAGGAAGATAAGGTAGTTTTTGTTAAAGAAAGAGACAACATTGAACTAATATCTTCTGATAAGTCTTCTGACAAGGTAAAAATATGTAACTACTATTACTCTTCTGGATATTTGAAAAATGATTGTAAAACACTTTTAAAGAAACAATCCAGTTTCTGTGTGATACCTGAAGTGCTACCTAGCACGTCAGATATCACTGGCAGTCAGAAGAAAAATTATCAAAGTAGGAAAGTGTGGAAACCTAAATCTAACCTAAGATGTGATGTTGTGTGCACTGCCTTAAAAACTAATGTTGAAGGTTCATGGTATTTTGATAGTGGTTGTTCTCGTCATATGACTGGAACAAAAATGTTTTTAAAGGAATATGAACCTATTCAAGGTGGTAGTGTAACATATGGTGGTGGTGGCAAGAGTAATATAGTAGGAAAAGGGATTTTAAATATACCTGGATTTCCTGCTTTGAAAAATGTTTTGCATGTTGATGGGCTTGTAACTAATTTAATTAGTATTAGCCAACTTTGTGATGACAACCTTGAAGTGAAATTCAATAAAAATACTTGTGAAGTTTTTTATTGTACCAATAACTGTGTTATGACTGGTACTAGGTCAAGTAATAACTGTTATCTTGTTGAGGATAAACAAGTATGTCATTCTGTGAGGGTTGATGATGCTACCTTATGGCATCAAAAGTTGGGTCATGTCCACTTTCGAAACATTGTGAAACTCATTAATGCTGAAGCTATAAGAGGTATACCTAGTCTGGACATAAGTACGAAAATCATATGTGAAGATTGTCTCAAGGGTAAACAAACACGTGCTACCCATAGTGCTACCCAACATAATGAGGAGTGTTCTGGGACAACACACTATTTTCAATTAATGCATATGGATTTAATGGGTCCAGTGGAGGTAGACAGTCTGGGAGGTAAGAAATATACTTTTGTAATAGTTGATGATTTTTCTAGATTTACTTGGGTATATTTTTTGAAAGAAAAATCAGAAACTTTTGAAAAGTTTAAGATCTTACATGCTAAAATCAAAAACATGTTTTCTGCTCTTATCATGCGAATAAGGTCTGATCATGGAACGGAGTTTGATAATTCATTGTTCTTTACTTTTTGTGAATTAAAAGGAATTAAACATGAGTTTTCTGCTCCCAAAACACCTCAACAAAATGGGGTGGCTGAAAGGAAAAACAGGACCTTACTTGAGATGGCACGTGTGATGTTGTTTTCAAAAAGAATTTCAAAAAGATTTTGGGCTGAGGCCTCAAACACAGCTTGTCACACGGCCAATAGAGTTTTTCTAAGACCCGGTACTAGAATGACACCTTATGAAATTTTGAATGGTAGGATACCAAAGGTTCATTATTTTCATACATTTGGTTGTGTGTGTTATGTTCTAAATGATCGGGATTACTTAGCTAAATTTGACTCTAAAAGTGATAAGGCTATATTTCTTGGGTATGCTCAGGACAGTCGAGCATACAGGGTTTATAACCTTAGGTTAAAAACCATTCAGGAATCAATTAACGTTGTTTTTGATGATTTAGCAAGTGTTACAGGTGATGGAGTACAGGAATCTCCATTGATATTGCTGGAGGATCAAAATCAAGTAAGTGATACCCAGTGCTGGCCCAAGTGTTGCCATGAAGGGATAGCATCTCGGTATCACCCAAGTCCACCCAAAGAATCGAAAAGGAGGAACAGTCAGATGATGATGCTCATGTGCATGAAGATTTGAGAAGGGATCCATCAGCTAGGATCAGAAGAGACCATCCTTCGTCTCAAATCATTGGAGAAGCAAGTGAAGGGGTACGAACAAGGAATAAAGGACACTTTAGTAACCGTGAAATGGCAATGTATGTGTGCATGTCTACCACATACCACAAGGTAAAATATTCCTGTTTTGTTTCTTCTTTAGAACCCAAAAATATTTCTGAAGCTTTAAAAGATAATTTTTTGATACATGCCATGCAAGAGGAACTTGAACAATTTGCTCGTAATGAAGTTTGGTGTTTAGTACCACGTCCCATTAACACTAATGTAATTGGTACAAAATGGATTTTCAAGAACAAATCAGATGAGCAAGGAAATATTGTTAGGAACAAAGCTCGTCTCGTAGCTCAAGGTTACACCCAAATTGAAGGTGTTGACTTTGATGAGACCTTTGCTCCTGTTGCTAGAATAGAATCCATAAGACTCCTCTTGGCTATAGCTTGTTTTCTAAAAATTACCTTGTTTCAAATGGATGTTAAAGCTGCCTTTTTAAATGGTTATTTAAAAGAAGAAGTTTTTGTTGAACAACCAAAAGGATTTGAAGATCCTCATCTACCAAACCATGTGTATAGACTTGATAAAGCCCTATATGGCTTGAAACAAGCTCCACGTGCATGGTATGGTCGCTTAACCTCTTTCTTACTTGAATATGGTTTTACAAGAGGTGAAGGAGATAGGACCTTATTTATCCTAAGGCATGGCAAAGAAACAGTCATTGTTCAAATCTATGTTGATGACATAGTCTATGGCTCTACTTCTCAAACGTGTTTAAAAGATTTTGTAGAAGCTATGACATCAACATTTGAAATGAGCATGATTGGTGAGTTAACATTCTTTCTAGGCTTGCAGGTGAAACAATCAAATGAAGGAATATTCATTTCACAAAGCAAGTATGCAAAGAGCCTAGTAAAAAAGTTTGGGTTGGAAGGAGCAAAAAGTTCAAAAATACCTATGTGTTCTTCTCTCAAACTTGGTAGAGACCAAGTAGGTGAGGATGTTGATCCTACTCTATATCATTCTATGATAGGTAGCCTTCTCTATCTCACTTCTAGTCGTCCTGATATCATGTTCAGCGTGTGTGTGTGTGCACGTTATCAAGCCAATCCTAAAGTCTCACACCTTAATTCTGTCAAAAAGATAATTAAATATGTTTCAGGAACAAGTGAATTAGGGATTTGGTTTAGTAAGGATACTAATACCAATTTGGTAGGCTTTAGTGACTCGGATTGGGCGGGGGATATGGATGATAGGAAGAGTACTAGTGGGGGGTGCTTTTACTTGGGAAACAATTTAGTTTCATGGTATAGTCGTAAACAAAATTGTGTCTCTCTTTCCACAGCTGAGTCTGAGTATGTTGCAGCTGGTAGTTGTTGCTCACAACTTATTTGGCTAAAACATATGCTAGATGACTATGGTCTAGAGAGTAATTCTTTGACTATGTACTGTGATAACCAGAGTGCTATCAACATTTCAAAAAACCCTGTTCAACATTTGCGTACTAAGCACATAGACATACGTCATCATTTTCTTAGAGATATGGTAGATAAAGGTCTAATTAACATTGATCATATTGATACTAAGTATCAACTGGCTGATATCTTTATCAAGGCCTTAGACCACGAGAGATTTTCTAGTTTGAAAATATCTCTTGGTCTTTGTAATCTCTGAGTCTGTTCGTGTGTGCTACCCCAAGTGATGTTATCACTCAGGGTAACACTTGTATATTAGTGTATCTTTTTCCCTTTATTTACTTTAAAAAAAATGCATTATTATTTGTTTAATCTGGTTAGCTTAGTTCTAACCGTGGCACATACTGATCTTGTTGTTATGATAGGTTATTACTTAGGTTAGCACGTCTGATATCATTCCCCTTCATATACTTAAAGTGACAAAGTCACTAATCTTTTCTTGTTGATAAATAAAAGACAAAGGCATACTATTTCCATACTATTCTCTCGAGCTCGGGGCACGGTGTTCGCTGCAACGATGTACTCTTGCCAATGAGAATGTATGAGGTGATTTATGCTAAGTATTAGGGACATGGAGTTCGCTACTACAGTGTACCCTACTTGAAAGGCATAGATCACTTGATCTCTACACTTGAAATATAACTCGAAGCACGGAGCTCGTTACTACGTTGCTTTCTTGTTTAAAGAAGTGTATTGATACGTGATTAACAAGCAATGTACTTAAAAAAAATATAGGCATATAATGCCTAAAGTGCATGATGAAAAAATGCTCAGCTTGTTATGCCTGAAGTGTTTAAAAATGAAAATATTTATCAAGGGGATTTATATCACATGTGTTATCCTACGTGTTACCATCATTGCCTTAACACATTAGTGTGTGCTATATTAGTTTTTTATTTCTTTTTTTTCGAAATATTGTTGATTAATTTCTCAAAATCTGAAAGTCTTTTTAATTAAAGAGTTTACGATTTTGAAAACGTCTTCAACAAGTTTCCTTTATTTTTGGTAAACTTAATTTAGTAACTAACCCATATTTATTTTAATTTGTGCATATAATGTTTTGGGCCTAGTTGCATAATATTTAGTTTACTTATTTTTAGTTTTATTTTTTACGTTTTACTTAAAAAAAAATATATTTTTTTTTCATTTTATTTTATTGCAACCGTGTTTTATCTTTAAAAGTCGGTTGGGGTTATTTAAAAAAAAAGGGGGGGTATGGTTAGGGTTTAATTTTAATTTGTGTGGATAGGGATTACTTAGAGTTTTTATAGGGGTTTAATTTAGATAGGACATTAAGTGTCAAATCAATTTAATTGTTTGTTCCCTATCTAACCTCTATCTCCTATTTTCTCTCTCCCTCTTCCTATTTTCTCTCTCTATCAGTTACCATCACTCCTCTCTTAAACCCTCCTTCCAGCGTCTTCTCTCCCAAAATCCTAGGTCAAAATACGTTCCAAAATCTCACACGAATCTTCATGGCTTCTCCATCCAAAACTAATACCGAACCATCTCACACGGACCTAATGGACATTTCACCAAGCCTTGCTCCATTCGTGGCTTCTAGTGTGGCCATGGAAACTTCACCAATGATCACTCCAAGCTCTTCTTCACCTAAAATGGCGATTGTTCCAACCACTGCCCCCATTGCCTCGTTTGAACATGGAATCCCTAAGGTAACTCTCATTCCAGCCGAGCCAAAGAGAAAGAGGAAAGCCCTAACTTCCAAGCTGTCTCCTCAAGTTGCAAAAAGGAGGTCTTCCAACTGCATTAGGTCAATCAGGTCCAAGGCAACTTCAAATACCACCTCTGATCCGGTTGAAGTTTCAGAAAGCTCTCTTGATGTGTCCTCAACCCATGTGAGTGACGAGAACTTTGATGCAAACAAGGAGAAGGAGCCTTCTGTGGACTCATTTGATGCTTGGGTAGATGGTGATGAGGAGGAAACCCTCTCTGATTTTCAGAAAAAGAAGGCCAAGGGCAAAGCAACCGTGAGTGCTACCAAAGGTGCTAGCAAGAAGAAGATATCATCTGAGGTAACACTTGCCCCCTCCTCTATTCCTAAACATTCCTCTAGTGATAATTCTGGTGATGAGGTTATTCGAACTGAAGAGGATAAGGCTTTTCCAAAACCTTTTCTTACTCTGGAATATTATAAGAAAGAAAATTTGGAATTTTGGTTAAATAATCTGAGTAAGAGATTGTTAAAAGAAAAGCACATTGATGAGGGTCAGTTGGAAAAGGAAGGTATGGTTCAGTTTTTGAAGGACAGGAATTTTTTTGAATTTTCTTAATGCTAATAATCATGCTTCTATGTTTGTTGAGAGTGTTATACGCAATTTCTTTGCTAACTTGCATGCTCATTTGGATGATGAAGGGTCTGAAAAATATGGGAAGGTGTTTGTTAGGGGAAAAGTCTATTCCTTTACTCCAGCCCTAATTAACAGAGTTTTAGGCCTCCAAAATGTAGATGATGAGAGCATTAGGGTTAATCGAGATGAAATGGTAAAATTGCTCACTCACAACAAAATGCAGTCTTGGCCTGTGAAAGAGAAACTTCATGCTTCTAGGCTTACCTCTCTATATTATGTGCTTCACAAATTATGCATCTTCAATTGGCTCCCTACAACTAATGAACCTATTGTGACATTGGAGCATGCGAATGTGTTATATAGATTGGGTAAGAATTTAAGGATTAACTTTGGAAGGTTAGTGTTCAAACACTTAGCTTCTTGGGGTAGAAAAAAGGAAGTGAACATTAGCTTTTTCCCCTATCCTTCTCTAATCTTCAAAGTTTTGGTATTTTAATCCTTGCCCATTGAAGCCTCTGATGTTTTCACCACTGAACCTGAGTATTATACCATTGATCAACAACTGAAAAAAGACAAAAGGTATACAAAACATCTCCCTTGGAACAAATCTGATGAAACAGCCCCTGCTCTTCCCAGTGCTATCTCACGTGATATCCCAAGTGCTTCCCCAGGTGTTGCCCCTAATACTTTTGCAGGAGCTGATGCTGCAAGTATTCTGACCAACATGATGAATCTTTTGGGCAACTCTGGTCCATCAATCCCAAAGGCAACAGTGATTAACTTCTTGCACAAACAATCAAGTGCAATGGGAGAACTTGCTGAGGGATGGGCTAAGCTTAAGCAGGTTACAGATGCTTTTATTGATGAAATTTCTTCCCAAACAGGGGGAGGATCTGCTGCTGCTGCAACTACTGGAGCTGGTGCTACTGCAGGTGCTACCACCAGTGCTGGCCCAAGTGATGGTGGAAGTGATAGGGAAGGAGATCAGGAGGAAGATGAAGAAGAAGAGGAGTTTGAAGAAGAAGAAAGCTGAAACCTGAAGGTTGACAAACCTGAAGGTTGATGTTGCCACTATCATGTGGGTGACTATTTTTGTGGTGGTCCTAAAAACAATTTCTTTTATTTTGGTGATGTTTGTGGTTCTCTAAACAATTTTCTTTTTTCTGTTTATATTGGTTTGCTAAACACTTTAGTTGGTTTGTTTATAACTTAAACTGCTAGGTTGTTTTTGCTAGTTTTTGGATGATATTTTGCTACAATGGTTATGGTCTTTAATGATAACTTAGTTTATTTCGAAAACTTGTTAAAGTTTGAAATAAATTAGTTTTAAATGATTAATCATTGTTTGTGATTAGCTCCTTGATTAAGGGGGAGTTAATTTTTGTGGAGATTGTATACTGTGTTCTATGCTCTGTACATATATATATAGACTAACTCTGCAAGACAGCAGCACATTAGGTTTGGAAAGAAATATCCAACTAAGGGGGAGATTGTTAGTGTAAACTGCAGGTGATATCGTAGATGATTTTCCAAAAGTCCAGGTGATATCGCAGATGATTTCCTGTATTGAAAATTATATAGTTGTATATTTCTTGTTTATTATTTAATGGACTAATGTGCTAATATAATATGTATAGTCTATGGTTTATGTTTATACTTCAGAGTGCAATAGCATCAAAGAAGGAGCTATACACGTGTGGAAATTGGAAGAAAAGAATTTATACATTTTATGTATAAATTCGTAACTTGGGCAATAACAAACAAAATGTGTGAAGACTTGGTCAAGAGTTGTTGCTGAGTTATAGAAGAAGTACAAGGTTGATAAAGCATGGGAGTACAAGGTGTGGAAGCATGACTTGAAGATAAAAACAACTTGGTTGCTAAAACTGAGGAAGTGGGAGCTAAAATAGTGGAACAACTTCACCCACTCTCCCTACACTTTCTCAACGTGCAAGACCAGCCCCAAGGCTTTTAATTGAGTAGCCTTCAAGTATTTGAAGACTATAAATAAGCTAAGAAGGTTTCATTTGAAGACATGCCAATTACATCATCACATTCACACCTTCGAAAGCTTAGAGATAGAGTTCTTTGTTTGGTTCTTTTTAATCCTTCCTCCCTTGTAATTTCGCACTTGATTACATTGGTATCAAGTTGTGTGAAGGCTAGGATAGGATTCCATTCTTTATCTCTTGTTCCATAGAGCTCAAAATAGTTATAGCCATAGGGAACTTTCGGCTTTGTAAATTCATTTATAGTGATTATAAAGTCTTGCCTAAGAGGCACTCTCAAGTTATATTTATATAACTTGAGAAAAACAATTTTGGTGTCTTTATTCCGCTGCAAACTCTTTTACAAAATTGTTTTATTTTCGAAGTGTGTGTGTGCTATCGTTGGTGCAGTTATCACCTTGGATATCACTTGTGATTCTGGCCGTGACAATTTCAAGGCAGCAGTAAACATGGCTTATAGAATTGAAAATGACATTGAAGAACATCAGGGCAGACCTGAAGGTAGTGGAATCAAACCCAAGTTTCCAGGCCAAGGTTCAGGACAGAACAGGGGTCAGCCTAAATCTTTAACTCCCTGAGTGGCTAAAGGAGGAATTGTTACAGTTTCAAATCATCTAGTATCCAGTAAGTTTAGTACTGTTTGTAATTGGTGTAAGAAGGTGGGACATTCGGAAGACAGCTGTTGGAGCAAACAAGGGAAATGTATGAGTTGTGGAGAAATGGGGCACTTCATAAAAGATTGTCCTAGATTTAAACGGGGTCAAGCTGCGGGTGGCAGACAGTAGGGTGACCAGCCAAGAGGTGGTGTGAAGAGGGATGTTGAGGGGAAGCCTAAGGAGAGAATGCAAGGTAGAGTGTTTGCCTTGGGTCGAGGCGAGGTAGATTCCACCGCGTTCATTAGAGGTATTGTACCTGTCTCAGGTGTCAGGGCTCGTATTCTTATAGACCTTGGATCATCCCATTCTTATGTGGCATCTCATTTTGCATTCACTTTGCATAAGTTGCCTAAGTTGTTGCCTTATGTGCTAGAGGTCTCTACTCTTGTGGGAGAGTGCCTCGAATCCTCTTTGATTTATCATGATTGTGAGGTGATTATATGTGGGCATGTATTGCCAGTGGATTTGGTAGAGTTACCAATCCGAGATTTTGATGTCATTTTAGGCATGGACTGGTTGAGTAATTGTCATGCCTTGGTGGACTGTGTAATAAGCGAGTCACCTTTTCTATGCCTGATGTGCCTGTGTTTATATATGATGCTGATAAGTCTTTATTTGGTATTCATGTTATATCTACATTAAAGGCTAGAAAATTGTTATCAAAAGGGTGTGAGGGATACTTGGCATATGTGGTAGATTCTAGTAAGAAGTCTCCCAAGCTATCTCATGTCCCAGTTGTGAATGAGTTTATTGATGTATTCTCAACTGAGTATTCTATGCCTCTGGATAGAGAGGTGGAGTTCTGTATTGATTTATTGACAGATACTTCACCAATTTCTAAAGCACCTTACAGAATGGCTCCAGCTGAGTTAAAAGGGTTGAAAATTCAGTTGCAGGAATTTTTAGACAGGGGTTTCATTCGTCCCAGTGTTTCACCCTGGGGAGCACCAGTTTTGTTTGTTAGGAAGAAGGATGGTACATTGAGGTTATGTATTGATTATAGACTTCTGAATCAAGCTACTATCAAAAACAAATATCCTCTTCCTCATATTGATGACTTATTTGATCAACTCCAAGGTTCCGTTATCTATTCCAAGCTTGACTTGCGTAGCGGATACCATCAGTTGAAAATCAGACCAGATGATATTTCTAAAACAGCCTTCAGAACAAGGTATGGGCATTATGAATTTGTTGTTATGCCATTTGGGTTGACCAATGCACCAGCAGTATTTATGGACATGATGAACAGGATCTTCAAGCCCTATCTTGACAGTTTTGTTGTGGTCTTTATTGATGATATTCTGGTATATTCAAAATCCCGGGAAGAACATGAGAAGCACTTGAGAATTGTTTTATCCGTGCTTCGTGAGAAACAGTTATTTGCAAAGTTTAGCAAATGTGATTTTTGACTTTTCTTGGGTCATGTGGTATCCAGTACTGGTATTGCTGTGGATCCTACAAAGATTGAGGTTGTAGTCAACTGGAAACAGCCTTCTACAGTGACTGAGGTTCGCAGTTTCCTTGGTTTAGTGGGGTATTATCGAAGATTTATAGAGGGATTTTCGAGGATTGCAACTCCATTGACTAGATTGACTCGGAAGGATGTACCATTTGTATGGGATGCTAAGTGTGAAGCTGGCTTTACTGAACGGAAGAAGATATTGACTTCAGCTCCGATCCTTATACTTCCATATGGTTGCGAGAATTTTGTTATTTTCAGTGACGCTTCTAAAGAAGGATTGGGTTGTGTCCTTATGCAAAATGGGAAGGTAATTGCTTTTGCTTCGAGGAAGTTATCACCAGTGGAGCAAAACTACCCTACTCATGATATGGATTTAGCTGCTATTGTTTTTACGTTGCATAAGTGGAAGCACTATTTATATGGAGCCAAATTTGATATATTCACTGATCATAAGAGCCTGAAATACTTTTTTACCCAAAAGGAATTGAACAACAGACAGAGGCGTTGGTTGGAGCTTTTGAAGGACTATGATTGTGTCATGGAATTGAAGAAAATTAGAGAGAAATTGCAAGACAGAAAGACCGGGGAGTTTGAGTTGAACAAAGATGGGATCTTAACATTCAAAGGTAGAATCTGTGTACCTTCTTCCCCAGAGATCAAAAGGAAAGTGTTAGAGGATGGCCACAAATCCCGATTTGCTATTCATCCTGGAAGCAAGAAGATGTATCAGGACTTGAAGAGAGGGTATTGGTGAAATGGTATGAAAAAGGAGATTGCAGAATTCGTATCAAAGTGCCTGACTTGCCAACAAATCAAAGCTGAACATCAGAGGCCCGCGGGATTACTTCAACCACTGGATATTTCGGAATGGAAGTGGGAAGGCATATTTATGGATTTTGTGACTGGATTGCCCCCTACTTCGAGGAAGATGGATGCTATATGGGTGATTGTGGATAGACTGACCAAATCAGCTCATTTTCGACCAGTTTCAACCAAGTATTCATTGGAGAGATTGGCCCAGTTGTACATACGCGAGATTGTGAGACTTCATGGAGTGCCTGTCAACATTGTTTCTAATAGGGATCCGAGATTCACCTCGTGGTTTTGGAGGGCTTTGCATGAAGTCTTGGGGTCCAAGTTGACTTTTAGCACAACATTTCATCCTCATACCGATGGACAGACTGAGAGGACCATTCAGATTCTTGAGGACATGCTACGGGCTTGGGTGATGGACTTTCACTCATCTTGGGAAGACCATTTGCCTTTAGTGGAATTTGCCTATAACAACAGCTACCAGTCCAGTATTGAGATGGCACCATATGAGGCATTATATGGGAGAAAATGTAGGTCTCCAATGTGTTGGGACGAGGTTGGTGAAGCGATACTTTGGGGTCTAGACTTGGTTAGAGATTCAACTGAGAAGATTAATGTAATTCGGGACAGATTGAAGACAGCCCAGAGTCGACAGAAGAGCTACACCGACACCAGAAGAAGGGAACTATCATTCCAAGTTAGTGACTTTGTATTTTTGAAGATTTCACCAAGAACGAGAATTAAAAGGTTTGGCAACAAAGGGAAGTTAGCACCCATGTTTATTGGTCCATTTGAGGTATTAGAGAAGGTGGGTGAGTTGGCTTATCGATTAGCTCTACCTCCATCTCTTTCTTCTCTCCATGATGTATTCCATGTTTCCATGTTGCGAAAGTACTGTTATGATCCTTCGCATGTTCTGAGTTTTTCTCCAGAGGATGTCCAGGCGAATATGACCTATGTGGAGGTACCATTGAGGATTCTGGAATGGCAGGTTCGAGAATTGCATACCAAGAGTATTCCCGTGGTGAAAATTTTGTGGAAAAATCTGAGGAAGCTACTTGGGAGTTGGAATCTGAGATGAGAGAGAAGTATCCTAGTTTGTTTGAACATTCAGGTAAGTGAATCTTAAATTCGGGATGAATTTTATTTAAGGGGGAGTGAATGTCACGACCCTAAACCTAGGCACCATTCTGGTCACACGTGGAGCACGTGGGGGTGGGGTGCATTGCATCTCATATTATGCATTATATGGTATTTGGATTTGTTAAGGGTTTATTTATTTTTCTAAATTATATGATTTAGGTTGTTAATAAAGTAATAGTAAATATATAATGTCTAAATAGAATAAGTAGGAATTAATGTAGTAAGGTTATAATATTTGAAATTTTAAATGAAATGTTATAAAATGTAGTGAGGAGCAAAGGTGTAAATATAAGTTTAAGGGGGTTGATTGTAGTTATCCTATACCTGGAGGAGCCTAGGTGTAATTTGCTTATATAAATCTTAACTTCCCCAGAAGCTTCCCTCATTCTCTCTCAGTTTCTTTTTCTCTCTCTTTACGTACCCAGAAAGATATCAACCTAGGGTTACCTTCAGAAAATTATAACAAATCAACCGCCAATCCGTTCTCTTTTTAGATCGCAAATTATCGATCAGGGATTCGAGTGAAACAAATATAGCCGATCAAAGCTTCTTTTTATTTCGACCTATTTTTAGTAAGTTATTATGATTTCTTTCAATAATTGTTCATATTATGTTTAAAAATGATATTATGATGAAGTAAATGATTCTTGGTATTTTTAGTAAGTTATTTGGTTTTTAGAATGGAAGAAAAATGAGTTTGGTATTGAGTATGGTGAGAGGCCATGTTGCCGGCGGTTCTACCTGAAACTTCGATATTGGTTGTGAGTTGCAATTGCTTGAATGAAATTAAAATAGCATTTCGTGTGTTGCATGTGCTGAGTACCTGCTTGTTTTTCAATTTATTTTACGTGCGTACATTTTCATGTTAAATGTTACAAAAAGGGACAAGACCAAAGGTGAGTGAGCCTATTAGCAAAGATTGGTACCCATGTTCAGAAATTGGGATACTTATTGCTGGGGATTGCTTTACATTATCTTTTTTTTAAATAACCCTTCTAGTCTAGGGTCACATATTATGGCCTCTTGGATTCAGACAAGCCATTTAAACCTAATCAAATTAGTATGGATTTAGTTCCTCTTTAACTATAACTCTAGTACAACATTAGTACTTCACCATGGAATCTTAAATGGTCCAAAATGGTATAGGGAAGGGCTTTAAATATTGTCCTGAAAATGGTTGGAGGGCATTGTAAATATTTAACCAAAGTTGATAAAAAAAACTTGGTAAATGAATATGGAAACTTTATAGAAAGTGTTCAATATTACGTCATTAATATGTAGGGCTTATTTGATATATGTTGTATCCTTATATGAGTACCTATTCATGGTTATAGGTTTATATAGTGCATGAAATATATGTTGCACTGCTTCATTGGTTTGAACAGGAGTATTAATACCCTGTTGTTGGATTGTTGTTATTCATTAGTGTTTAAATATAGGTTTCACTATTGTGATGATTTGACATGAGTAATAGTACCATTATGTATTGATATCTCAAGGTGTGGATTTAATTTCAAATATCTATTATGTGCTTGAATGTGTTTATATCAGCTGATTACCGGGGATATAATGGAATATGATCACTTATGAGAAATTGTTCCATAAGGTGCTCAGATTTCATTATACTTGTGACCGCTCCCCCACTGTGGCCACAGACTGGGGACAGTTTCTGTATCGTGCCACAAGCCTTACAGATAGTTGTGAGTCTTATATGGTTCTCTGAAACATGGGTCTTATAAGACGTGAATATGCCTAAGCAGTTCACAAGTAAGTGGAGTTTCTACTCCCGACGTAGTACGACTTATTGGTCAGACGGGAAAGGTAAAATGTGGTAACGTAATGTGTTTACCGCTTTACCAATGTAATTACGTGCAGCCTGTTTAGGTGTTGCATATTATATGGCATATTGTTGCATCCATAATAGCTTGCTGAGATTTATTCTCACCCCTTCTCCCTTTATTGTTTTAGATACCGCTGAGACAGGAGGACCAGACCGGTAAGGCCGGGAAGGAGTTTGGACAACTTTTTGGGTTGTCATGGTATGTATGGTTTGGGAGTTGGGAGTAGGTGGTGGTTGTTATTCTTTTGGGGAGTTTTGTATATAAAACTTTTATAAAATATTTTCAGTATGGTTGTGTTGTAATTAACATGGGAGTTGGTTTTGTTTCAAAGTTGGCTTGTGTAAGTCTTTACATTGTAGTGTTTGTAACTTAAACAGGTTATAACTTGTTAAAGCAGGTTTATATATCACCTCCAAGTAGAGAGGTCATTTTGATTTTGATTTTGTTAAAGGTTGTTATATTTTCAAGTCTAATTACACGAAAAGTTTTTTTTTAATGGAGGTGGTTTTGGGGACCCTCCAGCTTGGGGCACGAGTTTATAGGTCCCGGGTTGGGGAGGCTCTCACATATTCACATCGTGGTTAACTTCTGCTTTGGCCCAAGACTCTGCTCTAATTGATACTCTCCCTTCTCCTACTCTAACTCCTGCCCCTGAAGCCCAAGTTGCTCAAGAGTCTGCTCAACCAATAGTTTAGGATTTTCCTTTTGCTTTTTTTTTTTTTGTAACAGATTTTAGGATTTTATTTAATCTCTTTATCTATTAATCGAAAGTTTGATCCAACTACTGTCTTTTTACTTACGAGTTATAGCAATGTTTCTCACGCTTTTTATAAGACTGGAATGTTTGTATGACTTTGGGAATAACTGTTTGAAAACTCAATGCTTTGCCCGTGGGCAATGTAATGCCTGCTGACCGCGTTTATGAGTTAGTAATTGTTGTTTAAAAAACCATTTGTGAGTTTTAATCGTATGAGTTAACCTTTTTCTCTATAATCACAGTTTATTGTGGCCTTTTTTGACTTCGAGGTTTTAACCTCGTTCTGTCTTGTGGGCTTTTACTGCGCATCACTCTTGTCCATTCACTTTTAGTGATGTACCTTTTTCTGGATTTTTTAAGTCCGTGGCATATTTTGAAAGAGCCAAGACAAGCTACTTTCATACGGGCATGCAGAATGTGGCCGTGAGGCTAGTACGCGCATCAGCAGGCGTAACCGATGTTGGGTTCCATATCCATTTGTTGATGGTTCACGCGTTTTGGACTCCTTAATTCTTGTGGCGATCGTGTACGGGCTCAATTTTGGCATTTGTACATACGGGCATGCGATCAATGGCCAATGAGGCCTTCGCGAATCAGCAGGTTTTGGGCCGTGCTGGCTTCTATATCCATTATTTTGATGGTTCACGCGTTTGGACTCTATAAGTATTATGGCGATCGAGTACGAGATCAATTTTGGCCTTTGAACATATAGGCGTGCGCGGTCAACTGCGAGGCCTCCGCGCATCAATAGGTTTGTGACCAAGTGCAGGCATCCTTGCGGGCATGCGTTCTGCGATCACGAGGGGATCACCGCGCATCTCCAGGTTTAAGACGCATGCTGGCATCCACTTTTTTTTTTTGCGTGCATTCACTTCTGCAGCTTCGGTAGTGAGGATATCACTTTTGATTTTTTTTTCTGAGTTACAATAGTATGCAAAAAATGTCTTGCTTTTTATACATTCGTTACCTCTATCATCCTTTTATAATACAAAGATTAAAAATAGTACTTTATAAGGTGATCGCTATTCCAAGCATTTTTTAGGTTTTTTTCCTTCTTCTTTCCGTAGTTTGTAGCTTCCCTCTTTGATGAGTTGGGTAACTTGATACGGACCGTCCCATTTTGGGGAGAGTTTATGGAAGTCGGGTTGGGTCCCTTGTACCTCAATATTTTTTAACACCCAATCTCCTACTGACAAGCTTCTTTTTCTAACTCTTTTGTCATGATGCTTTTTGGCCTTTTGCTTGTAATTAAACATTTTTCTCTTGCCCGCATCTTCTCTTCGAGATCATATAGATCACCCCTTCTGGCGGTCTCATTTCGTGTATTATCAAAGTAAGTGACTCTGTAGGAGGGGAGGGCTACTTCTAAGGGGGCTACTGCTTATGATCCATAAGTCAGCGAGAAAGGAGTTTCTCTGGTTGAGTTTCTGTTAGTGGTGAGGAGTACCCATAGCGCAGTCTGGAGCTCGTCCAACCAGCATCCTCCTCGTCCTTCTAAATTTTTCTTTAGGGCAACAATTACTAACTTGTTCGCGGCCTCAGCCTTACCGTTTCCTTGAGGATAGGCTACTGCATACTGGCGGTTTTGGACTTTCATTATTTCGCATTCAGTTGTGAATTTTGCTGCGAACTGAGTGCCATTGTCCGAAACTATTGCTCTTGGTATTCCAAATTGACACCAGATGTGATCGTGGACGAAATTGATGACATTTTCCTCGGAGATAGTGGCCAAGGCTTTGGCTTCTGTCCATTTAATAATCCACGGTCACTACTACGTACTTGATGCTTCCTCTATCGATTAGGAACGGCCCTATTAGATCAATCCCCCAAGTATCAAATGGCCGCGATGGTAGAACCAAAGTTTGCTCTGTTGATGGGAGTATAGGGATGTCCGCAAACCGTTGGCACTTGTCACATTTTCTTACGTATTTCTCAGCGTCCTTTCTCATGGTTGGCCAATAGAACCCTTGAAATTTAATCTTGTCTGAGAGGGTGCGAGCACCAGGATGGCCGCCACAAACTCCTTCATGTACTTCATAGAGTAAATTGGTGACCATGTGAGTTTTTACACATCTAAGCAAAGGTTTGATGAATGATCGCCGATATAGCACTCCGTCTATGATCGTGTATTTTGCGGCCACCTTTTTTATGAGTGTAGCCTTTTCTTGATCCTCGTGGAGGGCTTCTTTCTCAATGTAATCTAGGATTTCATTTACCCAGTCCCTTTCTTGGTCCTAAATGTTTTAATCTGAATCGGATCTATGGTAGGCGTTTCTACTAATTCAATTTGGCAGTTCGCGTTTAGATCTTCTATCTCTTGCTCGGTAATTCTGGAGAGGAGGTCTGCTTCTGTATTGCCTTCCCTCATAATTTGGTTTAGCTCATAGTATTCGAAGTTTTTAAGAAGGGATTTTGCTAAACCACAGTACTTTGCTAGGACTGGGTTATTTGTGTCATACTCCCCTTTTATCTGATTTACTATGAGTTGAGAGTCACTATTTATTTCAATACTTGGGACCCCCATATCTCTGGCCAACTCCATGCCTGCTATGATTGCTTCATACTCAGCCTGATTGTTTGATGCTTCAAACTTGAATCTCAAGGCTCTTTCGAATTTCTCCCCGCATGGTGCGATCAGTAGTATGCATGCGCCGCTTAATATCTTGCTCGCAGATCCGTCAACGAATAGAGTCCATACTTCTTGTGGTCTCTTTTTAGTTAGATCTGTATTTGACTCTTAATTTTCTTGGGGTTCTACCCTATTTCTTTTCCCCAGCTCGTTGTCCGCAAGGTTAAATGATGTTTCTGCCACAAAATCAGCTAAGGCTTGCACTTTGATGGTCCTTCTGGGGTATAGGTGATCTGAAACTCAGTGAGCTCTATATACCATGCTAGCATCCTCCCTGAAGACTCTGATTTATGCAAAACCTTTCTAGGTGGTGCTTCTGTGAATACAGTTATGGGTGTGTAGAAAAGTAAGCTCGTAATTTTTGAGCAGCTACAAGCAAGGCATAAGCTAACTTCTATATACTAAGATAGCGACTTTCTACGACGGACAACACTTTTGATACATAGTAAATTAGTTTTTGGGAGTTATTTTCCTCCTTTATAAGAACAGCAGCTACTGCCATGTCAGTGGCCGCTAAAAACAGAAAAAGCTCTTCCCCGGGCACCGGGCTGTTGAGGAGAGGGGGCTGGCCGAGGTATTTCTTGACTTCTTCAAATGCTAGACCGCAGTCCTTATTCCATGCGAACTCGTTAGCTTTCTTCCCCCCTTAAAGAGTTTTAAAAAAGGAGGCACTTCTTTGCAGACAGCGATATGAAGCGGCCAAGTGCGGTGATGCGCCCATTGAGCTTTTGCACATATTTCATGCACGCAGGAGGTTTCATTTCTAAGAGCGCTTGGATTTTTTCGAGGTTTGCCTCTATTCCGTGCTAATTGCCCATTAATCCTAGAAACTTGCCCGCTTTTACCCAATAGTACATTTGAGTGGGTTAAGCTTCATGTTATTGCGACGCAAATTGGAGAAAGTTTCTGCCACGTCGAGCTCGTGGGAATTCTCCCTCGTCTTTATGACCATATCATCTATGTAGGCCTCAAGATTTCTGCCCAACTAGTCTTTGAAGACGATATTGACCATCCTTTGGTAGGTGGCTCCTTCGTTTTTTAGCTCAAATGGCATCATCGTATAACAGTACGTTTTGCCCGCGACGTTAAAAGCTACGGAGGCAAAATCTCCATGAGCCATTTTGATCTGGTGGTAACCAAAATATGCATCGATGAAGCTCAAAACTCTATGCCTGGCTATAGAGTATACCAAGCGATCAATTTGAGAAAGAGGGAAACAATCCTTAGGACAAGCTTTGTTGAGATCTGTGAAGTCAACACACATCCTCCATTTTCCATTGGAATTTTTCACCATAACAACATTGGCTAGCCACATGGGATATGATATTTCTTTAATTATCCCCGCTTTAAATAGCTTCTCTACCTCTTCGTTGATCGCGATCTTCTTTTATAGAGAAAAGTATCTTGATTTTTGGTTGATGCGTTTGAAGGTGGAGTAATCATTGAGTTTATGGACGATCAAATCCTTACTTATGTCTTGCATATCCTCCACTCTCCATGCGAACATATCACAATTATTTCTGTGAAATTCGATTAAGATCTTTCTTTCCTCGTAGTGAATTTCCATACCAACCTTAACTTTTTGCTCGGGATAGTGGATATTAATTACCAATTCCTCGAGCTCGTTGTTAGGGCAGAGATCGCTAATTTCACGATTATGGAGAGAGTCTATGATGATCGCTAATGGGGTGGATCTTGCTCCTAGGAGAGCGTACATGGAATATATGATTTCTCGGTCTATGTCTCCCAAGATTCCTCTATCAACATAAACTCCGTTAATAGGAGTCATCCTCTTTGCCTTCCTGCTCTTTTTGAGCTCTATCTTGGTAGAGTGGAAGGAGAGCATACCCACGAACTCGGGTTGCGGGCATTTGCCCTTATCTTTGCTCCGCTTTGCCTCCTCATCTAACTGCGAGCATGAGGCTTGACTTTTATGCTTCCTTTTTTCCTCTATGGTTTTGAGGAATTTCTCGGGCTGGTTCTTGACGACCGTAATTCCACCCCGAGTGTTGAAATTCACCCTTTGATGGGGGATAGATGTTACAATTCCCAATGCGGCCTGAGCAGTTACGCCGAGTATGGCGTTGTATTGGGATTGTAGATCTATGACCATGAAAGTAACCTTAGCAGTCTTTTGTAGTGGTTTTTCCCTAGGGCCACTTCAAAGTCTATCATCCCTTTCACGCGTACAGTGTGATTAGTGAATCCCTCGAGCAATTCGGCGTAAGGAGTGAGATGAGCTTCAGACATTTTCATCTCTACCAAGGTATAATAGTAGAGAATGTCTCTGGCCGCGCCGGTGTCAATGAGGACTCTACTAATATTTGCCCGCGAAATCCTCATTCGGATGGTGAGAGACTGGGTGGAATGGAAGAGAGTGGAGGCTAGTTAACTCCGTTCGAATCCTATTTCTTGCTATTCTTCTAGAGCAAAGGGGGGAATCAAAAATACCTTTCTAAAGTATTGATCTGATGGGAGAGATGTTTATTGGAGGGAGTCTCTCTTCCAATGAAACTGATATCATAGGTCCCTTGCTCAGTCTCATCATTGGTATCTCTCTCTCTTCTCTCTGGGCCACGCTGAGGTCCCGCTCTATGGGTGTTAGCGGTTTTTTTGCTATTATCACCTTGTACCCACTTGGCCAGTTCGCCATTATTGATTTTCTGCTGAATAATCTTATTCAGCTGGAAGCAATCCTCAGTATTGTGACCGTGATCGTTGTGGTATTCACAAAACTTGGCTCTGCTCCTCTTACTTGGCTTTCGGCCCATTGGTGGAGGAGGAGGTGCTTCCATTGCTTTTAAAATTGTTGCCCGCGTTGCAATCAGGGTGTATAAACTGTTTCGTTCGCCAACCTTCTGAGTTTATCAGTGTTGCGGTTTCTGTTCTTTCCCTGACCTTGACCGCGGCTGGGCCTTTGGCCGGCATCCTGCACATGCTCAATTCTATCTTTGGCCAGCCTACGGGTAGCTATTTCATTGGGCTCTTCTGTCGAGGCAATATTAGATGCCCTCTCGTACATCTCCTCCACATTTTTAGGCATGTTCGAGGAAAAATTCATTTTCAAAAATCTGGAGTATAGACCGCTGACGGATAAAAATCCTCTTGTAATAAAATACCTAGCAAGTGTACTAGCTACCATTGTAGTAGTATGCACAAGAAAGGGTCGAATCCACAGAGACTTGAGTGAATTAACAAGTTGATTTAATTAGTGTAAAGTAACAAGGGAGTTTGATTTTGATTGATTTAAACTAAATTAAATTGCAAATAAATTAAACTAATGAAAATAAAACAAATGATTGAAATCAAGAATGACAATGGGATTCACGGATTGGATTTCACAACACATTCACTTTATGCTATTTTATCTCTTAAAGAAGACATCAATTTCATTCTAGGGTTCATTCACAAATCATGAGTTGGGACGGTTTGGTGTGCGATTTGCAACTCAAATATTCTCTTTTTATTATACTTCCAGTTACGTTTAATATAATAATCCAAAAAAACCTTAAGATCGAAAGAATATTTGAACCTAAATCAATTGATTTCAGTTACGTCCTCAATTAGGTCTAAGTAGTAAAATAGTGGTCAATGTATCGATGCCCGAGTTACCGTAGCAATGGATACCCACAAATTCTAGGGCCAAAAGTATCTTAACATAAATCTGAAACCCTAGAACGGATTAAAAATATTTTACCACTCTAGAAAGAAATTGAATTAAGATTGAAAAGCTATAGCATAAAGATCATGTAATGTTATTCCCAATCCGCAAATCAAATACTTAGCTACTCATAATAAAATTACAAAATTAAAAATAAAATAAACAAAACCTGAGTTTGAATCTTGAAAAAATAATAAAGTTGTTCTTGGTTTTTTTTCCTGGCAACCGTATTAGTACCACCTTGAATGAATGAATCCTTCAAAAAACCAATATAGATTTATATGTATACCTAGGTCAATACGCGCACAACAGCTTCATACCAGGTCCAAACCGTGATACAATTCGGCCCAGTTCAAGCCCAATTCGCCATCTGAGCGGTCGCCCAAACAACCTCGGCGAGCGCCCATTTGTACAACAACATCACGACCTATTTTTCAAGTCTTCAGCGGCCGCCCACATAAGCTTCAGCGACCGCCCAAGAACAGCCAATCTTTCCTTTGCCTTGGCCCAGCTTGGCCCAACTTGGCCCAGCCATGCCCACAACCTTGGCCCCAATTTCCTTGTCTTTGGTCGACCACAATCTTGCATTCCTCGGCCACTGCCTTGGTTAGTACCTCCTTAGATTCGATTCGTAACGTAATTGAACCGTCGCATTTTGGTCATTATAAAAATTTCTTTTGCACCTTGTACTTGAAATTTCCATATTTTCGCTTTGACTCTGAACTTTAAAAAAAAAACCAATTTTTCTCCCAATTTTCCAAATTTGCAATTAGGTCCCTGAATTTCCACAATTTACATTTTGGCCCTTGAACTTCATAATTTCAGTTTAGTCCTCCGCTTTTCAGAATTGCATTTAGGTCCCAAAACTTCCAAAGTAGGTTCAAATCTTCTATTTTCATCATTGTTTCACTTCAGTCCCTGAACTATCAAAACACTAAAATATACATTAAATTCTCAAGGTTTTGAACAGAAAATAAGTTTAGGAACATATCTTTTGGATGGGTAAAATCGCATCCATCAAATACCCCTAAACTTACCTTTTGCTCGTCCTCGAGTAAAACAAAACTTAAACAAAAACAAAACTACCCTAACAAATAAAAACAATCAACAAAAACTATTTTTGCTATGTTCTCAATATATACAAGGTTGTCGGCCCATGAAGTCTCAGATTCTCACATAATATGCTAAACAAGTGCCAATAAGAATATGCAATTACAATTATATTAATGCATCTAACCCACAATTTTCCACGTCAGCCTGAATGATGAATGAAATATGGGAGATCATGATCAACAAGATGAGATTGTTTATGGGTTCACTAAAACATGCCCTACATTACAGAAGACAAACAATTCAACTTACAAGGATACTCATATGCATGATTACACACTTGTCAACCCGATTACTCAATATTGAATACGAATTATGGCTTTAAGTTAAATCCACAACAATTGTGGGGCTAGGTTCACGGGTACAAATGAAGGAATGGACATACAAACACAAGAATGTGAAACTAAAAGCCTTCCATTGCATATTACTCCTTTCGGAATTTCAGCTTTTTCGCTCACCTTTGTTTCCCCAATTGTAATAACCAGAAAATTATAAATAGTTAATTAATTACTTTGGATAATTCAAATAGATAAGAAGATAATGGATGAATTTAATTAGTAAACCTCCCTTCACATTCTCATTATAGGGTGGAAGTATCTACCTTGTAATTAACGTGTCCCTCTAGTATAAATAGGATCCTTGGGTATGGGTCTCTCATTCCAAATTTTGATGATACTTTGACAAGAGAGAGTGTGTGTGTGGCGTGGTCATCAGTTAGGAGGGAAGGAAGCTGAGAGAGAAGGTGTAAGTGATTGTGAAAGAGGCCTAAACAATTATTAAGGTAAGTAATCTGCTCATACTTGTACGAGTTGCTATTTTGGTTAATAATTAGAAAAAAGGAAATTTCATTTTAACTCTAAGAATATTGAATTGTCAGATTATAAAAATAGATCTGGGAGGGATAATGCATAAAATGGTTGTGTCTGCATTAGCAATTTTGTGTATGCATGTCCTTGTGCAACAGCGTATGTGAATATGTTTGCTCTGTATGAATTGTGTGCGTGTGTACGTATGTGTGTGTTTACATGTGTTTACAGAGAGTTTGTGTGCGTGTGCGTGTGTATCACCGAGAGTCTGTGTGTGTGATGTTGTATGGCAACAGCTGTGTATGTGTGTGTTACCGCCGTGTGCGTATGTGTATTGAATGTGTGCGTATATATTGCCGAGAGTTTCATGTGTGTGTGCCGCCATGGCAAAGAAAGTGTATGTGTGTGTACTTGTGCAATGGTGTGTATGTATGTGCAATATGTTTGTATGTTCGTATGTGTTAAATGTGTGACGCCTGTATGCTGAGTAAGTGTAGTATGTGTTCATGTCATGATCAAGTACAAAATGAAAATGAATTGTGAAAACATGGGTAGGGAGTAAGCACGTGAAAGGTGTAAAATACCGTTAGAAAGTTCAGTTTACAACCTTAAGATTTTAATTAATTTGAGAACCTTAGAGATTTGGAAAATTATAATTAATCCTTAGTTTATTAATAAACATCATTCTAATCTTTTAATTTAGTAAAAAGAGATCAATAAAATAGATTGTAACACCTTATATTTGATTTTAGATTTTGGGAAACGAGCTTAGCAGAAGTTGTACGTGTTCAAGTTTTTCTTAAAGTTGCGTAATTGAGGTAAGTGATTATACGTCTTTAGATTTATTGCTTTCTTGACTCTTTCGTTAGGATTCCTATATTTTCTTGGAAAGTACCGTCTTTGAAACGTTTAAGCTAATCTATTGGTTAGCATTTGCTTTGCCTCCTTCGAACATACGTTTTTCAAATAAATCATACATCGTTGGCCTTCGTGAAATTAAATTGTTTTCTTTAATTTCACACCATTGTTCGTTATACTACTTGCATTTGCTATCGTATGATTCGTTATCACCTTTGCTCTTAAGTTATAATTGTTATTCGTTACACTTTCGTTCTATGCATGATCATATTAAGTTAAACAACCCGTAATGACTGGGTATATTGATTTCGCCTATTAAGGCATTACACTACCGATGATTAGTAGTGGGGTGTTCCGGATACACTACTTAGTTTTGGGGCTCTTTGTGAGCCATTTATGCTCTTCGTGGGCTTTAGTGCTCTCTCAGTGGGCTTTTCGCACTTTGTGGTTTTAGTGTTTATTGAGGTCGTTGGACCGCTTATATGATCATGCCATATGCTATGCATGTGAACCCTTGATTATTCGCTTTGTACTTCGTATTAATAATTGTTAAAAACTTCGTATTTGAGTTTATTCGCTTCTTTTGTTATGCTATATTCTTGGAAATCATTCGTAATGTGTATTGTTTTGTGGTCACCTCTTCTTAGTACCCGAAGAGGTCCGTATAAGATCTTGGCTGAAACATTGTTCGCTTCACCCCTTCCTTTTCTTCTCTCTACCTCCAAAGTTAGACGGTACTGGACGAAGGCTAGGGTGAGCTATTGGAAGTTGAAGATTAGTTATTAAGAATATTTGTAATAAATCTATTTTATCACAGTGTTGTAACCCTAAGGCTAATAGGGATGAATAATGTACTGTGAAGAAATTATTTTATAATAAAACCTTGAGGTTATTATTTGAGTTTAGTTTTTGTTAGATAAGTAATGCATCTAAAATTTGGGATCCTGAGATTAGGACCGGATTTTTGGGGCGTTACAGAGTGGTATCAGAGCAGAACCCCGGCCTTAAGGCTTGCGAGCTAGCCCGGGGGTACGATCTGGGTATTAAAGCTTAGGTTTTAGGTCCCGAGGTTTTAGAACTAAAGTGATGATTAGAAGAATCTTGACTTAGCATCGCAGAGAACCTACCCGCATTGAAATTAGTTATGCCCTTAGATAAAATTAATATCTTAGTTACTCGTTAGTTTGAACCTTAACTAACTTGAGATTTGATTTATTAGATAATAATGTTTGGAAGAAATTGGGGTGGAAGGCGTCGTCGCTCTGGTTGTGTTGCTCAAGGGCCAGGGGCGAATGATGAAGCAAATCAACCCGACATGGATTTAGCAGTCATTCTACAAGGTTTGACTCAAGCTATCGTTACGGGAATGGGGCAAGCGGCTCAAGTACAAACTCCACCTTTAGCACCACAAGGCACCAATCCACTAATGAATTTCCAGAAACTTAATCCAAAATCTTTTTCTGGAGCACCTGGTTCAACCAAACCAGAACATTGGATGGAGAACATGGAGAAGATATTTGAAACAATGGCGTGCACCGACGCACAGAGAGTCACATTTGCCACCTTCGTGCTAGAAGGTGAAGCAGACCAATGGTGGAAGGCAGAGAAGCGTAGAATTGAGCAAGAAGGGATTGAGGAGTATACTTGGAACATGTTTGTCGAAGCATTCAACAACAAGTACTTTCCTCCGGTTGTACGCGATAGGAAGATGGTTGAATTCTTAGACCTGGAGCAAGGAGAGATGACAGTGGATGAGTATGATGCGAAGTTTATAGAACTCTCACGCTATGCCCCAGCGTTCTTTGACAATGAGAGTCAAAGGGCTCGAAAGTTTGAGAGAGGGTTGAACTCGCGAATTGCATATCGCTTAACTGCTTTGAAGCTCCCTACTTATGCTGAAGTGTTGGATCGAGCTCGACTTGTCGAGCAAGAATCTATGGAGTTTAAAAAGAAGAGGGATGAAAAGAAGAGAGGAGCAGATGATAGGTCAACTCGAGATCGTGGTCAGTCAAGCAACCAAAGTAGTAACAATGGCAAGAGGAGGGCAACTGAAAATAACCGCAATCAATGGAGCTTTCAGCCAAACAAGAATCGAATGGTACTAACGGGAGCAATGTAGTGTGCCTGACTTGTAGGGGTAAGCATACGACCAAGGCATGTTATCGTACTCACAGTGTGCTTGCTTTAATTGCGGAAAGGTGGGTCACCGATAAAGGATTGTCCACAACCTTCAAGGAAAGGTATGCAAAGAAAGAAGATGATAAAGAAAAGACTAAGCAAAGAAGGAAGAGTCTTTGCCATGACAGTAGGGATGCCGAAGCTTCTAATGATGTGGTAAAGGTGTACCATTCAAGTTTGTTTTCGCAACGCATATACCTTATTAGACCCCGGTGCCACACATTCCATAGTATCTTCACATTTTGCTCGTCGTTTGAACTTTCCCGCTCAAAAACTAGACTATGAATTAGTTATTGATACTCCTATGAAAAAGTCTCGTGCCTCGTAACCTCCATTCTTAGAACTTGTCCTGCGCACTTGGGAAATAAGGTGTTAAGTGCAACCTTATTATTATGGACATCCAAGATTTTGATGTAATCTGGGTATGGACTGGTTAGCGCCTACCATGCTAAGGTAGATTGCTTTAAGAAGGAAGTGACCTTCAATGTTCGTGGAGAGTCGCATTTAAGTTCAAAGGTTCTAAGCCAACACTACACCAAAGATCATCATCGCTCTAAGGGCGCGAAAGCTCTTGGGAAAGGGTTGTCAAGGATTCATTGCTAGTATCCTTGATAACAAGAAAGAAGGTGTTGCTTTGGAAACGCTTCCTGTTGTTAAGGAGTTTCCTGATGTGTTTCCCGAAGACTTGCCTGGTCTTCCTCCAGATAGAGAATTGGAGTTCTCTATAGAGTTGGTACCTGGTACCGGCCCTATCTCAAAAGCCCCATACCGTATGGCCCCTACTGAACTTAAGGAGCTAAAGGAGCAATTGCAAGAGTTGTTGGACAAGGGATTTATTCGACCGAGTACATCCCCTCGGGGGTGCTCCTGTGTTGTTTGTCAAAAAGAAGGATGGGTCGATGCGTCTATGTATTGACTATCGAGAGCTGAATCGGGTCACCGTGAGGAATAAATATCCACTACCTAGAATCGATGATCTGTTTGATCAATTGCAAGGAGCGTGCTATTTTTCCAAGATAGATCTTCGTTCTGGGTATCACCAGTTGAAGGTAAAGGACGAGGATGTTGCTAAAACTGCATTTAGAACCCGATATGGTCACTATGAGTTTTTGGTGATGCCGTTTGGGTTAACTAATGCCCCGCCGTTTTCATGGACTTGATGAATAGAGTATTTAAGGAGTTTTTAGATCTGTGTTATTGTATTCATCGATGACATACTGATATACTCCAAGAGGAGGGAGGAACATGAAGAACATTTAAGATTGGTTCTTAAGATTCTGCGTGAGAAGAAGTTGTTTGCAAAGTTCAAGAAGTGCGAGTTCTGGTTAGAGAGGGTTGCCTTTTTAGGGCATGTGGTATCCAAGGATGGCATTTCTGTGGATCCTGCAAAGATTGAAGCTGTTATGGGATGGGAGCGGCCGACTACTGTCACGGAGGTGAGGAGTTTTCTTGGGTCATGTGCTATTACCGTCGTTTTGTGGAAGGTTTCTCTAAAATTGCTACACCCATGACAAAGTTGATGCGTAAGAATATAAAATTTGTGTGGACGGGATGATTGTGAAGCTAGCTTCCAAGAGTTAAAAAGGCGGCTAGTGTCTCGCACCAATCTTAACCTCGCTAACGGAACGGAGGTTTTCATATCTATAGCGATGCTTCATTAAGTGGCCTTGGATGTGTGTTGATGCAAAATGGGAAGGTAATTGCTTACGCATCAAGGCAATTGAAGAGTTATGAGAAGAATTATCCTACTCATGATTTGGAGTTGGCTGCTGTTGTTTTCGCACTTAAAATTTGGAGACATTATTTGTATGGCGAGTCATGTGAAATTTATACCGATCACAAGAGCCTTAAATATATCTTCACTCAGAAAGAGTTGAATATGAGGCAAAGGAGGTGGTTGGAGTTACTTAAAGACTATGATTGCACAATTTTGTACCATCCAGAAAAGCCAATGTTGTCGCCGATGCTTTGAGTCGTAAATATAAAGGAGTTTGGCATCTCTGATGGAAGTTGGAAGTTGTGGTGTGAATGAGGTTGAACCCTTTTCTATGAAAGTTAATGTTCGAGGTGATAAGGGCTATTTGGCACGTTTGAGCGTTATTCCAAGCTTGATGGAGAAGATTAAGGAGGCCCAAGCTGGTGATGCCGAGTTAATGGACATATCGAAGAACTTGAACGAAGGGGAAAAAGTCGGAGTTCTGCATTGATAAAAAGGGCATTCTGCGATATGGCTCAAGGATATGTGTGCCATCTGATGCTAAGCTTAAACAAGAAATTATGGAGGAGGCTCGTTGTTCAAAGTTTGCAGTTCACCCAGGAAGTACAAAGATGTATCGAAATATGCGAGATACATTTTTGTGGAATAATATGAAGAGAAAAATAGCAGAATTTGTTTCTCGGTGTTTAGTTTGCAAGCAAGTTAAGATTGAACATCAAAGACCGGGCGCATTGTTGCAATCTTTACCTATACCCGAGTGGAAGTGGGAGCATATCACTATGGATTTTGTCACTGGGTTGCCAAGAACAGTTAAGGGGTACAACGCCATTTGGGTCATTGTTGATAGATTGACGAAGTCTGCTCATTTTCTTGCTATTCGGGTGACTGACTCTATCGAAGTGTTGGCAAAGATTTACATAAGAGAAATCATAAGGTTGCATGGAGTACCTGTATCTATTGTGTCAGATCGAGATACAAGATTTACATCCAAGTTTTGGAAGAGTCTACAGCGAGCTTTGGGCACGAACTTGAGCATGAGTACAGCTTTTCATCCGCAAACTGATGGTCAGTCCGAAAGAACGATTCAGACCTTGGAAGACATGCTTAGGGCTTGTACATTGGATTGGAAGGGAAGTTGGGATGATCATTTGCCTTTGATTGAGTTCACTTATAACAACAGTTTTCATGCGAGTATAGAGATGCCGCCTTATGAAGCTCTTTATGGTCGTAAGTGTCGATCTCCAACTTGTTGGGATGAAGTAGGAGAAAGGCAATTGCTAGGACCCGAGTTGGTTCAAGTCACTGTAGAGAAGGTTCAATTAATCAGGAAGAGGTTACTCACAGCACAAAGCAGACAGAAGTCTTATGCAGATAATCGTCGTCGTGAACTTGAGTTTAAGGTCGGAGATCATGTATTCCTAAAGATATCTCCAACCAAGGGGATTATGAGATTTGGTATACGAGGCAAACTTAGCCCTCGTTTTGTTGGACCCTTTGAGATTTTAGAACGTGTTGGAGAAATGGCGTATAAACTTGCCTTGCCTCCCATGTTATCTGGAGTTCATAACGTCTTCCATGTCTCGATGCTAAGGAAGTATGTGTCGGACTCTAGTCATGTGATTCACCATGAACCATTGAAGATTCAAGAGGACTTTAGCTATGAGGAGCATCCTGTTCGTGTGGTGGACAAGAAAGAACAAGTTCTAAGAAGGCGTGTCATTCCCTATGTCAAGGTTCAATGGAGTAACCATTCTGAAAGGGAAGCGACATGGGAACTCGAGAGCGAGATGCGCGACAAGTATCCCGAGCTTTTTGTTTGATCAGGTACGTCAAGTTTGGGGACCAAACTTCTTTTAAGGGGGTAAGTATGTAATAACCAGAAAATTATAAATAGTTAATTAATTACTTTGGATAATTCAAATAGATAAGAAGATAATGGATGAATTTAATTAGTAAACCTCCCTTCACATTCTCATTATAGGGTGGAAGTATCTACCTTGTAATTAACGTGTCCCTCTAGTATAAATAGGATCCTTGGGTATGGGTCTCTCATTCCAAATTTTGATGATACTTTGACAAGAGAGAGTGTGTGTGTGTGGCGTGGTCATCAGTTAGGAGGGAAGGAAGCTGAGAGAGAAGGTGTAAGTGATTGTGAAAGAGGCCTAAACAATTATTAAGGTAAGTAATCTGCTTCATACTCAGTGCATTTGTGCTGCTATTTTGGTTAATAATTAGAAAAAGGAAATTTCATTTTAACTCTAAGAATATTGAATTGTCGATTATAAAAATAGATCTGGGATGGATAATGCATAAAATGGTTGTGTCTGTCTGTTAGCAATTCTGTGTATGCATGTCCTTGTGCAACAACGTCTGTGAATATGTTTGCCTGTATGAATTGTGTGCGTGTGTCTGTGTATGTGTGTGTTTACATGTGTTTACAGAGTTTATGTGCGTGTGCAGCTGTGTATCACCGAGAGTCTGTGTGTGTGTGATGTCAGATGGCAAAGATGTGTATGTGTGTGTTACTTCTTTGTGTGCGTGTATGTGTATTGAATGTGTGCGTATATATTGCTTTGAGAGTTTCAGTGGTGTGTGTGTGCTGCTGTATGGCAGCAGTGTGTATGTGTGTGTACTTGTGCAATGGTGTGTATGTATGTGCAATATGTTTGTATGTTCGTATGTGTTAAATGTGTGACGCCTGTATGCTGAGTAAGTGTAGTATGTGTTCATGTCATGATCAAGTACAAAATGAAAATGAATTGTGAAAATATGGGTAGGGGAGTAAGCACGTGAAAGGTGTAAAATACCATTAGAAAGTTCAGTTTACAACCTTAAGATTTTAATTAATTTGAGAACCTTAGAGATTTGGAAAATTATAATTAATCCTTAGTTTATTAATAAACATCATTCTAATCTTTTAATTTAGTAAAAAGAGATCAATAAAATAGATTGTAACACCTTATATTTGATTTTAGATTTTGGGAAACGAGCTTAGCAGAGTTGTACGTGTTCAAGTTTTTCTTAAAGTTGCGTAATTGAGGTAAGTGATTATACGTCTTTAGATTTATTGCTTTCTTGACTCTTTGGTTAGGATTCCTATATTTTCTTGGAAAGTACCGTCTTTGAAACGTTTAAGCTAATCTATTGGTTAGCATTTGCTTTGCCTCCTTCGAACATACGTTTTTCAAATAAAGCATACATCGTTGGCCTTCGTGAAATTAAATTGTTTTCTTTAATTTCACACCATTGTTCGTTATACTACTTGCATTTGCTATTGTATGATTCGTTATCACCTTTGCTCTTAAGTTATAATTGTTATTCGTTACACTTTCGTTCTATGCATGATCATATTAAGTTAAACAACCCGTAATGACGGGGTATATTGATTTGGCCTATTAAGGCATTACACTACTGATGATTAGTAGTGGGGTGTTCCGGATACACTACTTAGTTTTGGGGCTCTTTGTGAGCCATTTATGCTCTTCGTGGGCTTTAGTGCTCTCTGTGGGCTTTTCGTACCCTTTGTGGGTTTTAGTGTTTATTGAGGTCGTTGGACCGCTTATATGATCATGCCATATGCTATGCATGTGAACCCTTGATTATTCGTTTTGTACTTCGTATTAATAATTGTTAAAAAAACTTCGTATTTGAGTTTATTCGCTTCTTTTGTTATGCTATATTCTTGGAAATCATTAAATGTAGCAGGTATTGTTTTGTGGTCACCTCTTCTTAGTACCCGAAGAGGTCCGTATAAGATCTTGCTGAGCATTGTTCGCTCACCCCTTCCTTTTCTTCTCTACCTCCAGGTTAGACGGTTGGACGAAGGCTAGGGTGAGCTATTGGAAGTTGAAGATTAGTTATTAAGAATATTTGTAATAAATCTATTTTATCACAGGTGTTGTAACCCTAGGCTAATAGGGATGAATAATGTACTGTGAAGAAATTATTTTATAATAAAACTTGAGGTTATTATTTGAGTTTAGTTTTTGTTAGATAAGTAATGCATCTAAAATTTGGGATCCTGAGATTAGGACCGGATTTTTGGGGCGTTACACCAATGCTTCAACCCCCAAACTAGAACTTTGTTCATACTTTATACACTTGGAGTTGAAAGCATTCCCTCTCTCAAAATAGGTCACTAATCAAATATACTTCACTACATTAGGGGGCAAGCTGTTTCTTTATTGTTTTTTTTTTGCTTGAACTTATTTTTTTTTTTTGGTCTTGCCCCCTTTTATACAATACACATCCACTTCACAATGTCTGACCTTGACCTCACTCATTCTCATAATTTCCCTATGTAACCCCCAAACTTGAACTTTTTCAATTCCACATTTTTGCAAAGGTAGGATAAACCTATTCTAGGTGTCAGGGGCTAGGGAGTAGGCGTCAAATGAAGGCGAATGGTGGTCTAGATGTTCCATTCTTTCTAAACAGGCTCAAAATGGGATCAAGTGACAATTCATATATAAACAATGATGTGCAAGTCGAAGGCTCACAAGAGGGTTGTCAAAGAAATAAAAGCCAAAAATATCAAGTAATCTATTGATTTGTTATTGACAAGCGTACAATCATGTTCTAGGACCCCTGAGAATGTCAAAGTGAACCCATAAAGGACACCTAAATTAATGACCATGATCAAGAAATATAATGGAAGTGAATGGTGGTACAATTGTGTTTTACATGTATTACTGCAATTCTAATTAACATATTCAAATTGGCACAAACTAGCAAAACTCAATCAAAAATCCTCAAATCATCACGGACGTTGGCCAACTTCCAAACATATAATGAGAACAAAAACATTCTCTTTGGCCTTGGCTTTCCTTCCCTTGGCCCACCTCGCACATTCGCGGGCACAAACGCCCACAACTTTTCACAAAAATTCACCCTTTGTTATAAGTTCGGGTGGAGCCCAAGGGATTTTCTTAACCTTTTTCTTGCCCTTTTTCTTTTTCTTCATTTTCTTTTTCTTGGGGGCCTCTCCCCCAAACTTATTATCAGCCTTAGTCTTATCACAATCATTCCCCTCATCTTCCTCCACAAAATCACAAGTATCCTAAACACACATCCTAGCAAAGAAAGTATCAGAAATATCAAGAAAACAACAATCTTCCACATTAGCACCTGAGTCCTCATTATTAGATTTCAGAGGGAAGAAAGATTTTAATGGGGACACCGACCCCTTTTGGGATAGGCCTAGGGGGTGATACGGGCCATCACAAGAACCAAGATTGTCGGCCTTATTTTTCACGGCACACAAGTGGAAACCCGCACTATCCCTAGATTTATCACCGTCATTCACAAACACTTTATAAACATCACTCTTACTATCATGCCATAAATGCTCATTCACTTCTACCCTATCAATGAAATGACAAGAACTGTCATCATCCATAGGTGTTTCATGGCATCAAACACAGATATGTCAATTTTTTCACCAGCCACAGTCATAGAAAGTTTGCCATCCCCCACATTAATAATAGTGTTGGTCGTCGCCATGAAAGGTCTCCCAAGTAATATGGGTGAATCAAGGAGACTTCCTTCACCTCTTGGCATCTCAAGCACCACAAAATCAATAGGCACAATGATTGAATTTACCTGAACTAAAACATCTTCCACAATGCCCACATGTCTTTTAATGGACCGATCCGCAAGTTGTAGGGCCATTGTGGTGGGTTTTAATTCGGGTAAACCCAACTCCTCATACAGATAATAGGGCAGCAAATTAATCCTAGCTCCAAGATCCAACATAGCTTTCACCCTCTTTGACTCCCCCATAGTAATAGAAATAAGAAAGCTTTCGGGGTCTTTCAATTTGGGTGGAAGACTATGTTGTACCACAGCACTAGCATTCTCACTCATCAATACTCTCTCATTTGTCCCATACCTATGTTTCTTGAAATTTAATTCTTTGAAAAATTTGGAATAAGTAGGAATGTTTTTTATCACATTGAGTAAAGGGATATTAATGTTCACCTTAGAAAACATGTTCATCAAATCCGACATTTTCTTATCCAATTTATGTTTTAAAAGCCTTCCGGGAAACGGTACGGGAGGTACAAATGGCTTGGGGGTTGGAGAATCAATTTTAGAGTTTTTCCCCAAACCATTTGTACTCTTATCACAATCATCATCATTATTATCAACATTAGCATTATTATCTACAACAGGAGGGGGAGGAGAAGATGAAGACGGATTTACCTCATTACCTACCTGTTTGCCATTTCGAAGGGTGATAATGGCATTTGCTTGATGTGGTTGGCTCGGAAAGGTCCCGGGCTTATGACCTTGTAGGGCGGTTGCCAATAGCCCAATTTGAGTCTCCAACTTCTGAAGGGCAGCTTCATGGTTCTTGGAAGCTTGTTGACTTTCTGCCCTCAATTGATTATTTTCAGCCTGCATTTTCTCCATGGCCACTTCCCATGGTTCCCTTTTTTGCTCATACTGTCCCGATGGAGGTTGAGGATGGAGAGGCTTATTTTGTTCTTGATTACCTCCCCATGAAAAATTTGGGTGTTGCCTCCACCCCGGGTTGTATGTATTCGAATAAGGATTATTATTTTGAGGGAACCGCTGGCCAAATCCTTGCATTGCATGTGCTTGTTCAGAATTAAACAGCAAACCACTTTGACACATGTTAGTAGAATGAGTGTTAGAACCACAGTTAACGCAACTATCATAAACAAGATGAGCAGTAGAAGGCACAGAAGAAGAAGAAGCATTTTGCAAAGCTAATCTTTGGTTCAGTAATGCAAACTGCTTAGCAATCTCGTTGCTTAGCCCTACCTCATTCACTCCCCTTGTTGTCCCCCTTGATCCCTTTTGTTGAGAATTAGCACTCAACATTTCAAACAATTCCTGGCACTGTTGGACAGTCTTGCTTCCCAAACTACCTCCTGCTGCATTGTCTACCATTGATTGGTATTCAGGGGATAAAGCCCCATAAAAAGTTTGATGCAACATGGAAGCAGGAAAGTTATGGTGGGGGCACTGAATTTGTAGCATCTTAAATCTATCACATGCCTCGTGAAAAGCTTCCCCCGATTCCTGAGCAAATCCCATAATTTTCCCCCTAAAATTAGTCAATGCATCATAAGAGTAAAATTTAGTAAGAAAAGCATCATGCAAAGCATCCCAAGTAGTGATGCTACTCGGAGGAAGTAACAATAGCCAAGTTTTGACTTTATCTTTCAATACATACGAAAAACACTTCAGTCGCAAGTGCTCCGATGTAACCCCCTCCTTAATAGGGAAACCACTCACAGTGGACATGAATTCTCTCAAAAATACCAATGCATCCTCACCAGATAAACCATGAAAATTGGGAAGCATGTTAAAATAATGGCCTTTAATTTCATATGCCGGTCTTTGCGTGGGCAACACTATGCACGACCCCGATGTGTCGACCCTAGGCCTGGCAAAAGCATTCATTGTTTGGTCTGCCATCACCAAATTAAATTCTTCTTCTTCCTCGGTGGAAGAAGTTTCTAACTCACTTAATTCAACAACTGTCTCGGTGACAGAAGTATCAGACTCGGTGTCTGATTCTCTTATAGGGGGAATGCCCCTTCCAACTCTGTTGATAAAATCGTTCGCAGGAACTATCGGGGAGTTCAAGGAACGTCTACCAAACATACACCGATTAAATTAACTTGTAATTCACAACAAATTCCCGGCAACGGCGCCAAAAATTTGATGGATAAAAATCATCTTGTAATAAAATACCTAGCAAGTGTACTAGCTACTGTTGTAGTAGTATGCACAAGCAAGGGTCGAATCCACAGAGACTTGAGTGAATTAACAAGTTAATTTAATTAGTGTAAAGTAACAAGGGGGGTTTGATTTTGATTGATTTAAACTAAATTAAATTGCAAATAAATTAAACTAATGAAAATAAAACAAATGATTGAAATCAAGAATGACAACGGGATTCACGGATTGGATTTCACAACACATTCACTTTATGCTGTTTTATCTCTTAAAGAAGACATCAATTTCATTATATGGTTCATTCACAAAATCATGAGTTGGGACGGTTTGGTGTGCGATTTGCAACTCAAATATTCTCTTTTTATTATATTTTCAGTTACGTTTAATATAATAATCCAAGAAAGCCTTAAGATCGAAAGAATATTTGAACCTAAACCAATTGATTTCAGTTACGTCCTCAATTAGGTCTAAGTAGTAAAATAGTGGTCAATGTATCGATGCCCGAGTTACCGTAGCAATGGATACCCACAAATTCTAGGGCCAAAAGTATCTTAACATAAATCTGAAACCCTAGAACGGATTAAAAATATTTTACCACTCTAGAAAGAAATTGAATTAAGATTGAAAAGCTATAGCATAAAGATCATGTAATGTTATTCCCAATCCGCAAATCAAATACTTAGCTACTCATAATAAAATTACAAAATTAAAAATAAAATACACAAAACCTGAGTTTGAATCTTGAAAAAATAATAAAGTTGTTCTTGGTTTTTTTTCTTGGCAACCGTAGTAGTACCACCTTGAATGAATGAATCCTTCAAAAAACCAATACTGATTTATATGTATACCTAGGTCAATACGCGCACAGCAGCTTCATACCAGGCCCAAACCGTGATACAATTCGGCCCAGTTCAAGCCCAATTCGCCATCTGAGCGGTCGCCCAAACAACCTCGGCGAGCGCCCATTTGTACAGCAACATCACGGCCTATTTTTCAAGTCTTCAGCGGCCGCCCACATAATCTTCAGCGACCGCCCAAGAACAGCCATTCTTTCCTTTGCCTTGGCCCGCCCCCAACTTGGCCCTTGTCCATGCCCACAACCTTGGCCCCAATTTCCTTGTCTTTGGCCGGCCACAATCTTGCATTCCTCGGCCACTGCCTTGGTTAGTACCTCCTTAGATTCGGTTCGTAACGTAATTGCACCGTCGCATTTTATTGCATTTTGGTCATTATAAAAATTTCTTTTGCACCTTATACTTGAACTTTCCATATTTTCGCTTTGCCCCTGAACTTTAAAAAAAACAATTTTTCTCCCAATTTTCCAAATTTGCAATTAGGTCCCTGAATTTCCACAATTTACATTTTGGCCCTTGAACTTCATAATTTCAGTTTAGTCCTCCGCTTTTCAGAATTGCATTTAGGTCCCAAAACTTCCAAAGTAGGTTCAAATCTTCTATTTTCAACATTGTTTCACTTCAGTCCCTGAACTATCAAAACACTAAAATATACATTAAATTCTCAAGGTTTTGAACAGAAAATAAGCTTAGGAACATATCTTTTGGATGGATAAAATCGCATCCATCAACCGCCCTAAAAGCATAGCTGAATATCGCTCTTGGACAGGTCTACAATCTGCTCGGACATCTTCCTAAACCGAGTGATGTAGGATTTGGTGGTTTTTGCGGTGGCCTGCCTTATTCTTATAAGATTAGTGTTTGGCCTCGCGGGCTCACCTGCTCCGGCAAAAGAGTTCAAAAAGCTATGCCTGGACTGATTATAGCTTTTGATGGATTTTGGCTTAAGGGCCATCATCCAGGACAAGGCCTTGCCGGTGAAAGAAGTAGATAAGGCTTTACACATCACGACCTCATTCGAGGAGAACAGGGCCATCTTTCCTTCAAACCTCCCCATATGGTGGCACTTTGCATTTGTGGAGCCATCATAGGTCTCTATTGTAGCAGGTTTTCCCCTTTGGATTGGCGTGCGGGCAATCTCGTCCGCAAAAGCATCCATCGTGCAGCCACACTTGTGAAGCTTTGCTGATGGTTTTCCCACATTTGGTGCATGAACTTGATAAACTCAGTGTTCGTGCTATCCATCTTGGGTTTTTTGGAGGGAGAAATCACGGCCTTCCCCTTGGATTTCGCCATGGGTTTTGCTTTGGATTTTTCGGGGAGAGTAGTAGATTTTGCTCCCTCTCCCATCTCCTCATCCTCCTCAATTTCCTCGTGACCGCGGTCATCAAAGGTTGGCTCTACCCTTTTTGTCCCCCTAGCCTGACTAGCTAGAGATTTTGTGGGGACTCTTTGGAAGAACCTTAGTAAGCCTTCCTATAGGGGGACACCACCATTAGCCTCCAACTAAACCAACTCGAGCTGGGCATCATTTATAGCCATGGCCTCAGCCACTAGCTTAGCCCTCACAGCTAGAGCTTGGTTTCTTTTGAGTATCAACTCAGTAGTGATAGGAGAGGTGGGGTTTTTTGAACTTGAATTTTGGGGGGATTTATCCTTACGGTCAGCCTCAAGCTTTTTCCTAAGGTCTATTTAATAAGGAGTAAGAGACGCTTGACTACCAGAACGGCCACCCAACCTATTAAAGACAGAGGTGCTTGGTCTTGTAGGATTTAGTTGAGAGGGAAAAGCTTGATCATTACCTTAAACAGAAAGAAAGCCAGCGTTTTGAAGAGGAATATCAGTAATTTTGGACTGAGAGAAGCTGAAAAGTTGTTTTTTTGAAGCAAGGGTTTGGACAAGGTGTTTATTTTTGACAAAGACACAAGATTACACGAGAAAAAATAAGACATTTCTCGGCAATGGAACCACTGATGATGCCATGACTTTCGGGGTCTCACTATATATGTATATATTGCTTGTATATTGGTTTGTACCTAAAACACAACAAAGACAATAATCATCGTTAGATACCAAGCCGGAGTTTAATAGAGCTCAGGCCCTCAGATGTGAGAGTAAGATCTCTGAGGATTTATAACTGAGAAATAAGAATTGAAATGTCTTATTGAGTTGTGTATTTAGGGTTTAGACAATGTATGTTACAAATAATGATGCACTTATCTTGTCCGTGGGGACAAAGGTTGATATTTATAGTAAGAAGGAGTTGCTTGATGATGTCAGCCCAATATGATATATTTGTCTTTGACCTAGTACATGTGTCCGCGCCTGGTGGACTCGTAGAATAAAGCAAGATTTACTTCATAGGTTTGTCGCTGATTGGACAGATACAGAGGAAACACACGATAGTTGGCGACGCGCCTTATTTGCGTAATGGGCGCATGAGCCACCATTCAATGCGATGGGGACAAGCCGGCTTCTTGATGTCAGCGTAGGTACAAGCTTTTGTCTAACTAGCTTTGGCTTTAACCGGGAGTCTAGTAAAATAATCGGAAATCTGATATTAGACCGTGGTCAATATGTTGAGCGCGGTTAACATGGTTGGCGTGGTCATAGATATCGCGGTCACCTTGATGATAGTATAGCTGTCTGCGGTATTGATTCTAGCGGTTTTAGGAGATCGCGGTCTTTACTATAGCGATATATATGTCCGCGGTCTTGACTTTGGCTGTATTAGGAGATCGCGGTCTTGACTCTAGAACTATAGTTGTCTGCATTCTTTAATCTGGCGGTTTTAGTAGATCGCGGTATTGACTCTAGCGATATAGCTGTCCGCGGCCTTTACTCTGGTGGTATTAGGAGATCGCGATATTGACTCTAGCGATATAGATGTCCGCGTTATTGACTCTGGCGTTATTAGGAGATCGTGATATTGAATCTAGCTCTCTAGCTGTCCGCGGTTTTAACTTTGGCGATTTAGGATATGTCACGTTATATTTGGCTTTTGTATCAGATCGAGCTTTAAAACCGATTTGAAAGGTAGGGGCTTATCAACAGGAGTCGCGAGCGAACAGATCTAGGCCCTACGCAATAATCTTGGAGCCAACTCATGCATGCAGAAGCGGTTTAAGGTTCCTCATTTTGCAAGAAGAAAGTAGAAAATAGGATCCTTCTCGGTATGGGATTGATTTTATTTATCACATTTTTCAGTTGATCAATTTCACTACACACATGTCGCAGAGTGAAACGGACCGATTTGGTGGGCCATGGAGGAAAATATAGGCCCGGCCTGGCCCATAGGCCAAGCCTATGGCTGGGCTTCGATGTTTGTTGAGTGGGCTGGGCTTTGACGAGTTTTTGTCGGCTGGGCTTGGCGGGACTGCAGGCCTTGGGCCTGTATGGTCATTTCAGTTTTGGAATTCCACTTGATCAAGCCCAACTTCGTTCTAAATAGGCCTTTGATTACAATGGTCTCTATCGAATCGCAGGCCTGCTTAGAGTTGGGTTCCAATTCATGGGCTTAAGAATATAAATTTATTGGACCAAAATCAGCCACGTGTCGTAAGCTCAGACTATTATCTCAATCCACTGGATAGAGAAATCCCAAACGTTTCAACTGTCAAAATTCCTTTCCCTCCACCAAAATCCTAACGGATATTACAAATGGCCATGGCCGCGGCCACCGCCACCACCACCGCAATCCTTTCCCGCGCCACAACCCACCAATCTCTCCAATTCTCCACCAGCCTCTTCTCCAACTTACCCTTCATAAAACTCACCTCCAAATTCACCCGACCCATCACAAAACTCCACGTCTCCTCCCCCACCAACAACCCCTCCACCACCGCTGCCGCAGTCTCCACCGCCCCCACCTCAACCAATCCCTCCAAAGAAACAATCTTTTTCGACGGCGGAGCCCACTACGGCGATCTAGTAGCCAATATAATCTTCGGCTTCACTCTACTCTGGCTGCCATTAACACTAGCAGCAGTTTTCAGGGCATTCTTTCTTAGATACAGATTCACAAACTTGAGGGTGACTGTGATTTCAGGTTTGACCGGTCAAGATCGGAGTGATTTTTCGTATAAAGTGGTGAAGGATGTTCAGGTTGTACCGAGATTTATTGGGGAGTGGGGTGATGTTATCATTACCTTGAAGGATGGAACAATTGTTGATTTGAGAAGTGTTCCAAAGTTTAGAGAAATTGCAAAGTATTGTCTTTCCATGGTTGAGAATTCTGATGAAGAAGAAAATAGGCCTAAAGGGTTTGGCAGAAATAGGGCAAAAGGGTCTGGAAAATCTAATTAGGTATGTACATTTTCCATAATTCCTAATTTGATTAAAATTTGGTTTTATTTTAATTTGTTGAGAGAATATACGCGTAATGATAAATTTGTTTGTGATACTTGTTTTTGTGTACATTTGTGGAGTTATTTATGAGATTGATTTTTCTCTTTTGGAAATGAGTTGTGTCATGTAGGCCATTTTATCGGTTTGGTAAAGTTTGTTGATTGTACTGTTTGACGGCCTCAGTTTGATGCCTTAGTTTTAGAACTGGAGGGGGGGGGGGGAATTCCGTTAAACTAATTTACGCGTCCAATTTAATGACTTAAAATTAAGTTGCCAAGCATATCTGAGACTGTATGAAATCTTGAAAAGTTGGGACAGTGCCAATTGAGTAGTTCTTATAGTCTATTTAGTGACAACAAGTAAGAGAAGGATATTGTCTCTCAATGGTTAAATGACAATAGGATGTAAGCATTTTGCATAGTTGGCTAGTAAAAAGCATATAGCATATGTTATGGCAAAAATGAATTACTCATAGAAATATATTGATAATGGACTTGTTTTTGAGTTGCCAATTGATTTGAACCTTTGACTACATCAAAAGATTAGATAAGCAGTGTTTCTTGAAGTATAATTGAGGTTCATGTCAAAATCGGTAGTCAATCCCGGGCAAGATATCTTGTGGAACCTTCAACATTGAAGTTAGAAGGGTCAAGCTATAATTGGGGTTCATATGAGTTAAAGCTTCTCAAGCTAGTTTTTCTATAGGCCGAAACTACTCTACATGAAAAGGAAAATTGTGAGAACATTGTGGAAATATAGATTGTCATGTGAATATATCAAATAAGTTTTTCTATGCGTTAAAGAGTTCAGATATCAATAAAACAGAATTTACGTCTGAGGAGTTCATATCGAGAAAAGGCTTTGCAGAAAAGGGGAAGTAATTTAAGCCTCAAAGTGTTCAAATGTGGAAAAGGCGAGTTTAAGTGGGAAAGAGTTATATGCAGAAATAAATTTTTCATATGCGGAAAAATTAAATATAAAAATAAGAGTTCACAAGATAAATAAATTGTGAATTCAGAAAGATCTTGTTTGGAAAATCAAATATAAGATTAATAGGAAAATCAAATATATGAATTGTGAATTTAGAAAAACCTAGCTCGGAAAATAAAATATAAAAAAATAGTCCCGGCGGGGCTCGAACCCGCGACCTTCGGCTCATAAGACCAACGCTCTAACCAACTGAGCTACGGGACTTTTAATATAAAATTTGTATATTTTTATATAACTATCTCAATAGATTAAATAAAGTCGAAAGCTGAATTGTCAATATATTAGTTTGATCAGATGGATCATAATCCGAATTTTAGATTAAAAAGTAAGGTAATTCAATCATTAATCTTAAGTTATTAAGTGCAAAATTAAAAACTAGCTACTCACATGTAAATTTGTTACCATTAAAAGTAAAAGGATTACATAGACTTTCCTGAAATTTTTGGGAGACATGGTCCATGCTCCTCAAGTTCTTGCCTTGATGTGCCATAGAAAATCTGGTTCTTTCCAAGAGGCTCAGTGCCTAATATGGAATATAGCTGAAGTGAAGCTGATATGAAATTAGCTTAAGCTGCAATTTCTTTAGTCGCATTCTTGATCCTTTACTGCAAGAGAGGCTCTTGGCCCAATCGTTATGGGCTTGGGCAAAGGCTATCGACGCAACCAGTATGAGCTTAGGCAGAGGGTCTTGGCCCACCTGATATGGGCTTAGGCCCGATAGAATGTAGCCATCTACTACTAGTACGTGGCTCGGGTTCGCTTGTTCAGATGTACATGCTTTCTTAGGGATTTATCAGTTCGTTGACCTGATATGAATTAATGTTTCTATAGATGGTCCACAATGATGCGTTGTTGTTTGGGAAATATCTGTTGCATTTAGTTCTTGAATCTAAATGTTCAACGTCCCTTAAAGTCGTGAGCTTCCTTTCCTTCATCGCATGTTTTGGTACCCATTTTCAAATACACATTACATCAATCTGTATCAGATTTGCATTTATAATAGCGGATAGCAGGCCAAGGGATGGGCCATTTGTGGGGAGTCATTGGTGAACCCCAATGTCCAAACTGACAACTGACAAACAACTTGCTGGACTTGGGCACACCTTAAACAGTGATGTCCACTTACACCTCACAAATTTTGAATATGTCTCCACATACAACTTGAATATAAATGGCTGGCTTGCAGGCAGGCAGGCGGACTGATCCTTTGTTGCATAATTAGCTCTGAAATTGCTATTTCATCTGACTAAATGTCTAAATGTTGTCCAAAATTAGAGAACATCTTGTAAAAAGCCATCATAGTGGGTATGCCGACACTTATTATGGGCTTCCACTGATCTTTCTGGGGCGAATCAAGAAAAAAAGTGTGAAATTTATAACGGGAGAAGGGAGTATTAGAATGTTATAAAAGGAACTAGTACTTGAATAGATAAAGTAAGCAATCATATAACCTCTTCCCATCCCATTCATTCAGTTTAGAATTTTTATCATATCCTTCTGTTTTTAAATGGGTTGGTACCATGTGCCTGTTGTCAGTACCTTGTTATGCATTTTTCCAGAGAGTATTACCTTTTGAGCTTAGCTTTGCTGAAAGTGGAACCATTGCTCCACTAGTTTTATTGCAATGTTGTAACTAACGGTGCCAGATGCAGTCGTGAGTCGAACCTCTCACTTTCAAAATGTACAGTGAAGATTGATTGGGTAATAAATGAGATATATCCACCCAGTACCGTATTAATCTCGGACATCCATCTCACAAAGTGGGAGATATCACTGCATCTCGCCCATTGGTTTGCAGCACCACACCAAAACTGTTTGAGCAGTGGTTTCACTTCCCAACTTTGAGATGCTCAAGCTCAGCCTTCATCTTTTTTTTTTATAATTTTTTTTTAATTTATTCTTATATTTTGCACTCGGACCAAACTCTAGCTTTCCTCAACCCCATGAACCCAGTTTTTATAAGCTAGACTCATTTACTTCAAGAAAAGAGCTGTAAACAAGACAAGCTCAAAATGAACTCCAAAAATATCAAAAATATTAATCTTATGAAATATAGTATGTACATTGTATATAATTTCTGATTAGCGCTAGATCTTACGTAAGAATTACGTAATCTATATATGCCTATCCACAGGATATTTGGACTTGTTTATGATCAAATAATACTGTTAAGTTGCATTGGGTACCTATTGATCATAGAAATGCTAGAAAGGTCTTCTGGAACTGGGGTTACGCTTAGTTGTTAACTTTTGACTCGTGGCTCAGTAATTCCCTCTTCTTTTTCTTTCCGCCATTGTTTAATGAATTTTTCTTCATTAATTAAAGTGTCCGATGGTGTGACTTTAAGGAGGTCGGAAGAGGGTACGAATGTGAGGAGGTGGTGTCTAGTCATGGCCATGGCTGCAGGGGACGAGGGTCCGATAAACCTATAGAAATCAGTATATACGTGTATTATATGACTCTTTATTGAAAGAAAGGGAGAGTTGGACCCATTTTTATGGGGAACCACCATTATAAGTTTCATTGCTCATGAAAATTTGATTTTCTTTCTTTTTTTCTAGTGTGATAACTGTATGACTATCTTCCTCCTCCGTCCCATAATTAGTGTCGTTATATCTTACTAGTTTGACTCCCGTGCGATGCACGGACAGTTATTAACAAATAACTTATCGAAATAAATACAAAAGAAAATAGAGATGTTTGTATACATTGTAAAACAATTATTCAAAAATTATATTCTCAATACAAATATCAGATTGAATGACACTAAAATAAATCTAGTGATACATCCGTGCGATGCACAGGAAATTATTAATGCTTAAGAAGACGGAAATTAAATAAAATGACTAAATGAGGAAAACATTTTTATACATTGTGAAACACAGCTTTAAAAGACAACATTGTCATAGCAACTTTCGAAAGAGGAAAGAAGATCATCATTACATATCAATATATTCGAACCATTGGGATTGTGAAATTTTTTTAATGTGAAATATAATTGAAAACGACATATGACATAGTATCAATTTAAAAGAAGGCCAACAATGAATAAATATTGACCTTTGAAATTTAGTAATAGTCATAGTATAAAAGGAATACAATAATACAAATACCTTGAAATCTAATCGGTCAATGAACGGACACCAAGTGTCCCATTTAAATAAAAAATAAAAAAATTAACCTACGTAGACGCGCTTCTGTACGCGCGTGTATGGCACGCGCCACTTTTCAGCCAAAAATCTATAATTAAATAACCTTATACTCCCTCCGTCCCATAGAACATTACCCCTTTTGCTATTTTGGGCGTCCCTCTTTAAAGTCCCACTTTCCTAAAAAGGAAACCTTAAATCACTATTCTCTCCACTCATTCTCTCTCCTACATTATTTTAATACTCACAACAATTTATAATTTCTTATTCTCTCCACTCATTCTCTCTCCTCCCACTCACAACATCTACTTTAATAACATTATTCCTTATTTTCCGTTCTCAATAGTAAACGGGCAATGTTCTATGGGACGGAGGGAGTTACTTTATTTAATATGCTTCAAAGATTTTTTTGTAAAAAAATTAAATAAATTGTCTGCTATATCGAGCTAAAATAAACACAATAACCATATTATTCCATCCCACTTATTAAATAGTAACTGAAACCCACATTCATCACACTCCCCAATATATACTCCCTCCGTCCCACATCAATTGATACTTATTTCCTTTTTGGTCCGTCCCACACCAATTGATACTTACCCAAAATGAAAAGGAATCTTCACTATTTACCCCACTCATTCTCTCTCCTATTTTATTTTTTCACTCACAACATTCTCTCTCCTAACTATTCCTCCCACTCATTCTCTCTCCTATTTTACTTTTACACTCACAACATTCTCTCTCCACTTTTTATGTCTCTTACCTTTCCTTAATCCGCGTGCCCATTTCTTTGGTATCAAATGGTGTGGAACGGAGGGAGTATATATATATATATATAGATATAGATTATTATTATATTAAATAACCCTATATACTTTATAAATACACAATGGTTTTATTCATAAAAATTCAACACCATTTCAACTCATCATCCTATATCCTACAACTTTTGTTTTATTTTATATTCTTTATTTTTATGATTAGTAAAATTATTATTATTATTATTATTATCATTTATTGACATACACTTCAATCAAAATTATAAAAAAATGGTCATCTTGCCCGATATTCGTTTTTATTAATACAAAATTTTTTGAGACGGATAGAAAATTCGACAAATTTATTAAAAATTTATTTACTATGCTTCAAAGTTTAATTTTTTTTTAAATAACTTGGAAAGGAAAATTAAGAAATTTATATTTAAAAAGATATTGAAAAATTAGAAAGGAAAATCAAGAAATTTATATTTGAAAAAAGATTTTTTTTTCTGTGTCCAAATCAAATGAAAATAGTCTCTATTTATAGAGATTTATTTTAAATGAATGTTGGTGTAAAAAAATTAATATTTTATAAAACAATTGAGGTCAAAGAAATGGAAAAAAAAATTCAAAATTCAAGAAGCCAATGAAACGCCGCCAAGTGTCCGAAAAAAAAGGAAAATAGCTCTGCGTAAATGTGCCTCGGTCGACGCGAATACGACACACGCCCAATTTTCACCCTATCACGCCATGTCACGACAAATTTGCTTCAACTATTTTTAGTTATGCCACAATATGAAATGACTTACACTTCAATCAAACTTTTAAAAATGATGGCCATATTTCCCGAAATTCGCTTTTATAAATGCACAATTTTTTTAGATGGATAGATATTCAAGATATTTATAAATAGTTTATTTACTATGCTTCAAAGTTTTTTTAAAAAAAATTAAATAAATTGTTTGATCTATCGAAATAAAATAAACCCAATAACCATATTACCCCATCCAACTAATTATCCTATACCCCACCAGTTTTATTTCATTTTATATTATCCCATCAAACTAATTATCCTATACCCCACCAGTTTTATTTAATTTTATATTCTTTATTTTCAAGATTATTAAAATTATTAATATTATTATCATTTATAATTAAATAAAATATTTCACACTTAATTACTTTTCACTAAAATTAAAAGAAAAATATCTCTGCGTAAATGTGCCTCGGTCGACGCGAATACGACACACGCCCAATTTTCACCCTATCACGGCATGTCACGACAAATTTGCTTCAAGTATTTTTAGTTATGCCACAATATGAAATGACTTACACTTCAATCAAACTTTTAAAAATGATGGCCATCTTTCCCAATATTCGCTTTTATAAATGCACAATTTTTTTAGACGGATAGATATTCAAGAAATTTATAAATAGTTTATTTACTATGTTTCAAAGTTTTTTTTAAAAAAAATTAAATAAATTGTTTGATATATCGAAATAAAATAAACCCAATAACCATATTATCCCATCGAACTAATTATCCTATACCCCACCAGTTTTATGTCATTTTATATTATCTCATCCAACTAATTATCCTATACCCCACCAGTTTTATTTACTTTTATATTCTTTATTTTCAAGATTAGTAAAATTATTAATATTATTATCATTTATAATTAAATAAAATATTTCACACTTAATTACTTTTCACAAAAAATATATTAAAAAAATAGAAAGGAAATTAACAAAAGATAATTAAAACAAATTATATTTAAAAAAGAGGGTTTTTTTTCTGTGTCCAATTCAAATGAAAGAAGACTCTATTTAAAGAGAAATTTTTTTTATGAATTTTGGTGTAAAGTTTTTTTTAAAAAAAATTGATTTATTATAAAATAATTGAGGTAAAAGAAATAGATTTTTTTTTAAATATGAAATTCATCCAGCCAATCAAAAATATATTTATTTATTTATTTTTACATTCATTATTTTCAAGATTAGTAAAATTATTAATATTACTATCATTTAGAATTAAATAAAATATTTCACACTTACTTATTTGTAACTAAAAATATATTAAAAAATGAGAAAGGAAAATTAACAAAGGATAATTAAGAAAATTATACTCCCTCCGTCTCATAAAACATTACCCCTTTTACTATTTTGGGCGTCCCACTTTAAAGTCCCACTTTCCTAAAAAGAAATTTTTTTAATACTTCTTTATTCATGGGACCCACTTGTCCTACTCACAACACTTTTCAAATTTACTATTCTCTCCACTCATTCTCTCTCCTCCCACTCACAACACCTATTTTAATAACATTATTTCTTATTTTTCGTTCTCAACAGTAAAGGTGTAAAGTTTTGTGGGACGGAGGGAGTATTTAAAAATGAGGGTTTTTTTTCTGTATCCAAATCAAATGAAAGAAGTCTCTATTTAAAGAGAAAAAAAAATTATGAATTTTGGTGTAATTTTTTTTTAAAAAAAAATTAATTTATTATAAAAAAATTGAGGTCAAAGAAATAGGAGATTTGTTTAAAAATTTGAAATCCTTCCAGCCAATCAAAGAGCGCCACGTGGCAATATTTTTTTTTTTAAAAAAAAAAAAAACCTCACTGCATTAACGTGCGTGTGTCGGCGCGTGGGTTACACGCGCCAAGAAAAAGTCTGAAATGCCCCTCCACAACCATTCGACACTTGTCCAAATTCGTTTAAAAAAAAAAAAAAAAACAACTATTGACAGATTGCCACGTTGCTTTTTTGGCTTGTTAATTGCATTTTTGTCACAACGTGAAAAGACTGAAATACCCCTCAATGGCAAACAATTTACCACTATCTTATTATTATATACTCCCTCCGTCCCGGAACAATCTTCACACTTTCCCTTTTGGGCGTCCCAAAACTTACTTCACACATTTAAAACTTACCTAAAATGGAAAGGAATCTTTACTATTCCCTCCACTCACTCTCTCTCCTACATTATTTTAATACTCACAACACCATTATAATTTACTATTCTCTCCACTCATTCTCTCTCCTATTTTATTTTCACACTCACAACACTTTCAATATAATACTCCCTCCTTAAAATCAGTGCAAACAGTGTTTGTGAAGATTGTTCCGGGACGGAGGGAGTATAGATTTATCAAATTATTTTTTATATACTCCCTCCGTCCCACGTGAATGCAAACTTATTTCCATTTTGGTCCGTCTCATGTGAATGCAAACTACCCAAAATGGAAACAAATTTATTATTTTATATTCACCCTACCCCACCCACTCATTCTCTCTCTTCATTTTTCACCATACAATTTATTCAACCAACCTACTATTAACTCCACTCATTCTCTCTCTTCATTTCCTACCACACATTTTCATTATCTTAATAATATTTCTTAATTATTGTGCCCAAAAAAATGGTTCACAATGACGTGGGACGGAGGGAGTATGCTTTAATTGCTCAAACATTGTTTGCAATTTTATTTTTATTATTATTTTTTTTATATACTCCCTCTGTCCCACCAAGAGTGTCACCCTTTTAGAGGTGACACGCAAATTAAGAAAAAAAAGGGGAAGAAAAAATGTTATGAGTGTAATTTGAAAATAGGAGAGAGAATTAGTGGAGGAAATAGTGAATTTAAAAAGTGTTGTGAGTGTAATTTCTACCCTCTTTAATAATTTTTCTTAAAAACTGTGTCCCACCTCAATGGACCAATTGAGGTGGGACGGAGGGAGTAATAAATATTTATAGTATTGCAACTAGGGAATCTAAATCATTAAATAAAATTTGATGTAGAAATCCCAAGCATTGCCAACCCTCACCACTCAAAGCTTTCATTTTGTAGTATACTTGATGAAAAGCATAATTCCACACGTGGGGCATTTTAGTTGCCTCATTATTTATTCATTCTGCAATCAAATGTGTTTTGTTTTGTTTTGTTTTTTGTTTTTTAAACTAAAATAGCAATATTATTAAAGACAATAATAAATAATGGGGTTCGCATTTACAAACATTGATCTAGAAATTACAACCACCAATATATTATATTGACACTTAGATTTATGTAAACCATGCACAATTAGTACTAAACTTTGATTTTAATTGTGCTTGTATTTTTTAACACTTTTAATATACTATATATAAATAATTATCTATTACGCCCTACCTCCTAACTCTATATATATATAAAAACAAAACAGAAGTTTATGAAAATTAATTAAAAAGTGATACAAATAATGCAAATTCGTCAACCCATACCTCAATTGGCAATTACATCAATTTTCAGAAAAGATAGATGGACTCAAATATTTGGGTTAGCAAATTCGCTAATCCATGTAGAATTTGCGAATGAATGTGCAAAAAATCTCAAATCTCTTTATATTAAAAACAAATTTATTTTTTTTTCAACATTCATTTGATAATTTTTTGAAACAAACATTTTAGGACAGAAGAAGAAGTAGTATCTATTTTAAATGAAATTTGTAGGGTAAAAAAAGCATCTTCTTTTGCATTATAATCATTATATTGCCAAACTTTGTGCTCTTAAGTCCAACATCAATTAGTCAAAGGAAGGAGAGCCTTAGAGGAGGAGCCTAAGTAGTTTGCTTAAGGGACCCTCCATAAAGAAAAAGATCTTAATGTGCTAGAATTATAAGGTAATTAATTAGAATATTTAATTGATAGTGCAGAAAAAATAAAAAATGTACTTAATATTATTATATTTGAAGCAATTAAACATTAAAATATGCATTGCATTCTTTGAAAATGGCATGCAGTTTACCTCACTAGCGGACCTACATTATGCGATAAGGGGGCAATTGCCCCCACTGGCTTTTCATTTTGTATTATATTCCCTTTGACTCACTTCAAGGTTTTTTTTTTTTTTTTTGTTTCGTCCTACTTCAAGGTTTCTTTTCATAAAGCAAGTTTTGAATATATTTATACCCTTATGATTTAATATACTAGTACATGTCCGTGTCCAAGGACACGGGGTTTTTTTTTTTATTTATTTAAAAAAAAAAAATTAAGGACAAAATGGGAAAGGGACAAATGTATGAGGGCAAAATGGAAAAAAAACCCATTTAAAACTATTCATTCAACTGTTCACCCATTCTACCATTTATATTATAGATTTACAAAAAAATACTCCCTCCGTCCCAATCTAAATGTCCAAACTTTCCTTTTTGGGCGTCTCATTGAAAATGTCCCATTTTCAAAAAAGGAAAGTTTCAACCCACTCATTCTCTCTCCTACTTTACTTTTACACTCACAACATTCTCTCTCCTAACTATTCCTCCCACTCATTCTCTCTCCTATTTAATTTTTCATACTCACAACATTTAAACTTTTTCTCTTTCCTACCTCACTTTTTCTCTTTCCTACCTCACTTTCCTTAATTCCCGCACCGGATCCATTTTTGGACATTTAGATTGGGACGGAGGTAGTATTCATTAAACCCTTATAATGTTAACATATCTACAAAAAAACCAATCATTAACTTACTATTCCTTCCACTCATTCACTCTCCTATTAAATGTTTTTAATTTTTACATTCTCTTTCCTCTAATCTTCTACTCACTTTCAAAAAAATCAATCATTAACTACTATTCTCTATCTCACATTTAACTTTTACATTCTCTCTCCTCTAATTTTCTACCCACCTTCAAAAAAAAATCTTAAGAAGCGTGAAATTCACAACAAGAAACCTTGGTGTGGGAGGAGGGAGTATTAGTTATTGGTACTATTAAATTTTTTTTAAAAAAAGTTAATTTTTACAATTAAAAATTATATTTTGCCCCCTATTAATAAAAAAATAATAACATTATATTATAATTTTGTTCCCCCCCCCTAAAATAAATTTAAATACTCCCTTTGTCCCGTTTGAAAGGGCACAATTTTTTTTTTGACGTCCTATTTGAAAGGACACAACTCAAAAATGGAAAATTTTTTATTACTTCTTTATTTGTGGGATCCACTTGTCATACTCTCACAATAAATATCCACTAACTATTCTCTACCCCACTTTCTCTTTCCTACCTCACCTTTCACTCACAACATTTATTTAACTATACATTTTTTCTCTTTCCTATATCATTTTTTTTAATTTTCGTGTAAGACTCAAAAATTGTCCTTTCAAATGAACCGGAGGGAGTATTGTTTTATAGAACTTTAAAATAAAATTAATTTTGATCACGTTTCAAAAAAGTCTTGATTGATTTACCTAACAAAGCTATTCCCAGACAAATTTTGTCTTACCTTTCTGAACAGACAAATTTTGTCTTACCTTTCTGAACAACAGTAAGACCACCTTTAGAAGAATTTTAGTTTAGAGATTATATCCTCAGTTTCTGTTTTAAACATGATTAATCGTGCTTACTATAGTCAATTGAACAGTAATAAAAGAGTTGTCAATACGGGCTGGTGGGAAGGGCGGACCCAACCTGTCAAAATCCGTCACTAAACAGGGTGGGGAGGGCTGGCTCAAATTCCTGACGGATTGAAAATACGTCAACCCAACTCAACCCACCTTGGGTTGGTGGGCCAGGCGAGTCAATGCGGGTCAATCCAATAAATGAAATTTTATTATGAAAGTAAAAAATAACCTCAAAAAATGGAGAAATATAGACCATTATTCTTAAAAATTTCAACCAAAATAGCAAGTAACAAGTATTGAAAGTTTAACAAAATTTAATCCAAGTAAAAGATTATAGAACTAATTAGTAAGATAGCCAAATGAAGTGACAAATATAGTAGAGTTGTTGAGTTTTGCTTGTTCCATCACAGGTACAACAACTTCAGAACATGTAAAAAATATGAGCAGCATCACAATTCACAAGTTCACAGCCTTCCACCTTCCCAATGATTAAGCTGGAAGAACCTCTACTTTTGGACGAACCTCTACTTTAGAAACCACATTACCATTATATGTGTCAATTAACGATTCACAAAATCAGTATGAAAAATACAACTAATTAGAACTATATCTAGTGAAAAAGAGAGCAAGGAAACTACATATACGCAATCCATAATGTCAATACATGTATATTGTACTAATGCATGTCAAGTATGGTACTAATACCCCCTTTTGAATATGCTACTTGAACACTATTTGTGTAAAGCAAAAAAGATAATGGTATTTGTACCATAATTATATGGGAAAAGTAGGATATAGAAATAATGCTTAAAACGGTACATAAAATGGACCATTTACTAAAATAAACGAAGATTGACCACAGCTTGATAATTTATTCAGTGGTTATGGATCAAGAAAGCCGAATAGTCAGATGTGTATAATCCATATTAGTAAAAAAAAAATTCCAAGTGAATAAACTCAAAATCTGAACAAATTACCACAAAAAATTTATGTTTTTAGCTAAGAGAAAACAATCAAACCCAAAATCAGAATATTTTTTACCTGTTTTACCCGACATAACCTTAGGCTTTGACTGCTCACTAGCTTCAGAATTTCCACGTACTCAAATTCATTGTCATCCACATTGGTACTTCGTTTAACCGAGCTAGATGTCATTTCTGATATAATTAAAACAAAACCGACAAGACGAAATTATAGCAATGAACCTATAGTTTCAACAAAAAGATTTTTTTTCATCCTTCTCATCAATCATCAATATAATAGAGTCAAGGTTCTAAAAAGCGCTAGGCGGATGCTAGGCGGCGGAGCCGGGCCTAGCGCCTAGGCGGGAACTAGTCGGGGACTAATCGGTATTAGTCGGGATTAGTCAGGACCTAGGCGGAATTTAGAACTAGGCGTTGGAGAGGGGCCTAGCGCCTAGGCGGGGCCTAGGCGCCCTTAGGCGGGGTCTTTTAGAACAGAGAATAGAGTAAAAACATTTTCTCAGATACCAAACAACAAATCTACCAAATACCCTCAAAGAAAACCAAATAATAACTGAGACAAACATTATGCCCAAATATAAAAGCCACATTATTTTCTGTTCTTTTTTCATGTTTTTTTTTTTCATTTATCACCTAATTCAACAGAGATTTCATTGCAAAAAAAGCCCCAACTATTACAAAACTTGGATCAAAACTTGTGAATAATGCCTGGACAAAGTCTGGAGGTGAGGTAAAAAGTACTCAGGACATGGTTTCCTCAGTATAGCTACCCATTTGCATACAGATCCACTCTCACAAATATGAAAATCAAAGAACAATGAATAATAATAACAACAAAAAAAAAACTAATTAACAAGTAGGTTAGGAAGAAGGGTTTTGTAGAGAGGACAAACCCACTACCCAGTAATGAATGATAGCTCCGTTTCTTTCTGCAAAATGGTCGAAAATGGTGTCGTCGGCGATGACGTTTGATCGAGACTTCAGAGAGGGAAAGAGATTCATATTAGAGAGCGAGGGCGAGGGCGAGAGCGAGATAGAGAGCGAGAGCGAGAGGACGGCGAGGGCGACGGCGTTTGAAGTTTGAACCGGAACTGAGTAAAGTGAAAAGAGGGATTAAAATTTAGAAAATCCTAGAATAGTAACGTCAACGACACGTGGTAAGAAAAAAATGAAAATTCAATTTGACGTCGTCGTTTTAACAAGTAGGCGCTGGAAAAAAATGTGGGTTGGCCCGTCCCGTCCCAAACTCGTTTGGTCCGCACTCGTTTGGATCAGTCCGAATTGGCTCACTTTTATTTGGGTTAATAGTTTTAAATCCCAACCCACTCCTATTGCCTGAAGGGACGGACTGGCTCGACGGGTTCAACCCAAATTGACGGCTCTATGTTATGTAAAAGCACGAATCATATGCGAGATATTCGATTAAATTTACAATAAATAAGACATATTTTTTTAAAAATATTTGACAAGTCAACTATGACAAGAAATATTGCGGATAAAAAAGTTACTAAGCAAAGTGGGTGGGTATTAGCACATATTTTGCTTGAGAATATATTGGACATAACTAAAGTAAATTGTCAACAAGAAAATAGTTTAACAAGAAAATATGTATCATCTAGAAAATCAATTCTTTTTCCCATTTCTTACTTCTATAATTTCTTTAGATTTGTTTTCTTCTGTTTCTTTTTCTCTTTCTTTGAAACTACTTGGCTTATTTGTATTTGAAGACTAGAAAGCGTATATACTTCCTTCATTACCGAGAAATAAGCAAAAATTAGTTGGCACAAAAATTAAGAATATAGGTAAAAAAAAGTGATGGATTGTGAGGATAGATAATTGGATAGCAGAGAAAAAATGAAATTAGTGAATAGTTATTGTGAGTATAATAATTGTGTCTCGTTTTTTTTAGAACTTTGCTGATTATTTTGAGACGATCAATAAATGTATTTTTTACATATGAATAGGGGACGGAGGAGGAAATATATATATATATATATATATATATATATATATATATATATATATATATATATATATATATATATATATATATATACATATATATATATATATATATATATATATATATATATATACATATATATATATATATATATATATATATATATATGGGCTCTTTCCCATTTCTTTTTCTTGAGAAAAACTTCTTTATCCTCTACAAAAGTGATGGAAAAGGAACAATGAAATATCCTTTAATTAATTTACACAAATAATTTGATGTGGAAATTTTTGGGATAAGCTTAGATTTAATTTTGATTATCTTGATTTTAATTGTAATTATCGTATTTATTTTTAGAGGGTTAGTATTATCAGTGTTGGAAATAGATTTAGAATTTATTTTGACGTTTTCAGAATTTATATAGTTTAGTCCATAGGTTAGAGTCGTTAGACTTATTTTTAAAAGAGTTTTACTTGTATTTTAAGTTTCGGATGCCCTATAAAACAAGGTTAAATATAAATTTAAAAAAAATTAACTTCTAATCAGTAAAAATATGTGTTGGTTTTTTCTTCCATATAAACAACTAGCCTAAGCCCGTGTCCAAGGCCACGTTTACGTTTTGTTTTTTTTTTTTTTTTTTTAATATATATATCACCAAAAAAAAAAATTGCATGTATGTCGCACGACATACAAAGGTGGGAGGGCAAAACGGGAAAGGGAGTGAATAGGGAGGGCAAAAGGGTCATTTCCGCGGACGAAACTGTTCATTCAACTGTTCCTTTGCTGAGCTGGACCGCTTTGATTTATACTATAGATACTCCCTCCGTCCCACGTGATTGAAAACTAACTTTTTGGATGTGGAAATTAAGGAAAAGTGATGTAAGAAAGAGAAAAAATTAAATGTTGTGAGTATGAAAAATTAAATAAGAGAGAGAATGAGTGGGAGGAATAATGAGGAGAGAGAATGCTGTGAGTGTAAAAGTGAAGTAGGAGAGAGAATGAGTAAGTAGAATAGTGAATATTCTTTGCCATTTTGAAAAGTTTGCATTCACGTGGGACAGACCAAAATAGAAATAAGTTTGCATTCACGTGCAGGGGCGGAGCCAGGAATTGGCCGAGGGGGGGCAAGATTGCCCCCGAAAAAAAATTCGGGTCGGACAAGTAAAAAATGGGTCGGATCCATGAAATACAATGTATTTTAGTTAACAAAAATGATAAAAGTAAATAATTCAAAGAACGATTGAAATAATGTTGAAGTATTTAACGCAAACAATTTATTAAAATATATTACTCGTACAAAAAAGAAAATCAAATTTGCTAATTAAACTTGGGATAATAGGAAGAAAGACCAAAAACAAAAAATATGGGAAAAGCCTAACTAATTAATTAAGATTGAAAAAATGTGAGGAAATTAGGAGAAAGAGAAAAATAAAACTGTTAAGAGAAAGAATAGCAAAGATGGAAGACAAATAAAATTAATTGAAAATGTAGGTAGCAGGGTTTGAACATGGACCAAAGGCTTTAACTTCACCCCTTCTACCGCTGAACCACACCACTGACTGGTATTAATCTTGAAGTTAATTATATATATACATATATAACAAAAATATGGGGGGGGCAAAAAAAAATTTCCACTGCATTTCCGCCGCTGGGAGGGGCGAGTGCCCCCTCCTGCCCCCCCCTGGCTCCGCCCCTGTTCACGTGGGACGGAGGGAGTAGTCATTAAAAAAAAAATGAGAATTAAAGTCACTCAATTATGTTACTAAATTGTAGTTAAGTGGGGCAGTTGTATTAGCCTAATTAGTGTCACATACAATGACGACACTAAATATATTAGTGGCAGTTATTGACGTTCTATTGGCATTTTACAATGCCACTAAATTTTTTAAATGCAAATAAATCAAAATGCAGTAATCATATTTTCAAACACCAAAATATATGACATTTTAAACATAATGCCACACCAAAATCTTGCAAAAAACTAATTTTTTTGTAACATAAGAAAAAAAACTAGTTTTAAAGCACTAAGTATAACTAATAAGAGTGATGAACTGTTCTGAAAACTAGTTTTTATAACATTTTGAAAAAAAAAAAAACTAATTTTTCACAAGAGTTACTCTAATGCCACTTATATCAAGTCATTAAAGGTGTTTTTTCTTGTAAATTAATGAGTGTAATTATATCATGACATTAATAATAGTGTATTTTTTTTTTTTTTCTGTATCTTTTAAGAGATTAAATAAGGAATTGTTTGGTAATCAAATTAATCTCTTAATTTGGAACATTTTAAAAGATTAAAATATTAAGCTTGTTTGGTAAGATAAATTTAAATCACTTAATTAATTAAGATTAATTTTAAAAAAAACTATTAATTTTAAAATGGAAATGGATGTATTAATAAAGTAAGAGGAAAAGGGAAGAGAAATAAAGGGAAGAAGTTCAAATACACCTATCATTATCAACATGTTTTATATATTTATTTATTTTTTGTTACTTTCATTTATTGAAATATATTTTTTTGTCATCCAAATTTTATTTGATCAAAGAAATATTAAAATGTACTTATTTTCATATTAAAAATATTGATTAATATTATTTTTAAATGAGTAATATAATTAGATTTTCTTCAAAAAAAAAAAATTAAAGTTCAGTTACATTAGTCAAATTATAAAGTAACTGAAATTATTCAAATAATTTTTTGAGTGTTGTGTTGAAATTTTGATTAAAATAAAATATTTGTGGTTTTTCATTACCAAACAAACTCAACTTTTAAATAAATCAGCAACTTAATAATTTCAGCTATATTTTTTCAACTCTATATATTCAACTATTAATTTTCAGTTTGGGCAAATTGCGGTTTGGTTACCCGTGTTTTATCAGTTTTTGCAATATGGTTCCCAAGAGTGTAAAAGTTGCAAACTCATTTCCAACATTGTCAATTTGTTGCAATTCAATGTAAATCCAGTTAAAAACTAACTTTCGTTAATAATTAAGGACATTTGGCTAACACATGAATAAATGAGGGGTAAGATGGACATTTATCATGGGGCAAATTGCAGTTTGGTTACCTATGTTTTGTCAATATTTGCAATTTGGTTATTATGATTATGATTATTATGATTATTATTATTATTATTATTATTATTATTATTATTATTATTATTATTATTATTATTATTATTATTATTATTATTATTATTATTATTATTATTATTATGATTATTATGATTATTATTATTATTATTATTATGATTATTATTATTATTATTATTATTATTATTATTATTATTATTATTATTATTATTATTATTATTATTATTATTATTATTATTATTATTATTATTATTATTATTATTATTTTTATTATTATTATTATGATTATTATTATTATAATTATTATGATTAAGATTATTATGATTGAGATTATTATTATAATAATAATAATAATAATAATAATCATAATAATCATAATAATAATAACAATAATAATAATCTTAATCATAATAATAATCATAATAATAATCATAATAATAATAACAATAATAATAATAATAATAATAATAATAATAATAATAATAATAATAATAATAATAATAATAATAATAATAATAATAATAATAATAATAATAATAATAATAATAATAATAATAATAATAATAATAATAATAATAATAATAATAATAATAATAATAATAATAATAATAATAATAATAATAATAATAATAATAATAATAATACTAATATAGCATGCATAATTATGTATTATTGTCTAAAAATTTATGAATCATTTTGATTTAACGAGGAAAATTGATTTGTTCCTTCTCCTTTTAAAATACTGTTATTGATAAAGTAATACTCCCTCCGTCTCTAAATGTTTGTCCCATTTCTCCTTTTTCTTTATCAATAATTTTCAAAGCGTTCGTAAAAATAACCAAAATTAAAGCTTCAAAATTACTAAATTAAAATGTTTAAAAATTCTAATGGGACAAACATTTAGGAACGGAGGGAGTATTTTATATTAGATCAAGAAGAACAATTTTTATTACTACTTCTACTTAAATACTTAAACACCATGTTTAATGTTTTTATTTATTTTTTTTTTTTAAAACAGCTTGTTTAATGTATTCGGAGTAGTTAATTTGTTAGGGGTTAGGAAGGCGGCCCGAAAGCTGAGACATCCACCCAAGTAATTAGTCATATTATTATTATTATAATAATCTCAATCATAATAATCTTAATCATAATAATTATAATAATAATAATCATAATAATAATTATAAAAATCATAATAATAATAATAATCATAATAATAATCATAATAATAATCATAATAATAATAATAATAATCATAATAATAATAATAATAATAATAATAATAATAATAATAATAATAATAATAATAATAATAATAATAAAAATAAAAAAATAATAATAATAATAATAATAATAATAATAATAATAATAATAATAATAATAATAATAATAATAATAATAATAATAATCATCATAATCATAATAATAATAATAATAATAATAATAATAATAATAATAATAATAATAATAATAATCATCATAATAATCATAATCATAATAACCAAATTGCAAATATTGACAAAACATAGATAACCAAACTGCAATTTTCCCTATGAAAAATGTCCATCTTGCCCCTCTTTTATTCATGTGTTAGCCATATATCCTTAATTATTAACGAAAGTTAGTTTTTAACTGAATTTACATTGAATTGCAACAAATTGACAATGTTGGGAATGAGTTTGCAACTTTTACACTCTTGGGAATCATATTGCAAAAACTGATAAAACACGGATAACCAAACTGCAATTTGCCCTTTCAGTTTTCCCAAACAGGCCTAAGTTTTTAAGCAATTATAATCATCAAAGGGAATGGAGATCAATTACACAATATTATTACTCTTCCGCCCCAAAATATTTGTAGTTTTATAACCTTTCACACTTACTCCCTCAGTCTCATATAAAATTTCACTTTTGCTATTTTGATTGTCGCATATAAGATTTCACTTTTCTAAAATGGTAAATAATCCTTACTATTTCTCCCAATCATTCTCTCTCATATTTTAATTTTATATTTATAACACCAATCAACTTACTATTATTTAATCTACATTTTATTTGCAACCTCACTTTTTATACTTACAACACTTACTCTACTTACACATTTTTTAAATTGTTGTGCAAAATTTATTTGTGAAATCTTATATGGGATATGGGATGGAGTAAGTATTATAAAAACAAGCAATACATATCAAATAAGTAAACTGTATTACTCTTTAAATATTTCAAGTGCGTAGGAAATTAAATACTTTACAAATAACAACTACTTATGAAACAAAATTACAAATAATTTAGGGCAAAAAAACCTTATTTTGGGTGGGAGGGAGTATGAGAGATCTCGAACAAACCTAAAGATATCTTTTGACTTGCAAAAAAATTATTCGTGCCAAAAGTCTCGACGCGGTTCAAATACTCCCTCCTACCCGCTTGAAATTGCACTGATGATGCCAAAATCGTCAAAACAGTCCAAATTCAAGCGATGATTGCTCCGGTGATTGCAAGGCCTGAAAATAAGAGAAAACACGTAAACTAAGCCGGGGCGGATCCGGCTAAAGGCCCTCCGGCGTGAGAGTAAGTTCACGGTTTGTATATGAGAAAACAAATTGACAGAGTTTCCCCAATGTAAAAAGTAACGTACCAAATAATGAGCCATGGGGCTTGTATTTATAAGGATGGATTGATAGAATCCATGTTGAAGTGAACTTGTAAGGAGATAAGATGTAATCCTATAAGAATTATATCTGTTAAGGAGTCCTTGTTTGACTTGAAGTGGTGCAGTTGGTTACAATCCTGATTGGATCATGAATGTGTAATCCTTGTTGTATAAGGACTGTATAATCTGCTAGCCGGAACGCCGAGGAACGTGAATGTTCTACCTCGGCTTTGGCAAATAGACCGAGGTAAATGATTCTGCTTCCTCGTCATTTGGAGATTGGCCGACACGGAGATGTGCCGGGGTAAATGATTTTGTTTCCTCGTCATGGTGATGAAATGCCGAGGTAAGAACTTTTCTTTCCTCGTCACTTGCGACATAACGGCCCAAGCACGGTGTCATAAGGCCGAGATAAACGTTCCTCTTCATATAAGGAAGACCTTACTCGACCCTGATACTTGGTTGTTTAGATAATATTCATGGCCCAATTCAATTAGGCCCAGCTTGAGCAAACCCATAATTGTATCTCGGTTTATACTGTTCAGTGGCCCCCGACTTTCTAGCTCGGATTAGGACGAGTAGAAAGTCACCTCGTCCTCGTCATATGGAATACGAACGGGTTTGACACGTGCCCTCGGCGTCGCTTCGTGTAACTGACGGTTGCCATTCTGGGGCCCCCCAGTCTTGTCACGCCTCGAAACCGTCATTTTGCATTTAATTCTTGGGGCGCCAGACCCGGATTTAAGCTTTACCCATGGGTTTGACCCGATTGAGGGGTTATAAAAGGCTAAACCCTTCTCATTTCACTCTTTACAAACCCCAAGTATTTGAGAGCGAGTAATAAGGTTCAGGCGACAAGCATTCCGGCGATCTTAGTCTTGTTCAACCCAGTTTCCGACGAGCTAGCATCCTGCTGTGATTTCATCAATTTCTCCAAACTCAGGTATGAAATCTCTTTCCTTTTGTGCATTTTGACTCTGATTTCCCGCTTTCTAGGGTTTGTTGAGAAGAATCTGGAATATGCCAAGAAAAGATGAACCACCATTGTTAAAGAATGAAGCTTTTCTTCATAAATTCTCAAAACTTCAAATCTTTGGTTTTCTTTGTATTTTATATGAACTTTCTTGAATATTGAATGAACTCCCCCTTTCATTTTTGATTCCCCTTAGAAATGGCTCGTTCTTGGGATCATTTTCCCCGATTCCGTTATGGATATCATACTGGCAATCTGAGGGTCTATCGTAGAGAGAGAGGTCCATGGTTGATGCTCACCCTGGATGATGTAAGCAAGCAGTTGAGAGGTTATGGTCGAACTCGTCTATTCCTCCAATACCCTGATTCCACAAGGATAGATAGGATTGAGTGCAGTTCACCCAACATTATAGTTTTTGAGGATAGAGTGAGATGATGGAGCACATCGAACTGTTCTACCCGGCCTCTGATCGCGAAATGCGTGAGCGCCTGAGAGGTACGGCTCCCTCCTCGGCCTTATGAAATGACGAGGAGGGGAATCTCCCTTCCCCGTCCTAAATCAGCCATGGACGAGGTTACTAACTTTGTCTCCTCGTCTTTATGCAGATATGACGGGAAGAGGGGAACCCTCCTCGTCCACTCAAATAGTTGACGCCTTCATGGAAGATGCACAAACTGATGGCCGCCTGGCCCGAAGAAGAGGAGGTCGAGGAAAAGGAGGCCAAGGATTAGGAAAGAGACAGGAAAGGACCCCAAGAGCCGGGGATCCCATGTTGGAAAAGCTGTACTCCAAATACGGGGTAAACAAAGCTGAGTACAGGCTAACTTATATGGGCAATATGGAGCTTAAGACGAAGAAGGAGGAGGAGGGCTTTTACTATAACCAAGACTATGTCCATTTTTACTTCAAGCAGTTTCAACAGGGACTTCGTCTTCCCTTGGATCCCTTCATCTGTGAATTTTTGGACGATGTGAGGGCGGTGCCAGCCATGCTAGGAGCTAATGGTGCCCGGGTTCTCGTCAGCTTCATTGTCCTCTGCCGTAGCTTAGGGTATGAGCCGACCATGGGAGCTTTTCGATATTTTTACAATGTTCAATACGTCAAGGAAAGTTGGCTCCTCGTCATTAGGAGTGCATCCAAAAAACCGAAGCTGCTCCTCCCTATGTCTAGCAAAGTTGCAGGCTGGGATAACCATGTTATAAGGGTTGAGAGCCGCCAAGGATGGGAGTTCCAATCTCATTGTAAGGGTCCAACTTCATCCTTTCCCGTCCAACAATATGAATGGACCCAGGCCTTAATCAAACGTTTAGAAGAGTTTGCCGAGGTGGGGGTCCTTGATTGGTCAGTGGTAGAATCTTCAGATCATTATTATATTCAGGCGGGTTTGATGCCGGGGAAGAAGGATGGGGTATCTCCCCTGGTTTCCGTAAAGAGGGGGAGACGCTTTAATGACTGGACAATTCACCCCGGTCTGGTGTTTCATGAGGATTGCATTACGTGCAAGACTGAACGTCCCCGGGACCAGTGTCTGAAAGCAATCGACATTGTTGGATGTAAACGTTTTATCTTTTTTACTCGTAATTTTTGCGTGCTACTTCCCTTTGCTCGTACTTGACTCTTCCTTGTCCTTGCAGATTTAACCGCCGAGGAGGAAGGAGCTATAGCCATGGAGAGACTAAGTCCCCAAGAGCTGATAAAGAGGAAGAGGAAGCAGAGCAAGAAGTCTGCTTTGGTGGAGAGGAGGGAAGAAGCTAATGCCCGAAACTTGGTGCTTAATGTTCAGGGTGACCAACCCCTTTCCCTGAAATTACATGGAGAGGTGAATGCCGAGGAAGCGGCATCTGAGGAACGGGTTGAGCCCACAACTGGGGACGGGCGTAACCCTCATGTTGAGGCAGAGGAGGTGGGAGCCGAGGAAACCGACCTCGTCCAAAGGAGATCTGGCTCCAAGAGAACCCAAGCTGTTAGCCCCGAGGAGCCTGCAGCTAAACGGGCAAGCGTCAGTGGAGCTCCCAATGTTGAGGCTCCTCCTCCCTTAACCATCCAAAATGTCAAGACCGTTGAGGAGGCCGACGAGCTGGCTAAGAGCATGTCCCTCAACGTTCCCCGTCTTAAGGGACTTCCTCTGTTAGCTAGGGAGGGACCCTTGGTAAGATTGGGCCGAGCTCCCGTTCAGAGAGCTATGGACGAGGATGCCTACGATGCTCTTGTTAGGCAGGCTCCTAGCAAAGATGCCTTGCTCTGTCACAAGGGGCTCTTGATCGCCGAGGTAAATGTCTCTTTTCCTTGGTCATTGATCTTGTGATTTGTTTACATTCCTAATATTGATTTTTCTTTCAGTTGGCTTCCGTCACGGCGTATGAAAACGTCTTGGCCAAGACCAAAGCCAGGCGCCTGAATGAGGCTAAGAATGCCCAGGCAAAGAGTGCCGCTGACAAGGCCTCCTTGGTCCAACTTCTGAAGTCCAAGGACGCTGAGCTTGATTCTGCCAAGGCCAAGGTGGAGGCCGAGGTGAAAAAAGCCGAGGAAGAGAGGACCAAAGCCGAGGAACATCTCCGGCTGAAAGAAGAAGAGCTTGCTACGGCAAGGAAAGAAAAAGCTGAGGTCCAAACTAGGGCCGAGGAAGCTGAGGCTCGGTGCAGAGGGTTGGAAGCTACCCTCCCGGCCAGGGAGGAAGAGGCCGTTGCTCGATTCAAAGAGAGCTCGGCCTTCAAGGAGTTGATGATGGCCAGCTCGGCCTTTAAAGATGCCGTGGACGAGCAGACGGCCACTATGTTCGAAGATGGTTATCTTCACTTGGCCCAAAGCATCTTGGCTGACCCTTCCACCGGTTTGGACATCAACAAGGTTGCCCAGCTGATTTGCCGGGACCAATATGCCGAGGAAGTCAGGGCTCTCCACCACTTGGTCCCTTTTTCTGAAAGCAACTTGGAGATAATGGCTGCCAAGGATGCTCAAGCTTGCAGGGAGGTGTGGAGGCCGGCCTCTGTCGTCCCCGGCAATATAAAAGACTTGGTGGAGGCGATCCAGGATGCTTAAGAGCCTGAGGCCATGGAAGCTGAGGTGGAAGGAGGGGCCGAGGAAACTAATGCCCTTACTGAACAAACGGTCCTTCCTCCCCCTGGCACTATCACAGAAGACTGGCTCGAAAAGCCTTTTGACGACGGGCAACAGTCTTAGGATAGTTTTCTTTCCTTTGCGTTTTGTAATAGACGATAGGACTTGTAATTCTTTTTTGAACATCAATGAAGATCCTTTTGTCATGATTCATGTTATTTCAATAACTTGCTCATATTTTTGTATGCTAGGCAGAGGCACTAGACTTAAGAAGGTGGGATCCAAGGAAGGTTCCTTGCTCCCAAATTGTTGGGCAAGTGGTTAGGCCGAGGAAGGACTCTCGGCTTTAACTATACCCTTAAGTTATTTAGGCCGAGGAAGGTTTCCTTGGCTTTAAATGTGTTGTAATCCTGAGTCAAGGTGGACTCTTGGTAGGACGTTAGTTAAGCCATCAGGCCGAGGAAAATCCTCGGTCTTGGCTATTATGTTTGTAATCCTAAGTCAAGGTGGACCCTAGACAGGATGTGTTAGCCATCAGGCCAAGGAGGACCCTTGGTCTTGGCTGTTGGTATCCTTCATCAAGGTGGACCCTTGACAGGATGTGTTGTAAGCCATCAGGCCAAGGAGGACCCTTGGTCTTGGCTGTTGGTATCCTTAATCAAGGTGGACCCTTGACAGGATGTGTTGTAAGCCGTCGAGGCAAGGAGGACCCTTGGTCTTGGCTGTTGGTATCCTTAATCAAGGTGGACCCTTGACAGGATGTGTTGTAAGCCATCAGGCCAAAGAGGACCCTTGGTCTTGGCTGTTGGTATCCTTGATCAAGGTGGACCCTTGACAGGATGTGTTGTAAGACATCAGGCCAAGGAGGACCCTTGGTCTTGGCTGTTGGTATCCTTGATCAAGGTGGACCCTTGACAGGATGTGTTGTAAGCCATCAGGCCAAGGAGGACCCTTGGTCTTGGCTGTTGGTATCCTTAATCAAGGTGGACCCTTGACAGGATGTGTTGTTTAGAAGAGTCGGGGATAAAGTCCTCATCTTCTGGTGTTTGTATGAAGAGTTGATAGTTGCTTTGCATGCTGGAAGATACTGCTTTCGTAAAACTGAGATGCGATTACATCGAACTGCAATCCTATCAACTAATCAAAACTAAAAGACAAGAAATAAGAAACTAATCTACTGTAAAATAAACTAGACTAGTGATAATATTTTCTAAGGTTGTCAGAGTGCCAGGGATGCTTGAGGTCCTTCCCCTCCTTGGTCTTCAATCTGTAGGTCCCTTCTCGAACGACTTGAGTGATGATATAAGGACCTTCCCAATTTGGGGAGAGCTTGTTACGTTACGCCTTCCGACCGGTAGCTTCAATTTTTCTGAGTACCCAATCGCCTACTTGGAATACTCTTCTGATGACCCTCTTATCGTGATACGCCTTGGTCCTTTGTTTGTAATTCACCATCCTCATCTGTGCAGCTAGTCGTTTCTCATCTATCAGGTCCAGGTCTAGGAGCCTATTGATTTTGTTGACTTGCTCATCGTAATGGGAATTTCTCACAGTAGGGATGGCCATCTCTGCTGGTGCCATAGCCTCGGAACCGAAGGTTAGTGCGAATGGGGTTTCCCCGGTTGGCCCCCGAGTGGTTGTGCGAACGGACCCGTAAGGCTAGGGAAGTTCGTCCAACCATCTACCCTCGCGTCCCTCAAGGTTCTTGGTAAGGGCGGTTAGGACCGGTTGTTTGCTTTGCTTCGCTTGGCCATTTGCCTTGTGGTGCGCTGGCGAGGATTTTGCATGGCGGACTTTTACCCTTCCTAACTCGTAGTGAATCTTTGTGGAGAATTGCGAGTCCATGATCGAGACGATTGTATGTGGAAGGCCGAGATGCGCACCAGATGTTGTCATGGACAAAGTTGATCGCATTTTCTTCTCTTATCTTGGCTAATGCCTTGGCTTCTATCCACTTGGAGAAGTAATCAACAGCTACTATCACGTACTTGCAATTACCACGGGCGGGAGGGAAGGGTCCGATGATGTCGATCCCCCACATATCAAACGGCCACGTAGGTATTACAAGTGTTTGCTCCACTGCCGGTAGTCTAGGAATGTCAGAGAATCTTTGGCACTTGTCACATTTTCGAACATAGGCGTGCGCGTCTTCCCTCAGGTTTGGCCAATAGTACCCTAGCGATATGATTTTGTCAGCTAAGGTTCTGGCCCCCGGGTGTCCGCCGCAAACACCTTCATGTACTTCTGCCAAGAGGTTCTCAATTTCCTTGGGATAGACACACCTTAGCAGGGGCTTCGTGAAAGATCTTCGGTAGAGGACTCCATTCATCACCACGAACCTTGGGGACCTCTTTTTGATAAGCTTGGCTCGAGCTTCATCTTCAGGGAGTTTCTCCTTCTCAATATATTCAATGTAGTCGTCGATCCAGCATCTATCCTCTCCGTCTAAGAGCATGACTTGTAGTCTTTCGTACGCAGGTTCTTCGGCATAAACTACATATGGACTGGTCTTAGACACATCCATGGTTGCCAGTTTGGAAAGAACGTCTGCGACTTGGTTATCTTCCCTGCCAATTTGTTTGAGCTCGAAAAATTCCATCTTCTTCGTCATATCTAGGACCAGGTCTCTATACTTGGCAAGGGTGGGGTCTTGGGCATTATACTCTCTCTTTACTTGTTTGACAACAAGTTGGGAGTCGCAGAAGGCCGCCACCTTAGTTGCTCCATAGAAGGAGGCTAATTCAATGCCAAATATTAAAGCTTCATATTCTGCTTGATTATTGGAGGCAAGGAACTTAAAACGGATGGCGTCTTGAGTAGTAAACTCTCCTTCTGGGCTTGCTAGTACGATTCCAGCTCCACTTCTTTCCTTGGTGGCTGATCCGTCCGTATACAGGATCCAACAGTTGGATGGGAGTTCAATGGGAGAGTCTTTATCCTCTGGTGCGTTTTGCTTCCTAGAGGTGGGGAGATGCTCACCCATAAAGGCAGTCTCGACCATGAAGTCAACCAAAGGCTGTGCCAGGAGGGTCCTCCTTGGTTGGTAAGTGATATCAAACTCGGTGAGAGCGATGGACCAATTAAGGAGACGCTCGGGCCGAATCCAACTTATGTAGTATCTTCTTCAACGGTTCATTTGTGTACGCGGTGATAGGATGTGCGGAAAAATAGGCACGTAGTTTCCTCGATGCAATGACTAGTGCGTACGCTATCTTCTCCACATTGAAGTATACGCTTTCCACGTCGGACATGCCTTAGAGACATAGTAGACGAGGTTTTGAATTCCTTCATCGTTTCGAACTAGGGCAGTTTGCGACATCATGATCGGTGGCGGCTAGGAAGACATACGGCATCTCACCGGTAGTTGGGTGCTAAAGCGAGGAGGAGAACCCAGTACTCCTTCAACCGGAGGAATGCTTCGGAGCATTCGGGAGTCCGGGAGAAGCCCTTGGTACCCTTCAATACCTTGAAGAAAGGCGGTGACTTTTCGGCGGATTTGGCGATGAATCTTCCCGAGGCTGCGATTCTTCCATTAAGTCTTTGAACCTCCTTGATGGTGGTAGGTTCCTTCATGTCAACGAGCGCCTTGATTTTTCGGGGTTTGCTTCAATCCCCCTTTGAGATACCATGAAGCCTAGGAACTTTCCAGTGTTACTCCAAACACGCACTTGCTCGAGTTTAGCTTCATGTTATTAGCTCGGAGGTTGTGAATTGTCTCTTGCAGGTCGGGAACGTGACTGCCTTCCTTGGTCTTTATGACCATGTCATCAATATAAGCTTCCATGTTGCGACCTATTTGGCTCGCAAAAACTCGATTTACCATTATTTGGTATGTAGCACCGCGTTCTTGAGCCCAAAAGGCATCATGATGTAACGATAATTTCCCAGTGTTTGGAAGGCCGTCTTCTCAATGTCCTCTTACGCCATTTTTATCGATGATAGCTTTGAATAGGCATCTAGGAAGGCGAGAGTTTGATGTCCGGCAATGGAATCAACCAACTTGTCAATTCTAGGAAGAGGATAGCTGTCCTTGGGGCAGGCTTTGTTTAGATCAGTAAAGTCTATGCACATACGCCATTTCCCATTTTGCTTCTTCACCATAACTACATTGGCCAACCAAACGAGGTACTTAACTTCACGAATTATTCCGGCGCTAAGTAATTTCTGCACTTCTTCTTTTATAGCTTCCTCCTTGTCCCTTGCAAAATTTCTCCTTGTATGCAGGAGATAGTCTTTGACAAAGGATCAACTTCCGGGCGGTGGAGGGCTACTTCTTCATTGATCCCCCTCATATCTTCGACTCTCCAAGCAAAGACGTCGAGGCCCCCAAGAGGGAGATGATTTTTCTTTCTCTTACGGAGATAATTGGCCCCGAGCTTGATTTTTTGTTCGGGATAGTCGGGATTGATGACTACCTCTTCCGGTTCGTCAACAGGCTTCATTTCAAGACCGTCACGGAATTCTAGAGACTTCGATAATGATCTCTCTAATTCTCCTCCCTTCATTGTCATTCACGTTGAGGCCCTCTTCCTCCATAAGTTTATCAACATCGGGAGGCCCGATCTTCCACTGGGTCGTGGTTGGCCCCGAGTTACGGCCGTTGAAGAGAACGGGGTCTTCTTCGATACGGGCTGAACTATTCCTAGGTCATCTGCAATTTCTTGGACCATAGGATCTTCCATGAGTACGAGGTAGGACTATGCCTTGGTCATCTGCAATTTCTTGGACCATAGGTTCGTCCTCCTCTGCAAGCACTTCACGAATATAGCTCATTACGGAGCTAGTTTCGGTGGTTTTACGAGACTTTGAGATCTTTATGTTTTCCTCGGGGTTTCTATCTCCACACTTTTGGATTTCTTTACGCTCTTCACGACATGTTCCAAGAAGTCTTTGGGGGTGGCCCTCACACATCCAATCCACCTGCCAGTGGGGAATTTAACTCGTTGGTGGGGAAGTGAGGCCACCGGCCCAAGTTTGGCTTGACTTGGAATGCCTATGATCACATGGTAATCACTAGTCAAATCCATGACTACGAAATTGACTGTGGCTTTGGCTAGGAAGGGATGATCACCGACTTGAGTTCTAGCTCCACAGTTCCACTTGGCTCCCGCACTTGTGATTGGTGAATCCTTCTAGCCTTCCATGGTAAGGTTCCAACATGGTGTCTTTCAAGCCCATCTGTTGGAAGGCTGAATAATATAGGATGTCACGGGAGGCCCCGTGTCAACGAGAAGTCTTTCGGATTCAACATTGTCTATTCGGCCCTTTATCACCAAGGGTTGTTCACGAGCTGCTCGGCTTCCAGCTAACTCATTAGGAGAGAAACTAATGACCTCTTCCGCTTTATGGATCCAAGCATGAACATGGTATACTTTGCTCAGCTCGTGAATCTGGTCCCTTAGTTTTACGGTAGAAGTTACCTCTTCCCGTATCACATGCAACTTGGCCACTAGGAGGCTGCGGTCTTCATTCTCGCTTTTATCGTCATCTTCGCTTTCCTCTTCCTTAAAACTTCCGTTTGTTATCTTTTTCATGACATAACGATCTAACTTTCCTCGTCGACCCATTTACGGATTATTTTCTTGAGGGCCCAACGGCCATCGGTGGTGTGCCGTTGTCTTTGTGAAAATCACGGTATTTGTTCATGTTACGAGGGAATTTTGGCTGTCGGTCATTGGTTGAGGTGGAGGAAGGTTGACCAGTGCATGATTTCGGAGATGGGCTTAGTAAGAGGAGTAAATTCAAGCTTCTCCGTGCTCCTTGTTTTGTTTTCCCTTTGGAACCCTTACCGTTTCCATTATTATTCGGCGAGTGCACTGTCGCCTCTGTTTACTGTCTTGTCGGCTCCCCTTTTCTTTGTTTTGTCCTCGGCCATGGAGATGGCATAAGCTACCTTGTATAGCTCGGACTTTGTTTGAGGTTCCCTGGTGAGAAGTTCATAAACGAGGGGACCAGATTTTAGGCCGAGTTGAAACAAACAATAACTTCCCTGTCGGTGAGGCTCTCTTCACACAGTGCCGCCATTTTCGGAAGCGATTATAATAGGCGAGGGTGGTTTCTCCCTTTCCTGCTTTCAATGTTGGCCAAGTCGGCCGACCTTATCTTCCTCTTTACCGGCGGTAGCAAAGTGGTCCAAGAACATTCTCCTCATGCCTCTCCCGGCCAATCGATGCTACCTCTTTTAAGCTCACGGAACCGGGTCAAAGGCATTCGGAGAAGGTGCTCGCGAAAGCTTTACGGAGCGGGTCGTCGGCGGTGGTGAGGAGATTCATAGTTTGTTCAAAACTTTGCACGTGGTCTTTTGCATCAGTGGTGCCATTGTATTTTTTGAAATTAGGGAGCTTGAGGTGGGGATTAGGTGGAGCTGCAGTTATTCTCAAAGAGAATGGACGTGTTGCCCAGTCATAATCATCGTCATTAAACTTCTTTCCCCTCTCCATGTCATCCAGTCTTTGCTTCAACTGGCTCCCATTGCTTGGTTTCCACTCCCTTGTCATTTGCTTGAGCGGGTGCTTCGTTGGGAGCTTCGACGGATTTGTCCTTGGGGCGATCATTCACCCTACGTGCTCCGCGTCATGTCGGTGGGCTGTCCCGTTTGGAAGGAGCTTTGTCACGCCTTAATTGAGTCTTGACCGCCAAGTATCATCTGTACGGCTCTAGTGTCCTCGGCCTTGCAAATTCTCGATGCCGAGGACGAGGAGAATCCGGTCGACGAGGTCGAGGAGAATTTGGTCGACGAGATCGAGGTGGCGTGGGATGCCTATGTGCCATGACAAAACGAGCAGGGGATAGGCGTGCATTCAAGGCTGAGTCTCGTTCTTAGGTCCTGGAATTTACTTCCTCTTCCCTAGGAGTTAAGTGGCTTCTCAAGTCGACCACTTTGGAGCCCTCGCTGCTTGTTGTGCCGAGGATGAGGAGAATCCGGGGGGCTTGCCTTGGTAGGTCCCGGTCTTGAGGAGGAGGTTGTTGCTCATCCTGTCCCTTTTCGAGGGGTTGCCCGCGAGATGGCCTAATAAATTCATCCATGGAATGCTCGGGGTCTAATTGCAAGAGAGCGGCTGTGTTTCATACATTCTTTGTAAAGTTTCCATTTGCCTATGTAACAAGAGCGTCGGTCAATGGGTTGACTTCCTCTGCTTGACCGACGTCGGCATTCTTTGTTTTATTCCTTCCTACTTGCTTTCCGCGAGTGCAGTAGGACGAGGAAGCTCGGCACCTTCTCCTCGGCATTCACTGACCCTTGGAACGAAGGGTCATGGAGAGGAGGAAGGGCATCTGGGCGAGGTAGAGGAGGAGGAGGAGCGGCTCCTCGGCTCCGGTGTTCGCCCCGTTCACTTGGGTTTGATCCTCCTCGGCCGGTTACACTTGCAAATTGTCCGTCCATAGCAAATAAATCAACAAATTACCAATTTAAGCGAATATCCCAAAATCACAATTTCCAATCAAATTCGGAGCAGAATTTGATGCAAACTAAGAGACTGCAATTGGGCAACTTTGACAATGCCAAATTTTTCGGCCAAAATTGGGACAAAATTCCAACGCTTAAAACGGTTTCAACCAAAACTAGGCAAATTTCGGCGGAAATTTGCAGATTCCGGCCGAATCAAAAACAGAGCCCGAAACGGTACAGAAAATTCCGTTCAAACTAGAAAATTTCCGGCAGAAAACGGGCTTCAGGCGATTATTCCAGGCCAAACAAAGGGTGTTTGAATCGATTCCCGGCAATGGAACCAATTGATGATGCCAAAATCGTCAAAACAGCCCAAATCCAAGCGATGATTGCTCCGGTGATTGCAAGGCCTGAAAATAAGAGAAAACACGTAAACTAAGCCGGGGCGGATCCGGCTAAAGGCCCTCCTGCGTGAGAGTAAGTTCACGGTTTGTATATGAGAAAACAAATTGACAGAGTTTCCCCAATGTAAAAAGTAACGTACCAAATAATGAGCCATGGGGCTTGTATTTATAGGGATGGATTGATAGAATCCATGTTGAAGTGAACTTGTAAGGAGATAAGATGTAATCCTATAAGAATTATATCTGTTAAGGAGTCCTTGTTTGACTTGAAGTGGTGCAGTTGGTTACAATCCTGATTGGATCATGAATGTATAATCCTTGTTGTATAAGCACTGTATAATCTGCTAGCCGGAACGCCGAGGAACGTGAATGTTCTACCTCGGCTTTGGCAAATAGACCGAGGTAAATGATTACGCTTCCTCGTCATTTGGAGATTGGCCGACACGGAGATGTGCCGGGGTAAATGATTTTGTTTCCTCGTCATGGTGATGAAATGCAGAGGTAAGAACTTTTCTTTCCTCGTCACTTGCGACATAACGGCCCCGAAGCACGGTGTCATAAGGCCGAGATAAACGTTCCTCGTCATATAAGGAAGACCTTACTCGGCCACGATACTTGGTTGTTTAGATAATATTCATGGCCCAATTCAATTAGGCCCCGGCTTAGAGCAAACCAATAATTGTATCTCGGTTTATCATTGTTCATGCACGATTCTTTTGTTTGTGCGGAGATTAAGGAAAAAAATAATGATCCCCATTTCAATTCATCTTGTGAGTGTCTCTCCTAAAATCAAAATTCAAAATGTAAATCCCAGGCTCAATGGTGTTTCAATGTGATGAAGGCCAAAATGGGCTTAGGCCCGTGGGTTTTTTCGTCATTTGGAAGTGGCCCGTTTTATCCGTGGGTGGGCTATTAACGGTACGAGGCTTGGTTCTATTATATTATATGGGGAAGGGTCGGGCTTAGCTGCGGGCTTCCAAAGCCCGTTTGACCCAAGTCCGTTTGGCTGTAATTTTTGGTTTTTTTTTTTTTTTTTTGTGAAATGGCCTTATTGTCCCCATATATATCAGTTAATATTTATTCGTTGGAGGGCATTTTGGTCAAGCATTTTCAAACTTAAAAAAGGTTAAAAAAATATTGGCCGTGAATCCTTGGATCCGGGCTATACGGGCACCTCAACCTCTCAAAACGGCCGGGCCATTAGGTTTTCTCATGAATGGGACGGGTTAAGCCCGTTTGTCCGTTTGTGATTAAGTAAAATAGGAGAGAGAATGAGTGGAGGGAATAGTAAATCCGTTTGGCCTGTTGTTTCAAGGCTATTAAGCAATCTTAAAAGAATTTGTAGCTGATTTTGGGGTCGTTCCAATGATGTGATCGTCTACAAGTAGTGCTGTGGGCACAAAATCAAGAATATTGTGGAAGAGGAGCATAAACACACCAATGCCATGATTGCGCAAGCTCTTCATGGTGAAATAACACTGCCTACCTTTGACCTTGGAGTCATGGTCGGCAGGACTACATGCATAAGTTACCTTACATACATAGCATTCCTCTTTAATTTTTCCAAGTTTGCGGTTACGATTCCTGTTGTTTACTTATTTTCATGTCACCAAATATTTACTTAAACTTGGGCTTCAAACATTGCAAAAAAAAAATTTACTGTTTGTACCCCCATATCATTTTAAACTTTCTTTATTCTTATTGGGGTACCTCATTGCAATAATTACTATTAATACTTGAATATCATTTAAAAAATAGCTCTTTGGGCATCTCTTTTCAGAGTTATTCCTAGGCAATTTTGACTCTAGTATTTCTTCTTTCATCATTCTTTATTTTCGACTTTTCTTTTTATATATTACTGCAATTTATTTGAATAATTGCAATTATTGCTAAAATTTAATGCACATTTTAATGATTTTTTTTGCAATGATCTCAATACCAACATTTCAACCCAACCTAAAATTCTCAAGACCAACCGTCCAAGTCAATCCATTTAAAATCTCTTAATGGTATGTTTAACGAGTTTTCGCTAATGTCAATTGAACGAAATTACCCACAGGATTAAATTAGTTCCGATCGGATTCATTTTATTTATTCCTTAGTAAGAAGCACTTGAAATTTTTCAAACAATGATCAAAATTTTTAAGATATGATTAAATTTAAAGAGTTGCTAAAAAGCTTTCACCATGTGTCTTTAATTTTAATTCGCTTCCAGCTTTATTAGTTTGCATTGTGTAATTATGAAATAGGTTTGTAGGTGTTGAGAAATGTGGCTTAAAAATGAGGGCCCCACTTAAACAGCTCGTTTAGACCATTATTCAATAGGCCTATATGGGTAGCTTGAGACTTAATTATTGAGATCTCAATATTAGTTGAATGGGGCTAGTTGAGGAGTGTGGGATTAAATCCTCCACTAGGTTGTAAGAATTAGGAGGGACTCGCCTTTCAACTTTTTATTAGATCCACCAAAACGCTTCGACCGCATTGTGGCGATCTCTTTCACGTTACCAAGGCGCGTCAGGGATATTATCCATCCTTTTTATTTATCGGATGATGACAGTAAAAGTCGTGGTATTGGTTCTTTGAGAGATTTTTTTTTTTCTTGCTACCCCGTTTTTTGAGCTCAATTATTTGACCAATTATAGAAAGTCTGTTTTTTTTTTACCAAAATTACGGAAATTTTTTCTCTATAAAATGACATAACTTTATAATTTATGTACACACAAAAAAACCTCTCTTTTCTCTCAACAAAATCCTAATTATCCATCTTATTTTTTAAAACATTGCATCTTTTTAGTTAAATGGATCCCAATAATCCTTTTTCAACACTCGAAGTCAAGTAATTTTCCACCAAATTACTCCAATCCTAATGATTTTCAATCCCCAAATCAATTTTATTATCCACCAAATGTCATGCCTTCAGGGATCCAAGGAATTCATATTACGGTATGCAATTTCTCGACCTCCACAACCACCACTACTCCCTCAAGAATTTGAATATCCGAATATTCAACACAAATGGTTAACGGGTAGCAATAGCGGTGATGTTTACTCCCGACTCCAGGATGTAGGAGGTTGAACCAATAATTGGTCGGAGAAAAATTGTCAAATGGAGCACGAAGGATAATATAGTGCTACTTGGGTGATTAAGTTTGGCGCGGTGTTGTCGAAAAAATCAGAAAGAGTGTTGGGGTAAGATTCTTTGATTATTGTAAAACATTGTGAATTTAACCCTTAGGTGAGTAGTTTCATGAAAAATCGTTTCAATTATATAAACGCCAAATTGGGCAAATGGGTAGGTGCATACGATAAAATGGAGCGTATACGGCAAAGCGGGTGAGTCGGAGAATGATGTTTTGATAAAAGCTCACAATTATATAAAGCGCTAACAATGAAACTTTTAATTTGATGGAGGAGTGGATAGTTAGTAAGACCAACTAATGGCACGTAAGTCGAAGGAAATAATATGATAGCGGTAGATCTAAAAGAGCACGAGAAGGTGATGGAGGTGATTCAAGCTCGGTTGGATCCATTCTGCCGTCCTATGGGAAGGGAGGCAACTAAGAAAAAAGGCGGGAAGAAAAAGTGGGGTTGTCATAAAGGAACAAAAATGGTCGAGAATTCAAACAAGTTCATAGAGAAAGAATTGGAACGAATGGATAACTTAGTCTCGAAACAGAGAAGGCAAACAATATTGCCATGGAAAAGACTCGGGCTAAAAATAGGAAAATGTGGATGCGGTTAGTCAAATGGAGTCTAATGATCATCATCAACAACAACTTTGAAATGTTCAGAGAATTTTGGCAATTAATGTGTAGATTGCTTTATGTCAATTTTACACCGCGATGTACTACTTTCAAGATTCTAATTATGTCGTACCTTTTAATTAAATCTATGTAATTCTATTGAATTGAAGCTTGAATCAGTCAATGCATGACCCTTTCATTTTAACTAACTCTATTGAATTGAAGCTTCAAATCCGTCAACTTCAACCACTCATTTTATAATAAATAGCACTTCTCAATTTCATTCTTCCTACACCAAACATTCTTCTTTCCTTCTTCCTAAGTTCAAACACTTTCCTTTCCTTCCTTCTATATCAATGGATCCATCTGGATTTCTTCCTTTTGATGTCGAAAATAAAAAAGCAACTTGAAATTGAGGAATAGTAAATATCATGAATGAGTTTTTTGAGTGTGAAAATAAAATAGGAAAAAATTTGAAAAGTGGAGATCACGCTTTGCACAATTAAGAGCATGGATTGATGACTACTTTTAAAAAATGCTGCGTATAAAGATTTTTCGAGAGGATATAGTGATAAACATACTTGCCATTTATGGATCTTTCAAGAAGTAAAGTAAGAACCGATTAATTTCGGGAGAGAAGGCTAAAAGGAAAGTACCGAACGCCATCGGGACGTTAGCATATGGTATGTATGATTCTATTGATGAATACATTAAAATAGGGAATGTTAGAACATGGATTAATTAATATGTGTTATTTAATTCCATTTATTATAATCATTTAATAATGTTAAAGTATAGACAAAATGCAATGTAGAGAATTCCATTAGGTGTAAGTACCATTAAATGATGGGCATAATGGTAACTTCACAAATCGTATCGTCTTTATGAAAGGGTGTAGTCTAAATGAAGTGCCCCTTATTCCTATATACAAGGCATATCCATCAAGCCTATGAATCTACTAGTTACATCATTTCTCATTCATTCTCTTCCTAAGTAATTGAAGATCAAGAGATTAAGGGCACTTATCATTTAGAAGATCTACTCTTCCCTACTTTGAAGAATATCTTCATACTTCGTTTTACTCAAGAACAAGACTAAGAACAATCATGGAATCACATGGTACACGCTTCCGTATTATTCTTCTTCTTCTTCTTCTCCTTCTCTTCTTAATCTAGTTGTGAGTCGGTTCATGGTTAATGGATCGTTTATGTTCCAACAATTGGTATCAGAGTCTACTCATATACTAGATTGAGTTTGAAATTCTTATAAAGCCTTATGCTTTAATTCTTGTATGATTTCATTTAGTTTTTGTTCTTGTTCATGATACTCATCTTGTCTAAGAGTATTATATTCATAAACTTCATTCTATTTCTGATTTTGGTTTACATAAGGCTTTCAATTCTTAATGTAAGATTATCCTATTTTGGACATAGCCACCATCATTTGATGCGTTGTGAGTTTGTTCAAATGTATAGCCACACATTTAAAAATGTGATGTGAGTATAAGAATCTACTTGCTTTGGTTGAATAATCATTCACCATTAGGTTAAGAATTGATAGTCTAAAGGGTATTGGATGTTATGTCTCGTTGTCCTGGCAAAGGGCCCGACGCCCTGACTCTCTCTATTTGGTTCAAAACTGTTCATAAAAGGGTTCAAAACTGTTCATAAAAGGGTGTTAAAAATGGTGACTTTTCGTCAAATCTGGGCACTGGGCACATGGGCGGTCGCCCATCTTGATCTGGGCGGTCGCCCATGTGTACAGCAACTTCAATGACTGTGAAATGCAGCTTGGGCGGTCGCCCATCTTGACCTGGGCGGTCGCCCATCTTGACCTGGGCGGTCGCCCATGTGTACAGCGACTTCAAAATTTGTGGAATTGAAGCTTGGGCGGTCGCCCACCTTGACCTGCGCGGCCGCCCATGTGTGCAGAAGCTTCAATGTTTATAGAACTGCAATTTTTTGGTCATTCATACCCTTTTGGTCTTTTGTGATAATTTGTTAGTAAATTATAGTATCTGGACACCAGTCGCGCTTCAGCGGTTCTTAGAGTTATCTAACTTTAAGAATGGACGGGTAGAACAAAAAGATACTATCTTTTAATGATAAATTTCACTTATTTATTTACCCTTTAAATTTTCAGAAATAACCTTAAGGCCTTTTGTTTCCGATTAATTATATCCTTAACATTTTTGGATATAATTAACATGCTTGTTTTCCAAAGGAGACCTTGTTGATTAAATTCAAACTTGTTAAAAGATGAATGTAAATATTGATATGTGATAACATGCTTGTTTCCCAAAGGAGACCTTGTTGTTGACTAAGTATTTACATTCATGGGGTAATAATTGAACTAAACTTTTGGTCATTTTAAATGCTGTGAACCATCCCAAAGGAAGGCGGGTGTTTAAAGTGAATTGTTTATATTCTTTATTGCCGGGGAACAAGTACCTTAAACTTTAGGACACCTTTTGTACTTGATCCGGCCCAAAGGAAGGCAAGTATTTAAAATGTGTTGTTTAAGCTATTTGTTTACCTTAAGATAAATCAAATTGTGAGTCAATTCGTAATCCAAAGATTAGTCTTGATGTCATGTTGATTATCTTTTATTTTGATGGAATTCATTTGATATAATTAATCATTATGTAGTTTCTTATATATGTTTTATTTCATTCTTGTTCTTCTCCTTCAGATTTGATTAATGCTTCATCCGTAACTACTGCTATAAATGATGTACCTTTGCTTACTGGGACTAAACTTAAAACTTGGAAAAATAATATAACGATGATCTTAGGCAATATGGACATCGATCACGCATTTGGGGAATCAAGTCCCGCTGCTCTCACTAAAGGAAATACCGTTATAGAACGGAAAAATGTTGAGCAATGGGAACGGTCCAACCGCGTGAATCTAATGATCATGGAATATGCAGTTTCAAAGACATTTTTGGACAATGTCTCTGAAATCGAAAATGCTGAGTTTTTTCTTGAATTCTTGTGGAAACTTGTTTCCATTCGGTACAAGGGTGACGAAAATCTTCGGGAGTACATTATCGAATTATTTCATCTTTCGATCAAACTAAAAGCAGTTAAGTTAGAGATTTCGGAAGATTTGCTCGTGCACTTAGTTTTGATCTATCTTCCTCCTCAATTTGGTCCTTTTGAAGTGACCTATAAATGTCAAAAGAAAAAGTGGAATATTAATGAATTACTTTCACATATGACATTAGAGGAAGATAGGATGAAATATCTCAAATTAGAAAGTACTCACTCATCATTTACTTCTTCTCATGGGATTAAGAGAAGAGGGAAGAAAATTGCGGTTGCAAGTAAGAAGCATAAGGGATCATTTAAAGATCATAAAGTCAAGAAATGCTTCTTTTGCAAGGACCTTACTCGCATGAAGAACGACTACCATAAGTATCGCAAATGACGAATTCAGGATGGTATGTCATTTGATCTTGTTTGTACTAAGGCAAATTTGGTTTCAATTCCTTAATATACATAGTGGTTGTATTTGGTGCAACAACTCACATTAGTTCATGTATGCAGGGTTGCCTGAATTTCCGAATTCCCAGTGAAGATGAGAAATACATCTATATGAAAGCTGGAAATTCGGTTGAAGTTATAGGCATAGGGACTTTTAGATTATTGATAAGTACTGGCTATTATTTTGTATTAAATAATACATTCACTGTACCATCCTTTTGATGGAGTTTAATATCTATCACAATTTTGACAAGGAAGATTACTCTTGTTCTTTGGTAATAATAAATGTGATCTTTATTTTAAATTTCAAACTTGTCGGTACTAGTACTTTGTCATATATCGATAATCTTAATTTACTTGACACGGTCAAGAAAATGAATGGGTCCCATAATAATGAAACCAAAACTAAAGGCACTAAGCAAAAGTTATCAAGTGAAAATTCTTGTATTCTATGGCATAGGCGTTTGGGTCATATCTCCAAAGGGAGAATTGATAAAGCTTATGTCGGAGGGAATCCTAAAATTAACTTGATACTCCGGATAAAACTTTTGCATTAAGTGTTTTAAAGAATAAATTTACAAACATTAAAGGAAATAAAATTTTGAGAATATCAAACGTCTTGGAACTAATTCATATGGACATTTGTGGACCATTCATTAATCCTTCATGGAATGGTCAACAATATTTCATTACGTTCATGGATGATTACTCTCGTTATGGATACATTATTTTCTTCATGTAAAGTTTCAATCATTGGACGTTTTCAAGTCTTTTAAGGCATAAGAAAGACTATTAAGAACGTTAAATCCGATCATAGTAGTGAAAACTACGGACGGTATAACGTATTGGGTGAATAACGTCCGGGTCTTTTATACTCGCTATTTTTTTTTTGAAGAGTGTAGGATTGTCCCTCACTACACCATGCCGGGAAAACCTAGCATAGTATATTGGAGAGACATAATAGAATCCTTAAAGATATGGTAAGAAGTATGTTTTATTGTACTTCTTTACCTCACTCATTATGGGTGAAGCATTAAAAACCGCAGCTTATATTCTCAATAGAGCACCTTCAAAAAGCTACCGACAAAACCCCTTATGAGTTATGGACGAATAAGAAACCGTCCTTAAATCATCTTCATGTATGGGGGTGTCCAGCAGAAGCTAGACCTTATAGGCCTAATGAGGGCAAACTGAATCTTAATACTGTTAGTAGCTATTTTGTAGGGTATGCCGAGAGATCTAGGGGATATAAATTTTATGACCCGAAAACTAGAACATTTTTCGAGACTGGCAATGTTAGGTTTCTTGAGGATGTTGAATTTAATGGTAGAAATAGTAATGATTTTGAATTTGAAGAGTTAGAGAAACCACTATTTATTCCTCAAACTTTAGTTCCTGTTGGAAATCAAGTAATTGTACCTGAAATTCAACAAAGAACATATAATTCAAAATAATATAGAGACTCCCGTAAATAACGAACAACATGAAAATGTTGGACATAATGAAATTCAACAACCTCAAAATGAGGATGAACCGGTGCCCTTAAGGAGATCTACTAGAGAAAGAAGAAGAAGAATAATACGGAAGCGTGTACCTTGTGATTCCATGATTGTTCTTAGTCTTGTTCTTGAGTAAAACGAAGTATGAAGATATTCTTCAAAGTAGGAAAGAGTAGATCTTCTAAATGATAGTGCCCACACTTGATCTTCTTAGTGAATAAAAGAGAAGATTTGTGACTGAATTTTGTAAATAAATAAGTGTCTCTAAATGGCTGATGGATAGCCTTTATATAGACAGAGAAGGGGCACTTCATTTAGGGACTACACCCTTTCATAAAGATGGTGGTGTGAAGTTATCATTATGCCCATCATTTAATGATAATTACACCTAATGGAATTCTACACATTTTGTCTATGCTTTAACATTATTAAATAATTATAACAAATGGAATTAAATAACACATATTAATTAATTCATGTTCTAACAGCGAAATCATCAACTTTTGTTTAAAACCAATAAACATATAATGTCTCTGTTAAATCTTAGTCTCAAATTAAAATTCTTACTTTTTTTTTATTTGTCTCATTATAAGGTTTTTAGTTATTTTATAACTTAAAATGGACAATGAGACTCACTTGTCATTTTCACAATAAAAACTCATTTCCCCACTTTCTCTATCATACTATATTTTCATACACACACTTTTTTTTTTTAATTTTTGTGTAAAATCAAACTCAGAACATCAAACTGGGACAAAAGTAGTACTTCCTCCGTCCCAGACCAAAGGTCCTCGGGGGGTAATTTCACGCTTCTTAAGAATTTTTTTTAAAGTGGGTAGAAAATTTTAGGAGAGAGAATGTAAAAGTTAAATGTGTGGTAGGGAATAGGAGAGAGAATGTAAAAATTAAATGTGTGGTAGGAAATAAGAGAGAGAATGTAAAAATTAATAATATTTAATAAGAGAGAGAATGAGTGGGAGGAATAGTAATGGTTTTTTTGTAAATATATGGAGATGATAAGGGTATAAATATATGAAAAACTTTCCATTTAAGGAAAGGGACTCTTAATCTGGAACGAATCAAAAAAGAAAGTAGAACTCTTGATCTGAAACGGAGGGATTATATGAATACAACAAGAATGATGATGAGGACTATAGAATGAAAAAAGATTGAGGCCAAAGCAGGACAAGAGGTAGGTTAAATTACGAGCTAGTACACTTGATGTTATTCCAACAAAAAAGAAAATAAGACAAAATTAAAGGATAATGAAAGAAACTAATGGAGCTATTAGAATAGCTAGGGTGGCATGATTTTCCTTTTGTCTATTGAAAATAAAATGACATTTTGTTTTTGTGAGTGGGAGGGAGCTATGTCTATACTCCCTCTGTCCCGTCTGAAAGGACACAAATTTTTTTTTTTAGCATTCCATTTAAAAGGACATAATTCTAAAAAGAAAAGTTTTTATTATTTTTATACTTTTCCTAACCCACTCATTTTCTCTCTTACTTTACTTTTGCACTCACAACATTCTCTCTCCTAACTATTTCTTCCACTCATTCTCTCTCCTATTTAATTTTTCATACTCACAACATTTAAACTTTTCCTCTTTCTTACATCACTTTCCTTATTCATTTCTTAATTTTCGTGCTAGGAGGCAAAATTGTCCTTTCGAGAGGGACGGAGGGAGTATATGTGTAGGGTTTTTATACTTTGAAAAGTCAAGGAAGGATAGAAATGGAGGAAGAGTATGTGGTTGAGGAGTGTGAGCTAGCTGTGTTGTTACACTATTCAGCTTTTTCTATAGTAGATTTGTAGATAAAGTCTTAATTTTTTATTATTTCAATTTGTTTGATTGAAGAAAAAAGAGGATCATGAAATAAGAAAGAGACCTGAGGAGCTAAAAAAATGTGGTCACATCTTTTAGTAAAATGGATGATAGAAACGAATATATAGTGTCTAGTGAACTTTATGTATTGTCAATAAAATTTAATTGCGCAACTCAAAAGCTAGAGATTTGAGCGGTAGTTTCATATCTTGTTCACTAAATAATTGATTATTATATAAACTATACCAATAAATCATTATAAATATTATCAATAACAATACTCGTCGTACGTAAAGGTTACATGAATTGCGGATACGAGATTTGGGGTCTTATGGGGTCAATGCTGTTTGATGGCTGCTTGTGGGATCACCGACCCTTCATTATGTATGGCTTCTAGTCTCTATCATTCCTACTTTATACTTCCCTTTTTCATGTATATTTTAGATTCCCCTTCAAAAGGACATTTCTTTGTCATCCCGTGTATTCCAGTTTTTTTCATTGTTATTACAAATGTATTTTGAACAATAAATTTATGTTAGTTTATACATTATTATAAATACTCAATAACAAATTTTAAATACTCATTAGAATAATTTTACATTTGAAGCTGTTTAATCAATAAGAGGTAGTATCTGAACACTAATTTATAAATTACTCAAACTGTTTGATTTTCTGTTTGAATTTGTAATCTGAAATATGTTTGTTACCATTTTAACCTTCTAAAATATTATATAATTAACTGTTTATTTATATTAAGAGTTGAATATCAATGATAAAATGATAATTAATATTTTAATCGAAAGATTTCATGGAATAAGCTGAGATCTGCGGCTACATCTTGTTGAATATCTCGGTCATATTGACTGAGATCATGTATATCTCTTCAATTAGTTAGGATGATTACAAAAGATATCTTCTGTTATTTACATATATCCATTCCATGTATAGCTACTTAGGATAAATATATATCCCATGTATTGTATATGTTTGTTCTCAAGAAAAGGTAATGAAAAGCTTTCTTCTTCATACAGACTTCTAATTTTATTATGGTATCAGAGCAGGTTACGATCTAGGCTTCCCCAAATTTTGAATCATGACCACTACACCAGACGACGGCAAGACTAAGACCGAAGGCAGCGGCGCTGGTGGAGGAGCCATTGATGCCATGTCACCATTCTTTATCTCAGCGTCTGATAATCCTAACACAGTGCTTGTAAGTGACCTTCTTCGTGATGGTAACTTCGCTGATTGGGCAGAAGAAATGGGTAATTCTCTCTTTGCGAAGAATAAATATGGATTCGTAGATGGAACCATCCCAGTCCCGAACGAAGGCGAGTCAAATTTGCAGGTTTGGAAGAGATGTAATGCAATGGTGAAAGGTTGGCTCAATAGCGCAATTGAGAAGGAGATCAGAAATAGTGTTAAGCATGCTAACACTGCACAGGAGATCTGGGAAGATTGAAAGAAAGGTTTGGAAGCGAAAGTGCACCTAGGGCCTATGAGATCAAACGTGCCATAACCATGACACGTCAAGAAGGGCTTTCAGTTTCAGCATATTACACCAAATTAAAGGGATTGTGGGATGAAATCCAATCAAGTGCACCGATTTCGAAGTGTAAGTGTGTCGATTGCTGTAGACACCCCATTCTGAACCAATAATTCATGATTACACTACTCTTCGTCTCTCTTTTGTGTTTCGATGAAAGCATATTAGTTTCGTCATGTTTCGTTAAGTTTTTAACTAACCTCGTTAGTTTTGGACCTAACTAACTAACAAAATAAACTGAAGAGAACAAAATAGTCAACCGACTAGTTGTCTAGCATGGGACATACGTGTCTCGCGCGAGACAAACCCTCAGCAGGATATGCAGAATCACAATCCTTCTCTATTTCAAACTTTTTTCTTGATAAACATCATCAATTTCGATTCTCCAATCATATTTGAGTTCTGGAACCTTTCATGGGTAGTTTCCCTCTCCACCTTTACCTCTTAAACCCCTATAAATGCCTGATGACTTTCAGTATTTCAGAGGTCCCTGATTTACGATCGAAATCACATAACACACACAATTTGTTGGTTTTTCTCCATGAAAGATTCCTTCAAATCACTCACAAACAACTCCCAAATTCGTCCATCAACCACGTTGATTTACGAACATCAAGGCTCAAGCCTAGAATCGAGGCGAAGCTCTGCCCGAATCACTTCTCGACCGAGAAGACATCTTAGAACCACGTTCTAACTCAAATACTTTCCAAACGCTAGGTAAACTCCTATATTTTTACTCTTCTTCTTCTCAACCTCTCTATTGGCTTTTAGAGTAGTGTAATCCCATCAAAAGGATTAGCATAGAGCCCCTTCAATCCATGAAGGTGATCTTGAAGCATACAATCCGACATTTCTAATTAAGAAATTAATTAGGGTTTGCTTATTCTTCTTTAATTATTGTATTGTAAAGATTGATAATACTCAATTGGCAAGACCGATCTTCGGATTGGGTGGAATGGGTACTCCTCGACCTTCCCATTCCATAAATTAACCACCGAACCCTCAAATCTCTTTAAAATCAAAAAGGTTTTTCTTATTGTTTTCCTAAATAAATAATAAATGGCGACTCCTAGATGTTAAAAATTCACCATCGCTACAGTGGCGACTCCGCTGGGGACAATTAATTAATAGGGTTAGACTTGCGCACAATTGAGTATTATCAATCTTTTTATTTTTCTGCAAAAAATTTTGATTTTTCTGAATTTTTCGAAATTTTTCTGTATTACTTTCGTCAAAAAAAAAATTATTGTCCGAATGCTTGTCCAGCACGGGACAAGCTTGTCCCATGCGAGATTAATATTCGCTCAAAAGCTTTGTTCGGCGGCGGCATTCATTCAGAGAAAAGAAAAACATTGGTTGACCTTTTAAAGGTTGACCACGTTGTTACAAAAAAAAAAAAAAACCAAAAAAAAAAAAACAAAAAAAAACTTTTACAGAAAAGTTTTAAAAAATTCAGAAAAGTCAAAATAAATTATTATTTCTATTTTGCTTGTACTAACTTTATTTTGCAGGGTAAAATAATTATTTACTTGAACTATATACTTGCGTGAGATTGATTTAATTTAATTTTTTTTATCGGTCATCGATTGACTCGGGCTTTGTAATTAATTAATTTAATTCTTTCTCTCTCTCTCCTTTATGTGGAACTACGACGGCCTGAGTCTTCCTAATTTGAGAGAAACGTAGGCAACCACTTGGTGCGGCCATTATCCGTTTTTCTTTTATTTTCAAAAAAAAAATCTCTATTTTTCTCTATCACATAGATTGACTCTCACACATGCGCACATCATATTATATATGTCATTGCACTACATACCCTCTATAAACCCGGGACCCACACTAAGGACGGATGACGGTAACCAGCTAGTCGCCGGTCTCTCCGAAGTTGGATTATCCCACTCCGCGTATTCAATCCATCTAGATTGTCATATCGCGGGGAGCCTAGCCTTCCAGCCCTGCATCGCCACATATCATGTAGATCGACTTTTTAAGACACTCCGTGACCGATCGGTTTGATCTTGGAGTCCTTGTAATACCTTGTCAAGATCTTGTTTTGTGCAATAATCCATGGAAAAGAAATCAAAAAATTGTCGCTTCGAAATTGTTCCTTCGAAAATGTCCCTATGATTGTCCGTTCGGATTTGTCCCTAAAAAGAGAAAATTTTCTCACCAAATTTATTGCACAAAACTTGATATTACTTGAGATAACTCCGACCCCTAGGTCCTTAGGTTTGATTTTCGAATGTTAGAACCCCCCAAAAACGAATTTTCTGTCCGACCAAAATTAGGACTAAAATCAGAAATTGTGACTTCCCGTAATGTTGTCTCGCGCGAGACTACTTGTCCCGTGCGAGATAAGTGTTCGGTCTTTTCGTGTTTTGGCCAAAACCTTCAAGCCTTCATTCACTCTATTCAGCCGACTTGTTGGGACTTGATCATGGTTTAACACGGTTGCTACACGTTTAGGTTTTCGGCCAAAGCTCGACACGATGTCTGCTTCTCCTTCTGTCACCGAGGCCGAAATCAACGAAGCTAAGGCCCAACTCATCGAAGCCATGCTTAGGTAGGATGAACGAAGTAAGAAAATTGATGAGCAAAACGCCCAAATGGACGCCCTCATGCAAGAGCTCCATGACATGAAAGTCAAGAAAGGAAGAAAACAAAAGCAGAAAGTGGAATCCTCATCCGATGAAGAGGAATCCTACACCCAAAAGAATAAGAAAATCAAAAAGTCAAACAAGAAAAAGGAAGAATCCAATTCATCCTCTTCCTCATCCTCATCCTCTTTCGATGATGAGGAACATGTCTCCAAGAGTACTAAGACCAAAAAGGAGGGTAGCGACGAAACTACTAAACTTGATGACCATGTTACTAAGAACTACCTTGAGAAGAAACTTGTAACATTTGACACTTCAAAAGGGTCATTCGTTTCATTTGATCCCGATGCTCTTCAACAATCCATCACCAAGTTTTCTCGCAAGTACCACTACAAAAAAATTGAGATTTTGCTACGAAAAAATTTGTAGCAAAATGTTAAGATTTCGTAGCTAAAGAGTAATGGCGACGAACCTAATTTCGTCGCCTATGCAACGTCGCTAAAGGGTATTGGCGACGAAATAATATTCGTATCCGTAGGTATATTTTTTAGCTACGAAAAATAAATTTCGTCGCCAAATAGTTTCTGCGACTAAATATAAAATCGTCGCTAAAGGGTATTTTTCGTAGCCAAAAGAATTCTTTTAGCGACGAATTAATTCGTCCCAAATTATTCGATCTTGTACTACAAAATATTTTCGTCGCCGAATGTTACTGTCTTGCTATGAAACATTTTCATAGCTATAAATACATTCTTCTACTACAAAATATTTTCGTCGCCGAATGTTACTGTCTTGCTATGAAACATTTTCATAGCTATAAATACATTCTTCTACTCCAAAATATTTTTGTTGCCGAATATTACTGTCATGCTACGAAACATTTTCATAGCTATAAATACATTCTTCTGCTACAAAACATTTTCGTCGCCGAATGTTACTGTCTTACTACGAAACATTTTCATAGTATAGCCATCTTTTTTACTACTGAATATTGTGTTGCAAAATGTGATTTTAACCTAACTGCTGCTCCAAGAAAAAACAATATATATATGAAAATATTATATAAATATCTCAGTTGAAGCGACAAAAATAAATCTTCACTATCTCAAATCTTCACTAGTTGAAGCGACAAAAATATATCTTCAATATCTCTAATCTTCACTATTTCAATGTCCAACTATATAAATTTTCTTTCCATAAGTAATTACGTAGTAGCTCTAGCCAAATGACTGTACAGAATAATAATGATAAGCTGCAATATTAAAAAATAGATAATAAGTTATTAAAATTCAATGGAGGTGATCACAATGAGCAATAACATTCACGCTATATAACATATAAAACTTACAATATTTTGCTGCGTAGACTTCGTTCAACGTAGCCACACTAAGATTTACCTGCACCTATATGATACACAAAAAGAGAAAAAATTGAGTATATAATTCTTCATATGTTTTTTCCACAAATCCAAACAATAAACTCTAAATAATAAAATATATACAGTGAACTCCAAAATAATATCTAATTAAACTAAAGCATATGAAACAACCAAAGAGGACTCATAAATAAAGAGGTGAACATACTGACCGTTAGTTGAAGAATCATTCACCAGTTTAACTACCATCTCTTCTAATTGTTTAATCTTGTCATCTTGAGATTTTAACCGCTCTTGTTGAGATTTTAACTCCTCTTGTTGTGACATCACAAGAGACTCCAATGAGGCATCTCAAACTGAGCTGGACTTCTCTGGTCTAGGACTAAAGCCAAGCCCAGGTGTAACGATGTTGAGTTCCAATTTTCCCGAAAGATTTTGTGTTTTTCTTTTCTTTTGAAAATCAAATGGAAAAAACACGGAGTCGCCACGCCATTTTTGTTTTAAGGGCCAAAACTTTGAAAAATGCCCGAAATGAGAGATTTGGGTTCGGAGGTCACGTTACACGCCGGGAAGAACGTTAGTGTTCACTCGGAATGCCTCGTAAGACGAGTCTTCCAAGCATTAAAAACCATTGTTGTGTGTGTGTGTGTGTGTGTTACTTTGGCCAAAATAAATTGAAACTGAGAAAGGTAAAAATTGAGAATTCTTTATTAGACTTTGGACAAGTCCCATGATTTTTGGTATGATTTTTGGGTTGAGTTTTGGTACTCAAAAGATTTTTTGAAGTTGAAAAACATTTCTGCCAGAATGAAAAAGGCAGTGGACACTTTATTTTAAAATGGGTTTAAGGGCTTAAAAATCTCAGAATCTGGGGAAAGTCCGAGAATGAAAGTTGTTCAAAACACCTTAAATAAGGTTTCTGTAAAATAACTTTCCCATTTGGAGTTGATTTAGTGGACCAAAACCTTCTATAAATCTCAGATATGAAATCTAGACTTCCAGAGACTGAGGAACTGACTTTTAAAAGAAAATTTGAAAAGGGGAGTTTTACTCACGCAAAAAATAAAGTAAAAATATTTCTGGAAAGATCTAGATGTTGGCTACATAAAGTATTTTGTAGTCAACACCAAATTCTAAGTTTATCTGTGTCCAAAAAATTAGACCATGGACAGAGGTCTTAGAAAATTGCTACTGGACAGCAACTTTCTTAAGAAGAAAAACATGATTTTAAAGGGGGTTTGGCATCCATGCTTGTCCCCATTTCCTTAGGCTTTGATTAGTGATCACTTGACATTTTAGTGGTGAATCAACTATATCAAGCCATCCTTAGGGTACATTAGGACTAAGCACTTCATTTGCTTGGGAAGGGGAATTTTACCCTTTGAAAATGAAGATTTGATGTATGAAAATGGTTTTTAGGGTTTTGAAAACATGTTTGCAAGTAAGTAAGAACACTTTGAAGAGAATGTTGATCCTTGTAGAAGATCAACCATGGAGATGAACTTCCATGGTGATCTTCTTGGATCTAGGGCAAGAAGATGAACAAACTACATTTTGGAGTTTGAAAATGCATGCATGGATGAGAGAGATTTAGGGTAAGGAGAGGGAGGTTATACCTATCTTCCTTGTGTTTGTGTATGAGGCTTGAATATGTGAGTGTTTGAATTTGAGAGTGAGTGGGATTTGGGAAAATAATTAAGAGAAAAAGGTGACAATTCTAGAGAATTCTCACTGTTTTCTCCCTATTTTCGCCAAGGTGCAGTTGTAAAAATGTGTTGTGGCCCCTTATTTCTGTGACTGAAGGCCTCAATTTATAGCCCTCTGAAAATGGCATTATCATCCGCGCGGACCAGAAGGGAAGCGTGCACTGTTCATTAAATGCAGCTCCAGGCTTTGGACACAAGGAATATCTTTTGAAAATTCAAACTGGTTGCTGTTTTTCAGCTTACCAGATTCGGATTTTTCCAATTTCTTTTCTTTTTGAGATTCTTTTCTTGGCTTATCTTTAAATAGCAATGCCTACTTTACCCTTACTTTGTTAGAAAAGTTAGGAATAGTTAGAAATGTTAGGAATGTTAAAACTTTCGTTAATTTTCTAACGAAAATGCTAACAACTCAAATTGGAGTACTTACAGTAGCCCCTCGGCGACGGTGCTTTCGAAGGAAGCGGGGTCGTCGATAAGAGTAAGGCTCCATATTTGACAGGATGATCAAGTGATCGAGTGATCGAGTGGCTGAACCTAGCGATAGGCTACCTACGTATCCCGAATGGGAATCAAGCCGGTCGTAGTTCGGGTCTTTGACCCTGGAATGACTGTTTTAGGATGTCAACCTTGGTGAGCGAGTTCTGCAGTCGATTGCTGAGAGAAACTCTGCTGGGGATAAGAGATGACCATTTTGGTCTGATAGCTGAACCTAATGATAGGCTACCTACGTATCCTTAAGAGGAATCAAGCCAGTCGTAGTTCGGGTCTTTGACCCTGGAATGACTGTTTTAGGATGTCAACCTTGGTGAGCGAGTTCTGCAGTCGATTGCTGAGAGAAACTCTGCTGGGGATAAGAGATGACCATTTTGGTCTGATGGCTGAACCTAATGATAGGCTACCTACGTATCCTTAAGAGGAATCAAGCCAGTCGTAGTTCGGGTCTTTGACCCTGGAATGACTATTTTGAGGTGTCAACCTGGTAATGATGGCGTTTTAGGTGCCTCTGACCTTGAAGATGGCGTTTTAGGTGCCTCAGACCTTTGGAGATGATGGCTTTTTAGGTGCCTCGGACCTTTGGAGATGATGGCTTTATAGGTGCCTCGGACCTTGGGAGATGATGGCATTTTAGGTGCCTCGGACCTTTGGAGATGATGGCGTTTTAGGTGCCTCGGACCTTGATGGCGTTTTAGGTGCCTCGAACCTTGATTTGAAATGTTTTCCCTTGATGATTTGGGATAAATGGTCCTTCGGTAGACTTCGTCTGCTGTCGAAGGAGAGGGTGACCGTTTTGGTCGGGTGGCTGGACCTATGGTAGGCTACCTACGTATCCTTAAGAGGAATCAAGCCAATCGTAGTTCGAAACGCTGCTGGGGGTTTCGTTGGAGAAAAATCGGGCTTACGTTTTACGGCCGTTGATGATAATGAGGCAAGAAACGGGATTCCGTTGACTTCGCTGGGGATTTTGTTAGCTTTTGCTGGGGAAATCGAACTTACGTTTTACTGCCGTTTAATGATATTGATGAAAGAAACGGGATTCCGTTATCTTTCTCGGAGAAATTGGACTTACGTTTTGACTTCCGTTGATGATTTTGATGAAAGAAACGGGATTCCGTTATCTTTCTCGGAGAAATCGGACTTACGTTTGACTGCCGTTGATGATTTTGATGAAAGAAACGGGATTCCGTTATCTTTCTCGGAGAAATCGGACTTACGTTTTGACTGCCGTTGATGATTTTGATGAAAGAAACGGGATTCCGTTATCTTTCTCGGAGAAATCGGACTTACGTTTGACTGCCGTTGATGAAATTGATGAAAGAAACGGGATTCCGTTATCTTTCTCGGGGAAATCGGACTTACGTTTGACTGTCGTTGATGATTTTGATGAAAGAAACGGGATTCCGTTATCTTTCTCGGAGAAATCGGACTTACGTTTGACTGCCGTTGATGATTTTGATGAAAGAAACGGGATTCCGTTATCTTTCTCGGAGAAATCGGACTTACGTTTGACTGCCGTTGATGAAATTGATGAAAGAAACGGGATTCCGTTATCTTTCTCGGGGAAATCGGACTTACGTTTGATTGCTGTTGATGATTTTGATGAAAGAAACGGGATTCCGTTATCTTTCTCGGAGAAATCGGACTTACATTTGACTGATTTTGATGAAAGAAACGGGATTCCGTTATCTTTCTCGGAGAAATCGGACTTACGTTTGACTGCCGTTGATGAAATTGATGAAAGAAACGGGATTCCGTTATCTTTCTCGGGGAAATCGGACTTACGTTTGACTGCCGTTGATGAAATTGATGAAAGAAACGGGATTCCGTTATCTTTCTCGGGGAAATCGGACTTACGTTTGACTGCCGGGAAGCTCTTTTGAAGAGGGGGTTAACTTTGGTTAACTTTGGTTAACTCTGTTAAGTTGAGGACTAAATTGCAGAATCCTGAAATTTTAAAGGGCAAAAGGGTCATTTTGCCCCTTCCATTTCATCCGCGCGGACCAGAACGCGACCTGGACTGGTTTAAATGAGGGCCAACGCCCTTTTGGTTCCCTCTTCCTCCATTTCCCAGTTTCACGAGAGAGAGAAGACCAAAACCGCCATTGTTGGCCAAAAAACCTCAAAATCCTTCCGATTTTCTTCGATTTTCAAGCAATGGAACACGGGGAAGCTGCTATCCAAGGCCAAGGACGCGGTCCGGTTGCCGAGAGGCGATTAGAGCTCGTTCAAATGAGGAGGCATTACACACTTTCGCAATCGATTGCGGAGGAGCCATACCCCGATGCGTGGCAACATTGGGCTTCTGATCCGAGTCTCCGTACGGTATACTTCGAATCTCTCCATTCCCTTTGTCGATTTTTTCATTTGAAATTGATTTTTGGGATTTTTTTTTTTTTAATAATCCGAAAATTGATGTTCTTGGGCTTGAAATTTGATTTTGATGATTTGTATGTTATGATGAGTATATGGTTAACTCAAATGTGCACTTTGTTTGAAAAAAGAATGGGCATTTCGCCACATTTTTTTTTTTTGAAATATGAGATGATGATGAAAATTTTCCCGAATCTGGGACGGACCTCTTTTTTCGTATGTAGGATTTTTGCGATGTGAATGATATGAATGCATGTTTTTTTTTTGTGGAAAATATGATTTTTTGTGAAAATGAGATGGATTTTTCGTTCCCATTGATTGAATGATAAAAAATTATTTATGTATGTTATTTTATGAAAATGGGACGGAGTTTTTACTTCCGTCGACTCCTTGTATGAATGTATGAATGGTGATTGTTAAAAACTCTTTTCCTCTGTGCAAGAAAAATGGGGCTGAGTCCATTGTATGCCGTTATGCTGCCCGATTTTTTTTTTCAAAATTTTATGTCTATGATGCATGTGTATGCTCTTTTTTTTTTAATGCAATTTTTTTTGAATGCAAATTTTTTGAATGCAAAATTTTTTTTTTTGACTCTTTTTTTTTTTAATTGCAGGGTGGAGATCGCTTTGTGACGCAGCAGCTGAACAAGATGAAGACTCGAGGATCAGTGGAGTCTGTGGTAGACCTGTGGGACCGGCTTCCAGTCTTGGGCCGAGGAGCTTTGATGAGTCCGAGACAGATCGTCATTGGGACCGGGCTGTATGAGTTTATCGAGTGCCTGAGGGGGTTGGTTAAGTTCTCCAAGAGCAAGGGCCTGATTTTTGCTTTGGCACAGCATTGGTGGGACGCGACCTACACATTTCATTTTTTCTGGGGCGAGGCCACGGTTACACCCTCCGATTACGCTGCGATTACTGGCTTGTCCTTTAAAGGACGGAGCATTGAGTGGAGAGACGGCTACAGTGATCGGGACCTGCAGGAGCTTCTGGGCTTTACCCCCATTCCCAAAAAGGGGATGGGGATGGAGTATGCCGTGGTCTACGGGAAGATCGTGAAGACCATCGGGAATTATGAGGCTGGGGACGAGAGAGTGGGTGCGGTGCAGATTGCCAGGGCTTTCTTGTGGTTTGCCTTTTCGAGCACACTTTTTGGACACGCCGAGGGGACGGCGATGTTTGCTTTGCTGAGGAGTTTGGAGGATGTGGAGATGGCTGGGGAGGTCTCTTGGGGAGAGGCAGGGATGGCAGAGCTCTATTTTGCCTTGGATCGATATAGCCGGAAGGCCGTCAGCTCTTTGACATGCTTCGAGTTTCCTCTGGAGGTACAAGCTTTCTTTTTGCTTTCTTTCTTTTCTTTAAGCATGTATTCCTCATCATTTTTTTTTGCACCGGATTGATGGGATTTTTCCCTTTCGCAGGTATGGGCTCTGGAGTTCTTTCACGTCACGATGTGGCGGCAGCCGGCGGAGTACATCGGGGCATACCCGACCATGCTCTCCTGGAGCAAGCATGCTCGGGAAAAGATAGGTTCTAAGGGGCGCACGACCCTTAAGTACAGGGAGTGCCTGCCTTTGACGAGGGCTGAGACAGATGAGAGGATGATATTTTATCCCTGGGATCGCTTCGATGTGGAGCAGCTGAAGGGTGCCGAGATATGGACCGTGCAGCGGAGGATTTTGAGGGGCTTGACTTGCTACGTGTATTATCTGGGAGAGAGAGTGACGCGCCAGCATGGCGTGAACTCGCCTTTGATGGCTCCAGTGGAGCCTCCCGCCGACATGATGCATCCGAGCGAGAGGTCGGAGTCCTGGGGCGATTATCGAGGTGGCCAGCACTTCTAGGCATTCGTGGCGATTGAGCAGTATCCGGTATTTATCTTGAGGAGGTTGAGGATACCCCCAGGTCCTTGAGAGAGAGGGGGTAGGGATCGTACGGTACCCGCGGACGGACTTTTCATATGTCCAGGATGGGGTCCGATTGAGGGTGCAGATCCCTCAGCCTGAGCGGCTTCCACGAGCTTTTCGGCCTCGTCCGGGTATGAAGGTATGGCTTCTCCTTCCCACCTCTTTTTTTTTTTTGCTTCGTCTTTTCCTTTCTTTCCGTCATCATTTTTCGCCTCAATTATTTCGACGCTTTTGCTTCCGTGCGGTTTCGGAGGTGGTCGTGGAGAAGGCGACGAAGCGGGTGATCGGGGCTAAGAGATTCATCAGGAGGATGGTTGCTTGTGGAGCCCCTCAGGCTAGAGCGAGGCGAGCACAGCCGGTGCCTGTCGAGCGAGAGACTTCCCCTGAGCCTTCTGAGCGTTCTTCCGAGACTCCTCTTTCTCCTCTCATAGATCCCAGCGTGGTGCTGCCTTCGGACCACGTCATTCTCGGGGATCCATACGGGCAGGGGCATGTCTGGCATCACGGTGGGTCTTCTTCACACGTCTAGGAGTCCGACGCATTCACCTTCGGATATGACTTCTTTGCGGATCTTGGTTTGCCGTATCAGAGCGTGCCGGTTGGTCCTGACGAGCCTTCTTCCGGAGACGAGGACGATGATTCTGAGCCCGAGACATTCATGGCTACCGAGGAGGCGGGCCCGAGCCGCAAGAGGGGTCGGGGGAAAGCATCGGCCACCGAGGATTCTTATTGACTTCTAAGATTGATTTCTGGGACTGGGGCTGGGATTGTACTTATTCAGACAGATACATTTTATGCACATTTTTTTTTGCTTTTCTCTTTTTTTTTGGAATGTAATAACCTACCTTTTTTTTGATGTTTTTTTTAATGCATGTAAATGTTGCATGAGCCCGGTTTTTTGGTAAGGGTGTGAATGTTTGGTATGTGAACTGTTTGGGCAGGCTTTGCACAGGTTTCGAGCAACCGGGATGAAAATATTCCTCCGTGGTGCAGCAGTTTGAACTGCTGCAGATTTTTTTTCTGAGGGTGGCAATTATGTCCGCGAGGACAAGACAGGAATCTGACACTGTCCTTTAATTTTGCTTCAGATCTGGTTTTCCTTTATTTCAAATTCAAACACCTTCTTCAACCACCAGTTCAAACAGCCATTTTCGGGAAGAAGGAGGGAAATACCATGGAGAGAATTGTGAGCATGCAAAATCCACCCAAGTTATCCCAAAATTATCAAATGCAATTCTTCACCAAGTTTAAAGAGTGGTTCCGGGAGATTATGCATGAGAGGAGGCCATTCTTTGAAGAAAGGTACAAGATACGATGTTTGTGGTCTCTCAAGGAATTGATTCCGGATTATGATCTTTTGAGAGCTTCTTCCTCATTTTGGGACACTAGAAGGCATGTCTTTTGCTTCTCTTACAATGAAATGGTCCCAACTGTTGAAGAATTTCGGCTTTGCTTGGTGGTCCTGAGGTGGAGGAGATTGCAATTCCTTTGCCCGGAGGAGCCTCTTTTGTTGACAAGCTGTGCAACCTTCTTCATCTTTCTCCGGAGGAAGCACAAGGTATGATCTGTGGTCTCGATCATTTTGACATTTCTGGTCTCCCTGATAGATTTAGGGGCTTAGGCTTGTTTGACGATGCCTATTGGGATGCCTTTGCACTTTGCATGTTCGGGACCTTGTTCATGGTTTATTCTTTTGGGATCTGCCATCGGGCTCTGCTAGATGTAGTCGTTCACTGTCGCTTGGGCAGAGACGTTTTACCTTTGATCCTGGGGGAGACTTTTCATGCTCTTGACAGGTTGGCCACCGGGAGGCGGTACATGCACGGGGGCAGTCCGTTTCTTTTGACCCTGTGGCTGATGGAGCGCTTGGGGGTTCTTCGGGAAACTTCTGATATGATCAAGCCTTGGACATTTGCCAGGAGGGGGGTTGCTGCGGATTTTGACGATCAGGGCTCGTGGGAGCATTGGATGGCCAGTCGTCGGACTGAAGATATCAGATGGCCGGTGCCTCATTGGCGAGTGGAGACTCGGAGAGTGCTTCAGGACGGATCTCCCGTGGTTATGCTTCCGGGGCTTTCTCAGTCCAGCTTTTACATTCCGGCTTTGGTTCTGAGACAGTTCGGTTTGGAGCAGGTTCCTTTGGAGGACTTTGATGATATAGCCGCCAGGGTGGTGGCTCCTGCTTCTATGGATGATCCTTCAGTGTTTTCATTTCTTTCTCGAGTATGGAGGTATGACGTCTTTCCTCCTCGGGTTATCCTCAGGCGTCCGAGACCTGTGTTCCTGACCACTTGGTACCTGGATTGGTACGAGAGGCATTTGGGGGAGACTCAGATGGCTATTTTGAGACGGCGTGAGGCCATTAAGGGTGCGGAGGACCTGACAGTTTCGGAGAGGAGGAGGGCCGAGGCGAGGGCCAACCCTCACGACCGGAGCGGAGATGTTGTGACCGACTATGAGGCTTATGTCAAGAGGCAGGAGAGGAGGACTCCTATGCTACCAACTCGGCTACATGAGATGAGGGATGACGCTAGGGCTACTAAGGCCCTGACAGAGGCTGGTTTGATAGATCCTGTTCCTACACCAGAGCTTGGTAGGAGGGAAGACCGACATTTTTCCTGTTCAGAGGAAGAAGACCCGAAGGGGAAAGAAGAGGGGAGAGGCCAGTACGAGTGGCTTGGAGTGACCTTGAGGTTTCCGAGTATCCCTTTCTTGTCGTAGCAGACACATTAGTTTGATTATATATTTTAGTTTCTTTCAGCAGGTTGTAATTCGTAGGAGTGAACCGGGCTTAGACTCATCAAAAAGTTTTTAACTGTAATGAATATGTGAATTGCTTTAGAGTTTTTCGAGACGCTTTCACGGTCTGATCAATGTATGGATTTCAAAGTATGACTTTTATTCGTGCTTTAGACCGAACCGTTTCCGGCTGCCTACGTTCCCTTCGGACAAAAGGGCTCAGGTCTCCGTAGTTCGACCCGGTTTTTTTTTTTTTTTTTTTTTTTTTTTTTTTTTTGGTTTTTTGTTTTTTTTTTGTTGTTTTTTTTTGTGCAACCCTGTTTTTTACCTAGGCCGTCATTTTCGGGTTTTCAACCTAGTTGGGTATTACTCTTTTCGCACTCTTTTTTTGTTTTTTTGACTCGGTGTTTTACGCGTAGTATACGTGCGGCTTGTCACCATTCACTGGGTGTACAAAGGGATTTCCGTCGAGGTCTGCAAGTCGCATGGCTCCTCCGGAGAAGATCTTTTGGACGACATATGGCCCGACCCAGACAGGCTCCCATTTGCCAAGTGGGTTGACACGGACTGGGGGCTTCTCTTTCAAAACGAGATCACCTTCTCGAATCTCCCGATGCTTTACTTTCTTGTCGAAGGCTCTGGCCATTCTCCCTTGGTAAGCTCGGATATGTTCCATTGCTTTCAATCGACGCTCATCTAGCAGGGCCAATTCATTATGGCGACTTTGGAGCCATTCGACCTCATTGATCTGACTTTCCAACAGTACCCGGAGTGAAGGGATTTCTAGCTCGATTGGGAGTACGGCTTCCATTCCGTAGGTAAGAGCAAATGGTGTTTCCCCTGTTGCCGTTCTGACGGATGTTCTGTAGCCCCAGAGTGCCAAGTGCAGCTTCTCGGGCCAATCTCGACCTCGGACAGCCATTTTCCGAATGATGTTTTCCAAAGTCTTGTTTGCTGCCTCGACGGCTCCGTTGGTTTGGGGCCTATAGGGAGATGACTTGTGACGGGTTATGTAGACACCCCATTCTGAACACATCGGAACATACTTATACCACTCTAAGTCTCGCTTTGAGTCAAGAAGTAGAAATCCACCATTTCGTCATGTTTCGTTAAGTTTTGACTAACTACCGTTAGTTTGGGACTAAACTGCATACGAGATAACGAGGAAAGGACAAAACTGTCCACAGGAGCAATATCTTGCCGCGAGATGGCGTGTCTCGCGCGAGATATCCCCCCTCTGCAGATTGCAGACGACAGTTCCCTCGTCGATTTCAACCTCTTTTCGAGATAAAACTTTATCTCTCCGGCCAACCAATGGGAGAAGAGGTCTAGAACCATCTGATAGGGTTTTAACTTTCCACTTCTTCATATCCAAACTCTATAAATACTTGGTGACTTCCAAGGTTCAGGAGGTCGAAGAATTTTCACAACACACACATTTTGTTGGTTTCTCTCCTTGAAAGAATCCTACAAAATCACCCTAAAAAAACTCACCTCATAGTTTGTTTGTCAACCTTGTTGATAAACAAGCAACAATCTCCAAACCAAGGACCGAGGCGAAGCTCTGTCCGTGTGAAGGGTCGACTCTAAACTTGAGTCGAAACTCTGCCCAAATCACCTCACGCAAGGTAATTCCTAAACTTCTTTCTAATTGATTGTTAGAGTGGTATAAGTCCATAGAATCTAGGATCGGCCTAGAGCCTCTCCAAATCATGGAGACGGTCTCGAAGCAATCGATTCTACATTCCGTTTGACCTCGTCAAATGGACCTTTATTTGTAGTATTTAGATTCGTTTTTTTTACTTCTTCTTTTAAAAACCTCTCTTTTCTTTAGCAAGACCGATCTCCGGATTGGGTGAAATGGATGCCTTCTAAACCTACCCATTTCATAACCTAAGCCCCGAACTCAAATCTCTTTCAAATGGTTTTTCTATGTTTCCAATCAAATAATATAGGTGGCGACTCATAAAAAATAAAAGGAATAAGAATTTCTTTCTCACAACGCTACAGTTGGCGACTCCGCTGGGGACTGAAAATTATGAGGCTTAAACTTGCGTCAAAATTAAAAGAGAGGTTTTCAAAAAATTAGTAAAATTCGAATTTTTTGCTCTCAGATGAAGCTTATCTCGCGGCGAGATATCATATCTCGCGCGAGATATGGCTTCGGCAATCTGGTTGTTTTCTGGTTTCTCCTGTTCATCCCGTGGTCCAAGACGAGGGTCGAACACGCAAGGGGGATCCCAGGATTCATTATCTGCAGAGTTCTCGCATCTTAAGGCCTCCCTTAAGATGTAGAACTCGGACCTTTATTTTCCTTAAATAATTGATTATTATTTATGAACTGCGTGTGATTGGGTTTTATTTAATTAAAGTCCGGTCCAGTGGGGATTCGGGAGTTGTAAATTAAATTATTTATCTCTCTTTATCTCTCTTTATGTGGAACTACGACGACCTGAGTCTTCCTAAATTGGGAGAAACGTAGGCAACCACTTGGTGCGGCCACTATCTGTTTTCTCTTTTGACTTTCAAAAAAAATTTCCTATTTTACTCTATCACATAGATTGACTATCACACACGCGCACTCATACTATAACTGTCATTGCACTACATACCCTCTATAAACCCGGGACCCACACTAAGGACGGATGACGGTAACCACCTAGTCGCCGGTCTCTCCGAAGTTGGACAATCCCACTCCGCGTATTCAATCCACTTAGATTGTCATATCGCGGGAGCCTAGCCTTCCGGCCTGCACGCCACATTCTCATGTAGATTGACTTTTTAGGATCACTCCGTGACCGGTCGGTTTTGACTCGGTGATCTTTTCTTGTTTTTGATCAAAACAAAGCCATGCAAAATTGACAATAAAGAAGGATTCGGAAAAGTCCCTTCGGAAAAAGTCCCTTCGGAAAAAGTCCCTTCGGAATGACCCTTTCGGATGTCCCTTCAAAAAAAAAAATGTGCATATAATCCTTCAAAAAAAAAAACAATCTTACATGGCTTTGCTTTACAAAAATCGGATTGATTGCTTAGTCGTTAGGTTCTGATAAAGGCCTTAGAAACCCCTCAAAACGGACTTTCCGTTCCGACCAAAAATTAGGGCTAAATAAAAATCGACTTTCCGTGTGATTATCTCGCGCGGGATTACTAATCTCGCACGAGATAATGCTTCTGTCTGCTGAATTTGAGCCTGAGCCATTTAAGCCTGCTTCCGACTCGTTGGGGCTAGATCCTGATATCTGCATATCTTCTGTCAGTTTTCCGAAGCTACTCAACTCCACGACTCCCAACACAATGTCTGACATCGACAACATTCCGGGAAATGAGACCCTGTCCGAAAACAACCACAAACTTCTGGAAGAAGCCAATGACCGCCTAGAAGTACAAGCTTCCCAAATCCACACTCTCGTGGAAGAAATTCAAGAGCTTAGGGCTGCACTAGCCAACAAAGAAAAGAAGAAGAAAAATGACTCTTCCTCCGGAGAAGAGGAGTCATACACTAAAAGGGCCAAGGGTCGCCGCAAAAGCAAAGGCAAGAAAAAGAGGTACGAGTCTAGCTCATCATCTTCCTCATCCGACAATGAAAGCTGCACATCCAAGAAAGAAAGCAAGGGGGAAAGCAAGAATGAACCCCTTACCATGGCCATGTTAGAAAAGAAACTTGCATCCCTTGATGTGAGTAAGGGAGCCTCGCTCTCTAGTGATTACGATACCCTTCGTCAGTCTATGTCAAAGCTTCCTAGAAAGTACAAGACACCCGACATTGCAAAATTCAATGGCACCACCTGTCCCAAATCACATTTGGAGACCTACTCTTGGGCCATGCTACCTATGGGTGTTGATGACAATCTGTTAGCCCAATGCTTTCCCCAAACTCTCGATGGTGCTGCAAGAGATTGGTATATGACCCTTCCACTCTCTACGAGACTCGACTGGCCACTCGCTAGTTGTACTTTCCAAAAGCAATACGAGGACAACTCCACTTATCGCACCACTAGAAGGGATCTTGAGCAAACCAAGCAGCTTCCAAACGAATCTGTAAGTGCTCCAATTTGAGCTTGTTAGCATTTTCGTTAGAAAATTAACGAAAGTTATAACATTACTAACATTCCTAACATTCCTAACTTTTCTAACAAAGTAAGGGTAAAATGGGCATTGCCATTTAAAGTTAAACCAAGAAAAGAATCTCAAAAAGCAAAAGAAATAAGAAAAATCCGAATTGGGCAAGTTGAAAAACATAAACTGCTGGATTTTTGAATTTTATTCTTCCTGTCCAAAGCTTTGAAGTCGTAATAAATGAACAAGGCACGCCGTCAATCATATCCGCGCGGACATGTTTGTCAATTTTAGAGGGCTATAAATTGAACCCTCCTCTCTCAGTTTACACAACACAATTTGATCACAGCAACGAAACTCTGGCGAAATATAGAGAGAAAACAGTGGGAATCCATAGATTGCCACCATTTTCTCTCCAATCTTTCCCAAATCTCACTCACTCACAAACACTTCAAATCACTCTCATACATACTCTCATACATACACCAATCCAAGCTCAAATCACCCTATAGGAGGAGGATTAGAGAGAAAACATAGAGGACTTCATTGTTATCTACTTGTTTTCTCTTTAACCAACTCAAATCATCAACCCTAAACACCCTCAAACACTCTCATATTCAAGCCTTAAACACTCTCACATTCAAGCCTTCAAACACAAAACACAAGGAAGATAGGTATAACCTCCCTCTCCTTACCCTAAAATTCATCTATGCATGCATTTTCAAGCTACAAAATGTAGTTTATTCATCTTCTTGCTTTAGATCCAAGAAGATCACCATGGAAGTTCATCTCCATGGATGATCTTCTACAAGGATCTACATTATTTTCAAAGTGTTCTTACTTTCTTGCAAAGAAAACACATTTTCAAAACCCTAAAAATCATTTTCATACATCAAATCTCATTTTCAAAGGATAAAATTCCCCTTCCCAAGCAAATGAAGTGCTTAGTCCTAATGTACCCCAATGATGGTTTGATATAGTTGATTCACCACTAAAATGTCAAGTGATCACTAATCAAAACCTAGGGAAATGGGGACAAGCATGGATGCAAAACCCCCTTTAAAATCATATTTTCTTTCTTGAGAAGTTGCTGTCCAGTAGCAATTTTCTCAGACCTCAGTCCATGGTCTAATTTTTTGGACATAGATAAACTTGGAATTTGGTGTTTACTACAAAATACTTTTTGTATCCAACATCCAGATCTTTCCATACATATTTTTACTTTATTTTTTGTGTGAGTAAAACTCCTTTTTTCAAATTTTCTTTTAAAGGTCAGTTCATCAGTCTCTGGAAATCCAGATTTCAAATCTGAGATTTCCAGAAGTTTTTGACCCCTCAAATCATCTCCAAAATGAAAAGTTCTTTTACAGAAACCTTTTTTAAGGTGTTTTGAACATTTTTCATTCCCGGACTTTTCCCAGATTCTGGAGTTTTCAAGCCCTAAAGTCCATTTCAAAGTCAAGGGTCAACTGCTTTTTTCATTCTGGCAGAAATGGTTTTTAACTTCCAAAAATCTTTTGAGTTTCAAATCTCAACCCAAAAATCATCCAAAAAATCATGGGATCAGTTTAAAGCCTTAAAAAGAGTTCCCAATTTTTACTTACCTCAGTTTCAACTTATTTTGGCCAAAATACACACACACACACACACACACACACAACAAAGGATTTTGAATGTTTGGAAGACTCGTTTTTACGAGGCGTTCCGGGTGCACACTAACGTCCTTCCCGGCACGTAACGTGACCTCCGAACCTAAATTTCTGATCTCGGGCTTTTTTCAAAGTTTTGGCCCTCAAAATAAAAATGGCGTGGCGACTCCGTTTCGTTGATTTTTTCAAATAAAAATGGGAAAATTTTCGGATACACATCATCACAGTGGCGACTCTGCTGGGGAGAAAAGATTTTTCTAAAAAAAAAATGATATTTGGTATATTGGTGGAAACCATTAAACTTCCCGTTATCGCCTCCTAACACGAGTCGGGGATAAATTGTGGTCTAACAATCCCACGTACCGGTATCATTATTTTCAAAAAAAAGAAAAGCTTTTGAGGGTCAAGCTTCCGTCTCAACATTTGAAAATCCTTTGCTTTGTGTGTGTTGATTTTTGCACAATTTCGTGTTTGTTTTTGGCCGCCTCGGAAAAGTCAAAATTTTGATTTGTCGGAATAATGTCCCTAACTGTCGGAATTTTTGTGCTTATGTGCTTATGTGTTCATAAAATTTTCAAAAAAAAAATTTTAAAAAAAAAAAATTCAAAAAAAAATCATGCATCATGCCTTTTTAAGACACATAAGAAATTTCTATTTTTCTCAGAAAAAGAAGATAGACTGCTTGCACACTACGCGCACGTGACCTTACACTGCACACTACGTCCCTAACCCGGGGAAATCCTTGTCGCGGTCCGTTTGGTCTTATTACGCCTCTCGGATGAGCACAGGACTACCCAAACTTCCCATGGAGCCTCGTGTCGACCATGCACTTGTCCGTGACACACTTTGTCCGAGACCCGGTTGGTTTTAGTCCGAGTTTGTGTCATGCCACATGTCTGTGTATAGACCTTTCCTTTCAAGCCTTTGTCGGCATACCGACTCAATATCTTTCGGGTCCCTAATCGGTCGAAGTCATGCCGGTTTCCGCCGCGAGACTTTGACCAAGATATTGACCGGCGCCTTGACTTCGGCTCGGCGGCACAAATTATACACTGACTCCCGGCATTGACACTTTGAGTCATCAAGGATTAATGATTATTCCATGCCTAATTACGGCTTAAGCGACGACAAGTCAAGATCAATTGTGGACATTTATCGGTCAAATCATGCCGACTTTTTGTCGAGCCCTCGGACACGATCTTGACTTTTGACGTCGGCTTTGTCCGTAATTTACATCGAATACTCGTTAAGACTCGATTACCCGCCGACTTTTAGGATCGTTTTCTTTCGGTCGGTGGGACCCGCTTGCCCTATAGGACCCTCGCCGGGGCTGTCCACCTGGGAGGTCGAAATACGGGTGGAATACGAGGGGCTTATAGACGTGAGTGACGGGGCCCGGCGATCCGGGAATCGAGTAGTTCGCGAAAAAGAAGAGCAATCTTTTCCAACCGATTAGGTTAATAAAACATGTTTTAAGTAAACAAGAACAAATAATGCTGCATGTTGCATGAGCCCTAAGCCCAAACACCAACCTGTTTCGCTTTCCGAGTCTGAACCACACCCTTTTGTGCCTTCCACGGTAAGCAAAGTTTGGATCGAGACCCGGGTCATCGTTTGTTCGGCTCGGTCATTCCGAAGTCGAGATACTTCATCGGTTTCCTCCTTCGCTTCAGCTCAAAGTTTCGAATGACCAACTCGAGAGGAGAACGGTGGGGACGTACAACTCCACACCCCGAAAATCCGCAAAATGCCGAACAGTGGAATCGGATGTTGGAACGAGATAAGACAAAATCAAGAGGCTCGGATCGGTCGGTTATTGGAAAGTATCGTAACCCGGGGCTAGCAATCGTTCACCACCCTAATGGAACCTTTACGGTTGATGCAAAGATTGGAGCTAATTACCCTCCGGGCATGCCAACTACCATCAAATGCCCTGTCCCTTTCGTGTGGAACTACTAATGGGCTAAGCATCCCAAGCCTATCACTCGGCTGCCTCTCGGCCTCATCGTATCGATCTTGGTCAACTTCCCCCGGCACCTCCCGGTTTTCACCTTTGGGTTTCAATCAACTTGGAATGGGTCGGTTCGCTACTCAAAACCTCGGTCGGCCGGGTCATCCAATGCGGAATTGGTCGGTTCGGTACATCTCGGCCCTTCTTGCTCGATACTCCTCGACGGTCCGATCTAGGTCAACTTTGCCCCGGTGCCTCTCGGGTCTCACCACCGGGATTGAGTCGGTTGGCTTTCGCCTCGCGGCTTGGAAGGGGTCGGTTACTACTTCACAACATCGATGCAGTTCGGGTCATCGGCTTGGAAGGGTCGGTTACTACTTCACCGCATCGGTCGGCTCGGGTCACCATCTCGGAATGGGACGGTTCGTTTCTCGGGCTCCGTGGTTCGAGGAGGGCCGGCTTGCTTCCTCCAATTCTCAAAGCACACTGGCCCCTATGATGCTGCAAGATCACGTGGGCCACCGAGCTTTTATCACCACTTCATCGGGCTCTACCCCGCCCCTCAGGTTGGGAAGTCAGACAAGGTCAAATGCTCCTCATCAAATTCTCCACCCGGCCGTTACGCAAGCTGCTCACGCTCATCAAGTACGGTATACACATTTCCCTTGCGGTCATGTTCCTCGGTGCGGTCAAGACACATTCAATCCCTGCATTACGATGCCTCAAGCCTCATGTTTTCGGCGGCCTTACGGATCCGCACTCAGCTGCTCCACAGTATCCACCCATTACGAGCCATATATCTTCATCTTCGGCAGCGCCCGGGCCTTATGAGGAAGATTACGGTCACGCTTTTAATGCTCGGGGTCATTCCTCCCACCAGAGTACTTCCTCTTGTGGTTTCGTTTGCTAATGCCAATCTTGTGGCGGGGTCATGTAATCCTAATGTTCCTATTGACTCGTCGATGGATTATTGGTAGAACCAATTAAGAAGGTACAAGAAAAGCATAGCAACGAGAGTATCGACGATCGCTCGACTCGGGCCATCTCACCATATCAATCTTGTGTATCGACACGAATGAAGTTTACAAAAGGTCGAATCTCGACGATTACATTGATGATTACATCAAAAGGGTTCGTGCACGGGAAAAGACTACGAGTCTGAACATGTCTCGCCGCTATAAACCTTACCCTTCCAACACGGCTCCGACATCCGGTAAAGGAAAGAAGGCATTGTGTACAATTGACGGCCCCCAAAAGCAACCAAGAAATGGTGGTCCTTTAAAGCGTGCAACGAACGTTTTGATGATCTTGGGATGCCCGTGGGCTTAATTTTCAAGGGCTTAGTAAGGGTAGGCCTTTTGGAGCCTCTCGAGGACTACCATCCAAGGAGCTCAAATGCACCTCTCGACATGAGTAAGCACTTGCGCCTTCCATGATCATTATGGCCACACGACCGACAAGCTGCATAGTCTTGAAGAGAGCGGTTCAAAGGTTAATCGAAACGGGCAAGCTTGGCGCCCCAATGGACCAAAACCGGCAAACCACTGTTCGGAATGGTGACCAAGTCAATGACCAAATCTCGAATCCCGAGGATTTGGGTGTTCCCTTAAGCAAAGTTTTAAATAGCTTGCTAGAGCGGGGTCTCCTCGAACCCATGAGAAACTATCGGCCCAAGGATCCCAAAATCCCTTTTGACACCACTAAGCATTGTGCTTTCCACCAGTACCACGGTCATACGACCCAGGCAAGCTGTCTGACTTTGAGAAAGGCGATTCGGGGATTAATTAAGAAGGGCAAACTCGAGCGCCTCGGTGATCTCAACCCCGCCAATGATCATTTCCCAAACAACGCGAATGTAAACATGATTGAATTTTATGATTCAAACTCGTGAATTCAACAGGACTCGACAAGCCGAGATGATTTAGTCGCAACAAATGTTGAGAATGGATGGTTTGACCGCAACAAGCATGTGGCCATGGCAAAGCTGGATTTGGTGAAATGCTTTGAACTCTCGCCCTCCAGATAAGTTCACGGCGACGCCAAGAGTTAAATGGGATGATAATGATCGATGGCGGATTTGGCGAAACGGTAAGGATACAAGAAATCCGATGATTAGGAAGGAAGAGTTAGTCCTGGCTTTGGAAAACGCCCATAAGATTCATGAAGAACAGTGACCACTGCTCATCAATGCTCTCCGCCGCCATGGAGTTCGAGTAACAGTTGAGGCGAATGGTTCCACTGGTCATGGTCGAAGATGAGACTTGAAGAAACAGTGATTTCGGTCCCTTCATCCTATAACTCTCCATCCCACGGCCAACACCTCCCTCCATCCACATATGATCCCTTGCCAAGGACAATTCCTCTTGACCCTTTCCAGCACCTCAGGCCATTAGGGCTCCATCACCCTCGGCTCCTCGGAACGAGTTGGGCTCCATCACACTGTTCCTCAATTTCGGCCAATGCACTTGCCGGTTTATGCTCCGGCTTCACATAATCGGTTTGAGCTATGTGGCTATGTTAAAGCCTCTACACCCACGAATGCGATCATGAGTTGCTAAAAGAAAATCCGGATGCCACAAGTTTTCCGTTGTCATCTACCGGACTTAGTGAATTCACCGTCGGTTTCACCGATCTGCGGTGTGTTTCCCTCTGCGATAAGAGTCTTGTTGCGAGTTCCATTAACTCGAATGTTCCCGTTGATCCCCATGTGGCAATATTGATAGAGCAAGTGAAACAAATGCAGGAGAAGCTTGATCTTATGATAAGTACTAGCACTCCTTTGACCCAAGATGTCGAACCGAGGCAAAGAAATGATTACGTCGCGCAAAATTCAAGTGCCGAAGTGAGAGAATCCGATAGGACAACCTTTGCCCGAGCACACTTGTCTAATGCCGGTTCAAGCTTGAGAAAGGCCCGAAGACACAATCGGCTAGTATCACCCCTTTCACTCAAAACAACCGGCGCATCGCTGAATCCTCCCAAACAGAGCCCAATACCCCTCAAGGTCCTCTCGGGTTCACTTCCTTCCATCAATATGCTCGGTCGACAAAGTTCGTCCCCGTGACTTTTCCGACCCGTTTCTTTGGACAACTTGTGCTCGCCCAGTGCTCCATGGCCTCAAACTCCTCCACTCCCACCGGTATCATGGGCACGTAAGCGATCACTGCCTCGGTCTGCAACGGTAATGGAATCGAAGTTAACGAGAAAGATGGAAAGCTCAAGCGTCTTGGCAGTCCAACAACAAAGAGTAGCTAGACTAGGGGCTACCCATCCTTTAATATTAAAACAGTCTTTTAGTCAACCTTCGTAGGTTCTAGTACTTTCTTCGTTCAATCAAGTCCTCCTTGGACATTGTAGTTAATCTTAAGTTTTCTATAAAAGAGTCTTTTTCTTTTCTCGCTAGACTTGAGACATTATTTGCACACCTACATTACATTTAATGAAATGGTTTTATTTTAAATGATCACTCGCATCGCTCAACAAATAATCTCTGGGAAATGATTAAGATTTTAATTAATTGGTGCGAGAAAGTCAACTAATGCCCTACCTATACACTTTCCTCACCTCACAAAGGCCTCCATCAAGCCATACACTTTCCAAAACATATCCCCATCATCACCTTGATCAAGTCAACGAAGGCGGCAACATCAAGGGACAACAAAAGGTCACTCAGCATCGGGAGATCGACCCCATATCGAAAAAAACGGGGCTTGCCTCCGCCCCCATGCATCAAGAAAGTTCAAGTAGAAGCTTGCCTTCGTCCTCAAGTGCTCAAAAAAAAAAAAAACAAAAGCTTCAAAAAAAAAAAACAAAAGCTTCAAAAAAAAAAAAAAACAAAAGCTTCAAAAAAAAACAAAAGCTTCAAAAAAAAAACAAAAGCTTCAAAAAAAAAACAAAAGCTTCAAAAAAAAAAAAAAACAAAAGCTTCAAAAAAAAACAAAAGCTTCAAAAAAAAAACAAAAGCTTCAAAAAAAAAAAATGAGGCCAAGGACCTAGCACCGCCGATCAGGAAGGTTTGACATATGGGCAAAATTAAAGCCCGAAGAACGGAAGTTGTCGACAACAAGGGGCTTGATTAAAGCAACGGCAAAAACATATCATAAGCCCTTAAGCGCATCCAAAATCTTTCTCCCCGATGAAGGACGACGATCAAGAAGCAACGGAATCGCTCAAAATGACTTGTCAAGGAATCACCTCAAGGCCCGCACCTTATCACCCAAACTTCCTATCAGGGCCTTTTCACCAAAAGTACCACAAATGTTCATACCCCTTTTCTAAAGCCAAACACGGTTCGGACCCGAACTACGGCGACTGAGCTCCTCACAATGAGGGGAACGTAGGCAACCGAAATGGTCCGGTCATAAACACATTCAAATCCCGAGAAAATCCGGCCTCACCAATAGCCTCTCCTATACACGATCCCTCTTCACCATTCGCCAACTTCGACTCTTGGTATCGAGTTGACTTTCTCCTCATGATTAATCAAAATGTTTGTTCATATCGAGATTAGGGGTTGAATAACCCGAACATTAATAAAGGGTTTTAAGCAATCTTGTGATCATTTTGAATAAAACATATTTTCGAGATGTCTCGACAAGTCTTCTTTTTCTACATTATAGGAAAAATAGAGGCTAAACACTAATTTTAAATCGGCGGGGGCTTCCATACACTTTTACAAACCTTTCTAAACTTATGCTCTCTCGAAAGAGTCAAACCCAAGCGAGTTCTTTTGTGCCTTCGTCAAATGAGGCCATCAAATAATACAAATCGGGGATTCATCCCCACTTTTCGAAAAAAAATATATGCCCCTATGAGGTATACATTCCTAAAATTGTCTTGCTTTTACATTTTCTTCCGGTTGACTAATTGAATAAAGAAAATAATAAAGTAAATATGGAAGGATGGGTTGCCTCTTTTGCTACATGATAATTCAAGAACGTTGGTTCTTCACTTTGCTACAAGATGGGTTGGGTCTACGGTTCGGTGTCGGTCTGCGGTGCCTGCACCGGAGTTGAAGCCTCTCTCTAATTGTGTCGGATTCACGATCATGAGACCTAGGCTTTGCCAAGTTACTTCTTCCGAATCAAGACTTCGCAAATACATCTCTTCGAGACCAAGGCTCCACCAAGCAAGATGAGATTTGATCGCCATGTTGGTCATGGGCTAGTCAAGTGCGGTTCTTTGATGTCCAAGGACGAGGACGGAATTTTAACCAAGACCGGAAATTCATCATATTTCTATGGCTAATATTGGAACTGAGTCCATAAAACTCCTTGTGCCAATCGGAATGAGGTTTCGATGTTCATCCTTGGAAGATGTCGGGAATTTTGGTTTGACGATTGCCCTCAACCCGATGGAACTTTCACGGTAGAAGAGGAAAAGGATCCCCATCCCTATCTTGGCCGGACAGGACTACCACCACCTTCCTCACACTCTTCTCAACTTGCCGAATCGGCCATCCTTTCGGCCTCGGTCGATATACATTCACGATTCGATGCAGGACGGTCGTTTGGGAAACAAATTGACTTGAGTCCGATTTGGGCCGGTATGGTATGCCTCAGCGGTCGGGGTCAGCTCGGTATGTCACGACGGTTTGGTATGCCTCGGCGGTTCGGTACGGATCGGTCAGGAGCTTCTCGGTTACATCGGTTTGAAATGCCTTGGCAAACCCAGTTCAAGATGTCCAATCCCCGGCTGCACAAGCCTCACAAGATTCCTTCATGACCGTCTCAACAGGACGGCAAACCCCAAATACGGACCTCTTTGGACCCATGCGGCCCTAACGTAACCGATCAGTTCACGGCTCCTCGGCGGGGGCAAAATCGGTACGGAATGTCTTCTCATGGTTGGGGTTACCTCGGAATACCACAAAGCAAATTGGAATCCCACCTCGGTTTGGAACCAATCTATCAGGGCCTTCGCAGCAACAGGTTTGGAATGCTTCCATGCAGTCCCGAGGCAACGGTCGAAGCCCTTCCTCGAGAATGATGCTAGCTCAGCCGCTCCTCACACGGCTTTCACAAATCCACTGGGTTACCAAGCCTCCATCCCGGTTTCATCGAATCACCAGGGACCGCGGTACCCCCTGGTCATGCACCTTCAGCTATGCAATTCAACAATCAGGGACAAATTTCCCGCACTTAAGCCTACTTATGGGCCTCACTCCAGAAATCCGAGTTACCCGGCTACATCAAGGCTGCCTTTCGCCTCTTTGCCGGTTGAAAATCAACAACAAGCCGCGAGGTTCTATCCCTTTGCCCGGGGTCCTACTCAAGCTCCCGGGTGATTCGGGCCAAGGACAGATTTCACCTATGTCCCAGATCGGCCGTTCCCTCCACTGTATGCCGCCGGTGGTAGCTCCTCTCTCTAGCTCGATCGGCGGTTTGAATGCCATGGTTCCACCATAAGACCCTCATTTGGCTTGATTCGTGGAACGACACAAGGAAATGAAAGCACAGATTGTTGAATTGACTGCTAAGAAGTTCGCTTTCCGGCCAACGAACCCGGACTCCTTTGTTCCCCACAAATTCGTGATGCCTAATTTGGATCTCTTTGATGGCACCGCATGCCCGAAAACCCATCTGGACACGTATACCTTGGCAATGAAGGTCAAAGGGGCGCCAATCGGCAGTTGGCCGACTATTTCAGCTCTCTTTGAAGTCCAAGTGCTCTAAAATGGTTCTTCCGCTTAAAATCCGAGGCCGTGGCTACATGGGACCGAGACTACTAGCCAACTTGGAGTGGGAAGCAAATAGATTTGACTCGCGGACAACAATGCAAATGGCCCCGACGAGAACATCGTGGACTTTTACAAGCAAGATGGCAACTCCTCCTTTTGAAGAGGAACAACTAGACATCTTTCAACTACGCCCGAAACCACATCTCGAGGATCTCACTTAGCAATTTCCCTATCCTGGATCTACGGGCAATGATCAATTCCGGGCTAAATTTGAGAGGGCTTACAATCGCCAGCGAGTTGTCGCACTCGCTACGGATACCGGGTTTCTTCCACCTCCAACACGACTCACGAAAAGGGCAAGTGAGAACCGATCGAAAAGGGGACCCCAAGGACCCAATACAAGCCAACAATCCATTCCTAAAAAAAAAGTAGTGTGAATATGATTGAAGCCACGAACAAGCCAAGTGCCACTATGGCTAACAGCTCCTATATGGAAGACACTCTTCGAAGAGAGGATTCTAGTTTCATAGTCGGTATCAAAGATGGGTTTCTCCCTTCATGACAACTTCACCTTGAAGGCTCTCACGTTGATCGATTGGCTCGGTATTTCATCGTATGTCACCAAACCTTTAATGGACCTCTGTAGTGACGCTTTGTCAAACTCCGGGGCTTCATCAAATCATTCAAAGAAAGATTCCGTGGTTTTCGCCATGTCTTTTCCATGGAATGGGGCTTTATCAAGTCACACCTATCTTCGTAAGAAAGGCCTAGTCACCTCAACAACTATCTTGGAGTTTCAGCTTTAGAACTTGGCATATGGCAACTCCCTGCATCATCAAAAGTTGAGAATTGGGAATCTCCTCATATCAGCATTTCGTCAAATCACAACTAACCCAAGCGAAAGAGGGTTCATTCATGTCAACATTCTAGAGCCAGTCGCCGGGCCTTCAAATGTCCGAGACCGAAAAGAAATTTCAATCGAGACCCGGATTCAAATCCAACTTCATCCCAAGATCAAAATTGACCTCATCAATAACATGCAATTCCCGCGACCAAAGGATATCACCCCACCCACTCAAAGCTTGTCCCAAACATTCAACAACACATACATCCCCTCTCATCACCATGCATCCCCACAAAAATCTCCCCTGTGGCTCAAGTAGCATGCACAAAACTTGAATCAATAGGAACAATCCTAAGTGATTGAAGATCTTAAATTCCCCGCCAAAAGCTTAGGCTAAGTGCATCTTCGAAAGCAAGTAAATGCATCATCTCGCAAACTTATGCAGTGATACTCTCACAATCATTTTTGGCTCTATGCATGCATCTGTCACCATAAATATCATATATGCATCTTCCTCTTCACTAACGAACGCAGAATTCAAACGTGAAATCAAATCCCCTTTTTGGCAAGGATGATCTTCACCAAAGACGACCTCCAATGTCCACAATGGATGAAGACGCCCTCCAAAGATCTACAGGTGGCAAAGACAAGCTCCGCGCCTGCAACTTGCTAAAGACGACCTCCAATGTCCACAAATGGATGAAAACAAACCCCCAATGAAGACCACCTCCGTGTCTACCGTTCGGGTCAGAGACGCCAAGTTCTCAAATACAATTCGGTCAGAATACAAATCGGTCAGAGACGCCAAGTTCTCAAATGCAAATCGGTCAAAGACGCCAAGTTCTCAAATACAATTCGGTCAGAAACGCCAAGTTCTCGAAATACAAATCGGTCAGAGATGCCAAGTTCTCAAATACAATTCGGTCAAGTTCTCAAATGCAAATCGGTCAGAGACGCCAAGTTCTCAAATACGCACGGCCGAGACGCCAAGTTCTCCAATACAAATCGGTCGTGACGCCAAGTTCTCAAATACAAATCGGTCGTGGAAGCCAAGTTCTCAAATACAATGCGATTAGAGACACCAAGTTCTCAAAAGCAAGAAGTCCCAATGTGAAGACAAGCTCAAAACCTCTACAAGTTTGACGATCACCACAAGAAGATGCGAGACTCAACCAAACTCCTCCTTCAGGTCAAAATGCCTCCAAAGACAAAGAAATCGTCACGGAAACCGTCCCACGAACGGCAACCTAACAACTCTTCATCAACATTACCCGTAGCCTCAGCCTACAGTGTAAGCACAAAGCACAGTATGAAAGCATATCTTAATCAACTACTTTTCTAAAAGAACATTATCATCAAATCTTAGAGCGACTTCCCAAAAAAATAGTCAAACCTCAAATACCGTCAAACCATCAAAGACCATCCTCACTATTTTCGAACTACGACCGGCTTGATTCCCTCTTAAGGATACGTAGGTAGCCTATCATTAGGTCCAGCCACTCGACTGAAGACGGCCATCCTTTCCTTTGGCAAGACGTAAAACCGATCCCTTCAAATGAAGTCCACTAGAGGACCATCTATCCTAAACCATCAAAGGAAATCATTTCAAATCAAGGTTCGAGGCACCTAAAACGCCATCATCGAGGTTCGAGGCACCTAAGACGCCATCATCAAGGTTCGAGGCACCTAAGACGCCATCATCAAGGTTCAAGGCACCTGAGACGCCATCATCAAGGTTCGAGGCACCTAAGACGCTATCACACACAACACGAGGAAAGCAATCATCCCCTAATTCGACAAACCAAAATCAAAACCATAGGGCGACTTCCCCAAAATAGTTAAGTCATAGGCGACTTCCCAAAATAGTCAAACCGTAGGGCGACTTCCCCAAAATAGTCAAATGACTTCCCAAAAATAGTCAAACCGTAGGGCGACTTCCCAAAATAGTCAAGTCAGGGCGACTTCCCCAAAATAGTCAAGTCATAGGGCGACTCCAAAATAGTCAATAGGGCGACTTCCCAAAATAGTCAAACCGTAGGGCGACTTCCCCAAAATGGTCAAGTAATAGGGCGACTTCCCAAAATAGTCAAACCGTAGGCGACTTCCCCAAAATAGTCAAGTACAGGGGCGACTTCCCAAAAATAGTCA
>JAFEMH010003501.1:0-261963 GCA_022495995.1 Adenophora triphylla var. japonica
TGCGGGAAGTGTGGTGATCATATCCGCCTCCCTTAGAGTCTCACTGATGGTCATCCACTCGATTAGTGCGCTTCGAGCTGCGATGATGGGAGCTTGAAACCTAACAGCTTGTGTATGTAGCCCACTTTGTTAGGGAGTACACTCCACTGTGACCCAGGTTGGTTTGACTAGCTTTCATGCTAGAACCAATTAACTAAGGTCTTTATGATAAGTCACTACGAATCGGTGATAGAAGTCGAAGATCTATAGAGAGAAAAAAAGAGCACTAAAAATTGATTTCCTTTTTAAAGGACGGTACCATGTAAGGTTGAGTACTTGTTAAAAGATCACTTGTCTTTATCATAGGTCTGTAGTACTTCCCATAAATATCATCTTCAAATGTCTATATAGAGAACGGGTTAGTACGTTAGGATCACACCACTTTAGGACCTTTAGTTAGTTGCGAAAAAGGGGTATCCCTTCCAGACCCAGTAGGTTCTATAATAAAAAATAGAGGGCTTTTTGCTAAATAAAATGTGCTTGCTCCTCATTTCTAGGACCCTCAGAGTCCGCTCCAGCATTTTAGGACCTTCCGAGGGTCCACTCCTCGATTCTAGGGACCCTCCGAGGTCCACTCCTCATTGCTAGGACCCTCCAGAGGTCCATCCTCATTTTAGGACCTTAAGAGGTCCGGCTCCTCTATTCTGGGACCCTCAGGGGTCCACTCCTCATTCTAGGACCCTGCGAGGGGTTTAGGACCTTTAGGGGTCCTCCTCCATTTCTAGGACCCTCAGGAGTCCCGCTCCTCATTTCTAGGACCCTCCGAGGTCCGGCTCTTCATTTTCTAGGACACTTCAGGGTCCGCTCCTCATTTCTAGGACCCTCCGAGGTCCAAAGCTCCTCATTTCTAGGGACCCTCCGAGGTGCAGCTCTTCATTTTTTAAGGACCCTCAGAGTCAGCTCCTCATCTAGGACCTTCAAGGGTCCGGCTCCTCATTTCTAGGACCTTCCAGAGGTCAGCTCCTCATTCTAGGACCTTCCGAGGGAGTCCGCTCCTCATTCTAGGACCCTCCGGGTCCGCTCCTCATTTCTAGGACCCTCAGAGGTCCATTTCTCCTCCATTACCTAGGACCCCTCCCTCCGAGGTCCGCTCCCTCATTCTAGGACCCTCCCTCCGAGTCCGCTCCTCATTTCTAGGACCCTCCAGGGTCCGGCTCCTCATTTCTAGGACCATCAGAGGTCCGCTCCTCCATTTCTAGGACCCTCAGAGGGTCCAGCTCCTCATTTCTAGGACCATCAGGGTCCGCCCCTCATTTCTAGTCCGCCGCTTCATTTCTAGGACCCTCCAAGTCCGCTCTTCATTTCTAGGACCCTGCTGAGGTCCGCTCTTCATTTCTAGGACCCTCAGAGGTCCGCTCTTCCATTTTAGGACCGCTTCGAGGTCATTTGATGAAGTGAGTTTTACCACTTTCATCCATTGAATACTTTTATGAACTTATTCTTAGCTTAATCCTGTGTGAGTTTTGTGTGTTTTAATAGGGTGTTTTTAGTGTTTTTCTAGTTTTCGGGGCAAGTAAAGATTGAGCAAAGTAGGAGCATGTTGTGCCCACTTTGGAAGTTCGAGGGCCAAATGAAGTTCGGGAAAAACGAAAATAGAAGTTCAAGGTCGGAATGTGCAACGAAATTTTTATAATGTCCAAGATGCGAAAAAAGGCACGGTGTAATTATGGGACGAATCGAATATTAATTGGCACAAAACAAGCAAAAGCAATTGAGAACATGGCCGCACAAACAGGGATATGGGCCAAGCAAGTGGCCGGCCAATGGAGGGAAGGTTGGCCGAGGAAGGTGCAAGAAGGCAGTTGGGCCAATGCACTGAGTTGGGCCTAGGTTGGATTGAAAATCATGGTGACTTATCAATTCTATGAAGGTTAGGAATATAAAAAAGACTTCTTTCACTTGGTGGCCAGTGGGTGTTATTGTTTTAAAGGAGGAATTGAAGAGAGGAAATTATTAGGAGGAGATTATCGGTTATCATTTTTTTTCGAGTTTATTTTTTTCTTTCTTTCATTTTAACTTGGGTTTCATTTTCTTTTTCCATGGATAGCTAAGTTCTAGTTCTTGGGATTGGAGGTAACAATTTCATGTTTTAAGTTTTAATTTTCATCATTTTCATTTTAGACTTGGGATTATTAAGTAGTTCTTAATGAAATTTTAGAATATGTATGTTGCATACCATATGTGTTCTTGAATGATCTTGAATTATAATTGTGAACCGCCAAATTCGCAATTGTAATTAGTCTTTGCTTGATAATTATAATTTGTTGAATCCCGCCAAAGATTCATAAGAATTGTAGTTCTTGATGTTCTCCTTTTCTAAATGGGTTTTTAATTAATCTATGAGCGGGCGAGAGGGAATAGATTAATTGGAAACACTTGATTGCAAATCACCCGCCTAAGTGTCCCAATCATAATTTTGTAAGAACGAACCCCAAGTGTACTTTGATTGATGATTATTGGAATTTGAGCATAATTGTTAACCCAATCCCGAGAATTCCGTTTCATTCTATTATTTAAATCTATTTTATACAAATTTAGTTTTTTTCTTCAAAAGTATTAGTTTTTAGAACAACAAAACCCTCGTTTTTATTAAATCTTTTTCATAGCAATAATTTTTTCTACTTTGAATACGTGTCTCGGTGGTTCGACCCTACTTACCCTATCTACAAATCAATTGTAGGTAGTTTGAGTTGGAATTTATTTTTGACGCAATTCGACACTCGTCAAAATTTGGCGCCGTTGCCGGGGACGCGTTTATTTTAAAGTTGATTTAATTATTTGCTATTGTAAATATTATTTTGTATATATTTTTCTTTTAACTTAGTGTTGCTGAAATGGACTCAAGGATGTATAACTATGACATCTATCGCCGTCGTGTGAAAGTTGCTTAATTTGTAATTCAAATACCCATGATATTATGGGGTGTCCATTGCGAGGTCAATTTCCAGAATTTCTTAAGAAAGCCAACGCAATGAATTCTTTCCAACCAAGAGTGCGAAATGATCCATTTTTCAACTCTTATAACTCGGGTTGGAGGAATCATCCCAACTTTTCATGGGGAGGAAATCAAGGGCAATGTCATTTTCAGCAACAATACCAACCTCCGATGCCACAATCGCAAGCAACAGGGCATGTGTGAGGCCATGTGTGGAGAAACTTTGCGAAGTTTATCCGAGGCCTCGCAACAAAATCAAGTGGTCATGGACCAAAGAATGGGGATCGTGGACCAAAGAATGGGGAACCAAGAAGCTTCAGAAAAACCGGAGAAAGAATTGGACAAATTGATAGAGCGGTGAGGAATCGAAATTTGACCATAATCCATGCGCAACCCAAAGAACAACTATTGGGGGACTCATTGGGGAACTTTGTCTATGAAGACTCAGATGAAGAACTTGAGAACGAACTACAACAAGAGCCACTTTCGGAAAATGAAATGGAGGATTTTGTCTATGAAACCTCCTATGAAAATTCAAGTGAAGTGCCATTGTATGATAGTTCGGGTTGTATGGAGGCGGAAGAAATTTTAGAAAAATCTTGGCATGAGCAAGTTGATGAAATTGAGCTTGCTCTTTATGGTGAGATGCGGGGCGATGAATTTCAAGAAGAAATGGTCACTATCACCAATATCGACAAGCCATGTTTGAATGAGCACCAACCTCTCTCCTCATGGAAAATGTCGATGATGAATCCTCAATCATTTTGGTTTTCCCTTTCAACTTCGAAGATAGAGAAAATGGCAAGTACTCCCGGAAGAAGCCCAAGACACTTAAAGTCAAAAATTCCCTTGGGTCCTAAATGGTCATATATCAAAGGGAATATTTTTGGGGCTAAGATTGAAAGTGAAGACCCGCGAGATGGTGAAGTGGGCAAAAGGAAGGAAGGTGAAGGTTAAAATAACCTTGGCATCGGTCTAAGCTATACGACCTTAAACAAAGCGCTACTTGGGAGGCAACCCAAGGTGAGTAAGCTTAACTAACTTGTAGTTCCTTTATTCTAATAAAAAAAAAAAAAAAAAAAAATAAAATAAAAATTTGTTCCTTTGTTTTCTTAGTTTCATTATTTTCATTTAAATGTTTTCAATTAAAAAAAAAAAAAAAAAAAAAAAAAAAGAAAAAAAAGAGAAAAATGAAAAAAGAAGAAAAATGAAAAACTTGAAAAATGAAAAAAAAATAATAATTAGCTATGTCCTTTTTTGTATATAATCATTAACATTCTTGGTGTTCCATAAGTGCATGTGATTTTTTGTGACCGCTAATAAGGATAATTGGATGTGATAATGTGTATATGCAAGTTTTGGTATATTTTTTGGTTAATTGTGGTACATTACTTAAGAGTTATAATTGTGCCCTAAATCTCTTAGTTGTAGTTTTGTGTATTCTTGGAAACAATCTCTTTGTTGATAATTTTTGATCCTTTTTTATAAAGTTCATAGTACACCATCATCTTTTGAGTTAGTGAATTTGTTTATCAAATAGCAACATTAGGCAAGTCTTGAGATGAGTACTCCTTGGTTGTGAATGGAACCCCCCCTTGTTATCTTGAAAAAAAAAAAGAAAAAAAAGAAAAGAAAAAAAAAGGGGGAATGAGAGCAATGGCAATTCAATGTATACTCGGTGATACCTCTAGACGCGTAGATTAATTGGTTAGGGATTATTCTAGCTTAACCAGTTGCAGGTATGCAGTAGTGGTATGGAGGAAGAGCTTTACCGCCGTGATGGTCCGTACCAAGCTCGATACCGAATTGGCTAACTCTCAAAACCTTTAAATAAATCTCTACCTAGTATTAGGGGCATGGAGTTATTTGCTACAGGTGTTCCCTACTTGAACGGTAGAAGATCTTGAAAGGTGCTTAAATGAACAAGTTTGGGGGGGTGTAAGTGGTTGTTTAATTGTGAAAATTCATGGGAGTATTCGTGCTTTGTTTAAAAAGTGTTGTTGTTTGATAGATAAAGTCAATAAAATAAAAGATGATTGGTGTACTTAGCTTTGTAAAAATGGATCTTGGTTGTGAATAAAGGGAGAGATGATATTTGCATTGAGATTTATGGTGTAATTATAATGGTTAAGTAAGATGCTACAATTAATGGAAAATATATTGATACTTGCATAGTGGAAGATATTATCCTGCGGTTGATTGTAATGTGTGATTTGTGCAATTGTGGAACATGCAAGAATGTAGGGACATAGTTGATTATTTGGTAGAGTAGTTTGTTTTTAGTTTTGTGTCGAGTTGTTTTTATAATGTTTATAGTTAATTTAGTGTTTGCTCGAGGACTAGCAAATGTATAAGTTTGGGGGTATTTGATGAGTGAGTTTTACACTCATCCATTGAATACTTTATGAACTTATTCTTAGCTTAATCCTTGAGTTTTGTGTGTTTTAATGGGTGTTTTTAGTGTTTTTCTAGTTTTCGGGGCAAGTAAAGATTGAGCAAAGTAGGAGCATGTTGTGCCCACTTTGGAAGTTCGAGGGCCAAATGAAGTTCGGGGAAAAACGAAAATAGAAGTTCAAGGTCGGAATGTGCAAACGTAAATTTTTATAATGTCCAAGATGCGAAAAAAGGCACGGTGTAATTATGGGACGAATCGAATATTAATTGGCACAAAACAAGCAAAAGCAATTGAGAACATGGCCGCACAAACAGGGATATGGGCCAAGCAAGTGGCCGGCCAATGGAGGGAAGGTTGGCCGAGGAAGGTGCAAGAAGGCAGTTGGGCCAATGCACTGAGTTGGGCCTAGGTTGGATTGAAAATCATGGTGACTTATCAATTCTATGAAGGTTAGGAATATAAAAAGACTTCTTTCACTTGGTGAGCCGTGGGTGTTATTGTTTTAAAGGAGGAATTGAAGAGAGAAACGAGCATTATTAGGAGGAGATTATCAGTTATCATTTTTTTTTTTTTTTAGGTTTATTTTTTCTTTCTTTCATTTTAACTTGGGTTTCATTTTCTTTTTCCATGGATAGCTAAGTTCTAGTTCTTGGGATTGGAGGTAACAATTTCATGTTTTAAGTTTTAATTTTCATCATTTTCATTTTAGACTTGGGATTATTAAGTAGTTCTTAATGAAATTTTAGAATATGTATGTTGCATGCCATATGTGTTCTTGAATGATCTTGAATTATAATTGTGAACCGCCAAATTCGCAATTGTAATTAGTCTTTGCTTGATAATTATAATTTGTTGAATCCCCGCCAAAAGATTCATAAGAATTGTAGTTCTTGATGTTCTCCTTTTCTAAATGGGTTTTTAATTAATCTATGAACGGGCCAAGGGAATAGATTAATTGGAAATACTTGATTGCAAATCACCCGCCTAAGTGTCCCAATCATAATTTTGTAAGAACGAACCCCAAGTGTACTTTGATTGATGATTATTGAAATTTGAGCATAATTGTGAACCCAATCCCGGGAATTCCGTTTCATTCTATTATTTAAATCTCTTTTATACAAATTTAGTATTTTCTTCAAAAGCATTAGTTTTTTTAGAACAACAAAACCCTCGTTTTTATTAAATCTTTTTCATAGCAATAATCTTTTCTACTTTGAATACGTGTCTCGGTGGTTCGACCCTACTTACCCTATCTACAAATCAATTGTAGGTAGTTTGAGTTGGAATTTATTTTTGACGCAATTCGACACTCGTCATCCGCTCTTCATTTCTAGGACCCTTCGAGGTCCGTTCTTCATTTCTAGGACCCTCCAAGGTCCGCTCTTTACTTCTTGAACCCTTCAAGGTCCACACCCTCTACTACGAACCGCCCTAGGTCCAGTCTCTATATCTTGGACCGTTCAAGGTCCACTCTTCGACCCTTCGTGGTGCTCTTCCTATACTATGTCCACTCTCCCAATCTTGGACCATTCAAGGTCCACTTCTCATCTCTTGAACCCTCTGAGGTCCACTTCCTCTACTTTGGACCATTCAAGGTCCACTCCTCAATTTAGGACCCTCCGAGGTCCACTCTCTATATCTAGGACCATTAAAGGTCCACCCTTCCACCTGAGACTCTCCGAGGTCCACCCCTCGTCTCTTGGACCACCCATGGTCTGCCCCTTTATCATAAGACCACCCATTTTTGGGACCCTCCGTGGTCCACCTCTCATTTCTCGGACCATACATGGTCCACTTCCCTACCTTAGACCATCCATGGTCTATATCCTACACTTAGGACCACCTGTCATCTCTCGACCCTCCGAGGTCCACTCTTCATCCCTTTGACCATCCATGACCACCCATGGTCTACATCCTTCAAGTTAGGACCCTTCAAAGTTCTACCTCTTATCTCTTGAACCATCCACAGTCTGCTCCCTTAGTCTTAAAACCATCCATAGTTTAGATCCTTTATCTCTAGCATCCTTCGGCCAAAGACCCACCTAGATCAAACCACCATCTAGGGCCTACCTAAGCCAATCAAGACCAATTCTCATCCAAGTTCGATTAACTCGTCTAGATCACCCTCACTTATATTTGACCAATGATCGAGTCATCTTCCTCTTCCTCTTTTACATTCATCCTCTCTCTTTCTCTAATCTTAACCCTGGTTGTATCATCAATCGGGGCCCCCTCGAACTACGGTGACCTGAGACTCGTACCTTAAATGGTAAGGGTTACGTAGGCAACTTCAGCCCGATCAAACTCTCAAAATTGTGGAGATCAGCTATTTTCTCAAGGATGCCTTAAGATTAATTATGAGCCTAATTCAACTCATTGGTTTGACTCTGCCATATGTTCTTACAGAATTCTACATCATGTCTCTGGAGAAAAGCATTGAAGCCCTCAAAGAAGTCTCAAACATGAGGTTGGGAGTGATCAACCTCCTCAAAGACATGCATGAAATTGAAAGCGGCGCCATTTGTCTTACATTCAAGAATACTTGAGAAGAGTTCCTCCTCCTGTTCAATTCCAGAGTCCCTACCATCCACATGCTTGTGGTCCCACTTATGGTTCAACGCATCAAGTTTTCTCATTCAGGATGCCTGCTGTGGCCACCAACCAACGAAGGGCACCAATACCCGAGTCACCCCCAAATTCAATCCAAGAGAAGAAGATCAATAAGGAGCATTTTGATGACTTGGGAATGCTCATGGGTGAGTTCTTGAAGTTTTGGTGAGAAAGAGTTTGATCAAGCCGCTCGAGAATTACAAGCCTGTTAACAAGAGAGCTAACTTGGATACATCCAAGTTTTGCGGATACCACAAGTACGTTGGGCATACCAGCGACAAATGTGTGCAAGCTGAATCACATTTAATTCAAAGATTGATCAACCAAGGGAAAATCCAAGGCCTCATTGATGAAGGAACCTCGCCCTTCAAGGAAAGATTTAGATTCGTTCGAGTCTTGTAGGTTCTAGTGTGTCTTTCTTACGCCCACTTTGGGCATTGGTATGTAATGTCCACTTTGAACTAGTTACTTCAATAATAAAAAAGGTCTTTCTTTCTTTTTCTCTCTAGACTTGAGACATAATCTCGCATTACTTTCAAGAAGATTGTTTTATTTATAATTATCACTTGGTTGCTAATCTCACGTGATAAACTCATGGCTAATAAAGTAAACAATGAATGAATGCTTTGATTGGAGTGAAGCAACTCACTGTCCTTTCCTCATATACACCATCTCTATACATCCTTCTCTCATACACTCTCTACATACTCAACCATATACTTTTTGTACACTATCTCCGGACCCTCTCCTTATACTGCACCCTCTATGCTCCCTCGAGCATACACTTCCCCAAATATACTCTCCCCACTTGACCTCCTTTCCATATGATCTAGACAAGCACAAAGACCGTTGTTGCGCATACAAAGAAAATGCAAGGGGTTGTTCTTATGCTTCACAAGGGCTACATAAATGTCAAACTTGGGGCCCACCAACCCCCTAATCTCGCGTCTCCTCTCGTTTTCCATTTGATCGATAAGCTTTCGTTGAATATGCTCACATATCTTTCCCGTGGTCCGAATATACTCTACCTTACTTAATAAGTCGGTTAAATGAGTTTGCATTTATTTTAAATACTCTTTTGAGAATGCTATCCAGTAGCGATTGAAGCTTAAACCTCTCACCATAGGAAGCCATAACCTTATCCTCACTAAATAATACCCTTTCATTTCAAGATCGACAAGTTTTGAAACCCTAAGGAAGAAGCCCATACAAGGGGCTCCCCCTGACTCACAAAAGAAGGGACCACCTCCAAGCCCAAGAGGAAGAAGGTAAACCCATCCTAAGGCATACGCTAGGGGCTATCGCGAGCAAACAAATCCGAAAGGCTTTTTCTCGAGAAGAGGGTGTTAAAAAAAAAAAAAAAAAAAAAAAAAAAAAACCTCATCACCCCGAAGTGAACCTCCCATCTCAAAGGTTACGAAAATGAGACATCGAGTAAAGGTCCTATCATGATCAAGGTACTGCTTTGAAATCACAACAAACTCGCGAGAAGAAGCAACAAAAGATTCCCTCCTGGACAAATCCCATGAACCAATTCCAAAGTCCATCCTCTCACTTTTAGAGGATTCCATCACCACCCTTGACCTTGTCAAAATCAAAGTTAACCTCACTCTTAGAGGTTCTGAAGAAGCGACAACAAGAAAATCCCTTCACCTTAGAGATCCCAAACACATCCCTCAAACCAACCTCTCAGCAAAAGGCCCAGCCAACCTCTCACTTTAAGAGGTCATGTTAAGCATCACCCAATGATCGATCGCAACCCAAAGACCAGCTACAACCTCTACCGGATGGCATTCTCATTCTGAGTCACTTGTTATCCTACGTGAGCATATTGCATACTCTCGCCAAGTTTAAGAACTCGTCCTATTCTTGAAATTCGTTCATTCGACTCCTCAAACACTGTCTGCAAAAGTCCCACTGGGGCTTCGCATCCGTGCCTCTCAACGGCACTCCGGTAAAAGCAAGGAGACGCGCGCCAGGGACTACTCCCCTCGGCTTGTGAGAACAAAGGAGCAACGAATCTTAACTCGAAAGACTGAAAAATAGAAGGGGCTATAATCGGTCAAATCCCAATTTTTCTTCCACTCCAATCTTTTCCTTTTTCTCCCTCCAATCTTTTTTCTTCTTTCCCATAAAGAAGATCAATGCAGCGGCAGCCCGCACGACAATTTCCACCAAACAGCCCAGAGCAGCAAGCAACAACGGAACATCCTACTCCTTCTAAAGTCAAGCCCGATTTCACCATCAATCGATTTTTTTCTCTCTTATTCCAGCTTCAAATCAAAACATTCATTTGTTTACTTATATAATTGGAATTTGATAAACCAATCGATGAGATCCATTCACGAGCAATCAAAATATAATTACGGATAAAACAAATTTTCAAATGTCTCGACAAGTCTTCTTTTTCTATATCATAGGAAAATAGAGCCAAACACTTGTCTTTACGTCTGCGGGGGCTTCCATACACTTTTCCACACCTTGTGATGCTTATACTCTCCCAAAGAGTCAAAACCAAAAGCGAGAGTGTCATACACGAATGCGGGGTCCAGTCCCACCTTCGGAAAAAAAATGCGCCCCTGCACGTATACATTTGCGAGTCTTGTCCAACGGCGATTGACTATTGTTCGAAACGAGGGGTCGCCTCCGTGGCCGCAAGATGACTCATGCGCAATGGGGATACATTGAATCTCTCCAAGCTGGGGCTTTTATTAATTTGTTCTCTCGAGGCTCTCTTCACGAGATTCCCTTCGGGTTTACTTTGCACCATCGGCGGGGCTTCGCCATGGTCACTTCATCAAACGTTGAGGCTCCCCTCAACGAAATGGAGTCGACTATGTGGTTCTTCGGGGAGAGGCCGGGGCTCTAATCGAGGCTCAGACAAAGTCATATCTAGCAAGAAAGGCATCCCTTGTCATCAAGATCAGCATGTGGCAAAATCTTTGGGTTAATTAGAAACATAATTAATCATAAGGCCTCTTTACCAAATGAACATGCTTTCAAAATGCAATCCTCCTTGGCACCTTGTTTACAAAAATCACTCTTTGGTCTCCACAAATTTTCAAACCCTTCAAATCTATCAAAGACGTATCTCTGTGACTCTCAAAATGACTCGGTCCTACCTCTTATCTCTGGACATCAAACTCATCCAAGCCCATCTTCTATCATAGACACCTACTCGGCCTCGCCTAGTCTAAACCATAACCTTTCTGCTCAAACTGCCCTGTTTATATTTACCACAAATGCAAACCCTAGCTCCAAGCCTAGGAGCCAAAACTCCTCTCTAAACCCTAGCCTTAAGCCTATATGACAAATACCTCTCTAAAACCCTAGCTTCAAGCCTAGATGACAAAACTCCTCTCAAAACCCTAGCTTCAAGCCTAGAAGACAAACTCCTCCCTAAACCCTAGCCTCAATAATCGCCAATCTTTTAATCTCTTGTGTTAAGGAAGACGTACTTATTCCAGTCACTTGGTTCTTCGGCTCGGGAAGCCATAATAATCCCAATCAAATCTTTGGGTGACTCCTCGTACAGTCAAATCATTGGGTGACTCCCCGTACAGTCAAATCATTGGGTGACTCCCCGTACAGTCAAATCATTGGGTGACTCCCCGTACAGTCAAATCTTTAGGTGACTCCCCGTACAGTCAAATCATTGGGTGACTCCCCGTACAGTCAAATCATTGGGTGACTCCCCGTACAGTCAAATCTTTGGGTGACTCCCCGGACAGTCAAATCATTGGGTGACTCCCCGGACAGTCAAATCTTTGGGTGACTCCCCGTACAGTCAAATCTTTGGGTGACTCCCCGTACAGTCAAATCTTTGGGTGACTCCCCGTACAGTCAAATCTTTGGGTGACTCCCCGAACAGTCAAATCCTTTGGTGACTCCCGTGCAGTCACATATCCTTGACATCACACGTCTCCCACTTCTGGGTACTAATGCCCATTCATTTCTATCCCCGGCAGTTTTTTCGAACTACGACTTGGCTTGATTCCTCTTAGGATACGTAGGTAGCCCGACAAGGGTTCAGCCGTTCGACCTACCTGGTCACCTTTCATTTGCGACTCAGCTCGAGTCCAAACATCACATCCGAAAGCTCATCATTCCACCTCCTGAAATCCCTTTTTTCAGGACGGATCCTATTTTTTATCGTCGACCCCACTTGTCTTACAAGAAGCGTCGCTGAGGGGCTACTGTTAGTACCCGGTCCGAAAAAGGGACTGAAGTGCAATTTGGGAAAATCTGGGACTAAACTGGCATTTGGAAGCTTTTGGACCAAGTTGGAATTTATTGGAAATTTAGGGACTAAACTGGAAATATGGAAATTTGGGACGAAATTGATTTAGAAAAATTCATGGGATTAAATGAAAAATAAAATTCCAAAGAGCGAAGTGCAAAAGAAGTCATTATAGTGGTCAAAGTGGACTTGGCAATTGCGGGAACGAAACGAATACTAATTATACAAATTAGCCACTACTTCATGGTATATGGCCGAGGGAAAGAGCAAGGATGGCCGGCCAGCTTCTAGGCCATTTGGGGCCAATGCAGTGCAAAACTAGGCCAGATGCTAGGCATTTTGGGCCAAGGTTGGGCCAAGCTCAAATTTGGCCGATCGACCCTGTTATTTAAGATAAACTTTACACAGTATAACTGCCGATCGAACCTTATTTTAAGTGCCGATCGAACCTTATTTTTAAGGCCGATCGACCCTTCCTTTTTGTGCCGATCGAACCTTATTATTAAGGTCGATCGACCCTTTTCTCGGTCCAGCCCATTCCCCGAAGCACTATAAATACGTGTACTCGGTACCCACTCAAGACACGGTTTTTTCCCCACATCTCCCCACACACGTTCTTTCAGTACACGAACCAAGACTAAACTTGGTTTATTTCCACAACACACGGATTCTCAACGAATAAATCAAGACTACACTTGATTTGTTCCATCACACACAATTTTCAAGGGGGAAGTCAAGACTATACTTGAATTTCCTTTCCACACATCATCACACAACATATTTTCCCACGGAGAAGGCAAGACTATACTTGATTCTCCTTTCCGTACATCTATCAATATTATTCGAATCTTGCTAGATTCGAATCCTAAAGCCTTGCTACAATTGGTAAGTCTTTTATTTCATTTTTTATTATTATTATTGCTGTTTACTTGCATGCTTAATATATTCTAATTATGCCTTTATGCTAGATATAGGACTATTTCAATATATTTAAATATGCATAGCCGAGGATGATCTAAGGTTTCGCCCAAGGAACCCAATGGATCTAGGAACTATTTCTTTCCTTCCACCTTAGTAATAATTATCCCATGATCAACAATTCCCCAAGGATGAACGTTGATTAGTGCACCTTCCGAGGGCCTAACTCGAAGGTTCTAGGGTGTGATCATCAATTAATTCTTTCTCTCCCCTCCTCCTTATGCATGATCCCGTTTCTCCTATCTATTCCTGTAAACACCGCACACAACCAACACCCCACATGCTAGAAAGACCGATCCGTCAGGCAATAGGAGTGATAACGTTTCTTCTTCTGTTGTAACTTGACCCCCGAACCCAATCACATGATTAGCCTTTTTTCAAAGCTTTGGGCTATATCAAAGCGGCGTGGCGACTCTCAAAATTAAACTAATATTTTAATATGGTTTAAATCGAGTGTCACTTGAATGAATATCCCATTTCGGTCCGACATTATATGATTACTTATTTGAAACCTCCGAATGCGCGTTGCATCGGGACGGGGTATTCACACAATGTTCCAGAAAAAGCATTAAAGGTTCCAAATTTTTATAAAAATGGTAGCTATGGACTAACTTGTTGGGACAAACAAGTTAGTCCATGAGAATTTCCGGGACAAAGGGAGTATATGACTAAATTTAAGCTAAAAATGACAAATGTAACTAACTTTATGAGACGGATGGAGTATATGACTAAACATAAGCTAAAAATGACAAATGTAACTAACTTTTTGGGATGGAGGGAGTATATGACTAAACTTAAGCTAAAAATGTAACTAGCTTTTCGGGACGAAGGGAGTATATGACAAATGTAACTATCTTTTTGGGACGAAGGGAGTATATGGTTAAAAATGAACAATTGGAACAAAGAACTAGACTTACCAAAATCTTAGCAAAGAGAATTCTTTCGGTCTTTTTATGATTGTTCATATGCAAATTGTCCAGATATTGACACTTTTTTGTGTCAGTATTCACAACGTACATTGTGTAATGCCCAGAATTACCAATTGGAACAAAGAACTGAAAAAATAAAAAATAAAAAAAATTAGAACATTCTAAGTATAAAATTTGACAAATAGAGCTAATATAATATATAAAAATTTAAAATCAAAATATAAACAGTACCAATTTGGCTTCTCTAAGATTCTTCATCTTATGACTCAATATTTGCTTGTTAAAAGATGCTTGCATTGCTTCACGGAATGATTTGGCTTTCTCAGGTATATTATTATAAACCATATCAACCCAATGTAACTGCATATAAAACATCAAAGTTTAAAATGTGCATATACTATAAGTATACTTTCTTCAGGGCCATGAAAATCATTACGGACCAGCAGCATATAAAACATCAAGTTCATATAATGAAACCACAAGTTTCACAAATAAAACACCAAGTTAAAGAACTAAAACATTAAGCTTCATAAAATAAAATAAAATTGAACTTACCGTACAACTACTGCAATCAAAGATAAACTTTGACATTGTTCCAGACTTCAATGTTAATACATTCATCAGAACTGCCCAACAATCAATAATACTGATACTTATGTCCTTTCCTTCTTGTAAACTTTGTAAGTCATCATTGAAAACTACTTCATTTTTTCCATACACACAATATCCACCTCTACAAAAAAGAGTGAGATAACAGATTAAAAAACAAGTTTATATATTAAAACTCCAAGTTTACACATCAAAACATCAAGTTTGAAAATTTAACTAAAAAAAAGAACAAAAATAAGGATGTTTACCCATAATCAGATTTTGCAAAATATTCTGAAAAACAGTAATCAACAACTTGTTTTTCTCAAAAGCTTCATTGGCATGATCAAAGACTTATGCTTTTGCATAAACCTTGAGCTCAAAACAGTCTCAACATTCTCTTCACCACAAGATATTGAGCACCCTAGCCCACCACCTTCAGCATCAGTCCCCACAATGAAGCTTTTGAGACTACTAATCACATCATTTAAATTCTCTTCTTCACCTTCAGCATCAGTCTCCACAATTGGGGACAAATGTCCAATGTTCCCCTGATCATCAATAGCACGAAGAATAGCAGAATCCGATATCTCATTGGAATCAGTATTTAGATTCTCTTCTTGATGAACATCATGACCACCATCATCATTAGGCTGAAATCCATCCCAATTGCCACTGCTTGTATTCCTTATGTCATTGTCAAGACCACCATCATCAGAATCACTTAAAAGATCAAATGAAGGTCCATTTTTCAACTTTTCCATCCATTTTGCCATCTTCATCAAATCCGAAGTTATAGAATCCACCAACTCAAAAAAACCAGGAGCATTATAATATTCTTGACTGTCCCTAGCTTCCTCAGTAGTTTCCTTCTCCTTCCCTTTATTATTCTTTTCTTTTTACGCTTTTTGAAGTCTTTCCATAAGACCATGAGTTACCAATTCCATGTCTCTCTTGAATATAACAATAGCCTCTTTAGAAGGCTACATACAATGAAATTCACAAAAGAAACAGGTTAAAAGACCAAGTCTTTATATGAAAATATCAAGTTTGGATATGAAAATGATAAGTTTGCAGATAAAAAATATCAAGTTTGGATGTGAAAATACATTTAACTGGATATTGGTAAACTTACAAAATAAAACAACTCAAAGCACCAAATATGTATATGAAAACACTAGGTTTCTACATGAAAATACCAAGTTTAAATAGGAAAATACCAAGTTTGGATATGAAAATAAAAAGAAGAGAAACAAGTATGCATATAAAAACACCAAGTTTCTATGTAAAAGAACCAAGTTTCTATATTGATAAAAAAAAAATTAAAAAAAAATCACAAAATGAAACAACTCAAAGAACCAAGTTTCTACAAGAAAACACCATGTTTTTATATGAAAACATCAAGTTTGTATATGAAAACACAAAGAAAGCTGGCTATTGATAAACATGAGAACTTACTTCAAGAGCCAATGCTAGTATATCTTTGTTCGTTTGAATTCCTTCTGGAATTCGATACTTGACAATCCTTTCATCTTCTCTAATCTCTTCTCTAATCTCTTCTCTAATTTCTTCAGGTTGAATATTTTCGCCATCTTCAATCATATATTCAACATCATCTTCATCATTACTGATAGGATAAGAATCTTTAGATCTTTGGATTTTTCCATACAACTTTTTCTTCGACTCATCCGTCCCTCTTTTTTTTAGATTTTCCACAGTCCAATGCTGAATCAAAGGCCTTTGATTTGGTAGCCTGACACCTTGAAAAGGGTATCTGTGCAAGTATGCTATCAATAACAATAGCATACAACCACTGCAACCCGGACTATTGATTCCAGTCTTCTTATACTTTCCAATACCTTTGACCAATTTCTTCAAAACAAAACCACACCAATCATAGTTTCTGATATTTTCCACATTTTCAAGTGTACTTAACAATGACAAATCAACATGCTTGGAAATTTTTGGTGCCAAAAGATGACCAACAGCATATAGAACATACAAACGTTTGAACTCATCACCTCCATTTTGTAGCTCCTTGTGCTTGAGCCATTTTTCAATACATGTAAGACGTATACCTTCTGTGGTTTTCTTGAAATGTCCACTACTAAAATATCTCTTTCTTAGAACTTCAGAATCACTCATTTCATGTATTTGGACATTCTTCGTATTTCGTGGAAGGCAAAATACATCAAATACATCATTTGATGTCAAAGTATACGACTCCTTATCATTGATAGTCTGAATATGAGTATCCGGATCAAAATTTTGAACAAGATATGGAACAACCCCAACAGGAAACTTTTTCACTTTCAACTTCAATAAGGACTCAAATCCAATAGATTTTATATCCTTTATCTGTTGATCAGATAATTCCAGGTCTACAAGTTTACCCGGAGTGCAAGTATGCAAGAAAGGCTTAACTTTCTCACCAAAATCACAAAATTGAGATCGGCCCCTAGCAGCACATGTAGAAGTTTCTCCACTAGCCTTTCTTTTCTTTGAAACCTTCTTCCCCACCAATTTCTCTTTATCATTAGTAGTAGGAGGTACGTCTTCTTCTCCAACATTGGTTGTAGGAGCATCATTTGGAGAAGAATATCCTTGTTCTTCACCAACACCATAACCATCACCAACACCATCGCCATCACCACTACTAGAATACTCTGATTCATACTCTGATTCATAATCATTAGTAGCAGGCTGCAACAAATAAAATAAAAATTACTTCAATAAAATATAACCAAGTATGACTAATAAAAACATCAAGTTATACTACTAAAAGTACAAGTTAGACTGTGTATTGAACTCAGTAAGTCTAACACACAGTACAGTGTAATATATACTACTAAAAGTACAATTAGTCAGAACTTTGAGTTCCAAAAACAATATTCTAAAAAGCATTGAATCAGTAACACACTTCAATTAGTGAGAACATCGAGTTCCAAAAGCATTATTTTAACAAGCATTGGTCAATACTTCAAAAAGTTGGGACACAGAAATAACTCAAAACACCTGCACCCCACCCCAAAAATAAAAACAATTCCAAAAATAATTTAACTCAAATAAACTAATATCAGGTTTGCACGGTTGTTATGTTAAAATTTAAATGTGCAGCCAAACTAATGAATCCATCTATTTTGTTGGCTTCAATTGAATCTCGAAATGGGTCTTTGCTTCTAAAATGATTGAGCGACGAAGCTTAGAGACTGTAAAATGCATCACTAACTGTTAGACTGGGAAATTTTGTTCAAGCTATCCTAAGTATTCATGAATAAGAGGTTAATCACCATGATTTACAGGTAAAGACATGAAAATAACCTTTCAAGACTTGCATACACAGAAGAAACATATGCAATGACCTTTCAAGACTTGCATACACAGAAGAAACATATGCAATGACCACCACAGAAGAAACCACACTTCTCACTACTTTTAGGCAGAAAGAAAAAGCAAAACTAATAATAAGAAAATGTCAAGCAGAAGTAAATCAACTTAGTTTTTTTCTTATAGACATTTCATCGAACAGATGGCATGCATAAATCAACTTAGCTTTTGAGACAGTGAGAATGTGAATTAATCTTAGAAAATCCATCAAAAAATCAAACAAATAAACTTAAAATCAACACAATAAATGAATAAAAGAGTAAGAATCAAGCGAAATTTACTTAACATTTTTGTTCGCTGCATGTTTCACTCTCATTTTGCTTAAAATCGAACGTTAAGCCAACTGTTGCGTCAGCTTCAAAGGTCTCCGGACCTACTGTGACTACCAGGAAGAAAGTAAAACCCAGAATGGTTCGAATTCAAATTCCGCCTCAAATGTGGTTACATCTACTTTGACCAAATCCACCGTAAGTCGTGGTACTGGCGTTACTTCAGATTCTGTTCCACCAGCTAGAAGGAATACCACTGGGAGTGCTCCTGAAAAACTGCCAATTACAAAGCAAAGTGTGAGTTCAGTTGCAGGTAAATCCAGATAAATTCGAACAGAAAAGAAAAATCAAACAATCTTCCCTTCAATTTAGAAATTGAATGAAGAGGAAGAGAGATACCTGTTTTTTTCGCTGCACAGAGGAGGGGAAACCAGCGTGTGTGGAGGGAGAGAGAGAGAGGAACGACGAGTGTGTAGAGAGAAGGGGAAATCAGCGTCTTGTTTAATCGTCTAGTTTAATGACCGGTTTAAAAAAAGCCGATTTAGCGGTTTAGTATGATTTAAAATACATACCGGTTTTTTAAGTAAAAAACAAGACTTTTTATATTATTTGGGGGAAACTAGTTTCCCCCAAAATTTTCTGATAAGGAATTACTCAAGGAAGGTTCCAGGCAGTTATTTGGCGCCAAAAGCAATCCTGGCTCATGCTGTCCCGCGACAAAGCGTGTGCCATTGGAAAATACAGACGCAAGGTCGTGTGACACTCTTGGCCACTCCCATGCATCTATAAAATGGAGCCTCCTCCTCCCATTTCTGGATCCCTTTTTGACTACCTTATTGTTACTCTGCCAAAATATTGGCATACACACAGTAAACACACACAATTACCTTCTCTCACCTACAACTCTCTCTCTCTCTCTCTCTCTCATAATTCTCTACCTAATTATCTTCCTCACACAATTCAGAGTTGAATCTTAAAATCTGAAGCTGATTTGAAGATTCCTATACCTAGGTATAGGAAATGTGGACGACAAGGGTAACAAGCTCCCTCTCTCCTTATCTCTCTTCTCCTTGCTCTTTTATACAATTTACATGAAATTTCCATACATAATATGATAATTAGGTTCAATCTTCTATAATTGTTGAGTTCTGACCGCGATATCTCTGTTTCAATCTCTGATTCTGCAAATCATTTATGGTTTGATGTTATAAAATGCTACTTTGATGTATATTTGCTTGTTCATCAAGACGAGTGTGGATCCCTCATATCCACACCCTCTTGAATGATTGATTATTGGTATATGTGTTCTCTGAAATGCATCTCTGCTATAATTTGATCTAGATAGTCCTTTGTTTATTCTGCAAGTCAGCTTTGTAAGGTTTCTGCATGTGGCATCCTGTGTCCTGCGACACACTTTGCCAAGCTGAGTCCTGTGTCACGCGACACACTTATCCAGGCATGTCCTATGTCCCGCAATACAGTTAGCCATTTTGCAGAAACTACCTTTCAGTTGTAAATTGTTCATAAATTTTGTATCTCGGGATGTGGCCCCCCGCTCAAAGTGGTTCACAAGATGTAATCATCTCATATTATCTTTTGTCCCCCGAACTCTTTGTTCTTCCCAAAAACGTAACCTGACCCCCGAACCCATATTTCTCTTTTCCAAAGGTTTTTCAAAGTTTTCCTTTAAAAATGGAGTGGCGACCCTCTCAAATTTTTTTATCGCGTACATTCAGTGGCGACTCTGCTGGGGACTTCTTGAAACTTGTTTTCAAATAGTGGGTCAAGCTTTCGTTCTTTCTAACATCCTTTATATTCACTTGTGTGTTACTTGTTTGTGACATTATATGTGCATTTTCTATGCTCTATTATTTGCCATGCTTCTGTGTTCTTATTTTTGGTATGCTGAGGATATGATGATGAGTCCATGCCATGATGAGGTTGGTTCTACTTCTTGTTTTGGATTCTAGTTCTCTGGCTTGCCAACTCGTGCGACAGTGCGTGCCAGCTTTGTCCTGTGTCCCGCGACACAGTTGGCCAGTATGCAGATTTGTTTAGATTTTGGTTGAGGGCAGTCCCTTGATCAGATTATGATTTGTTGCTTATTGTACCCTGTTGGTTTCTGGTGTGAGTGGTGTTTTTTCCTTTGTCATCTCTTTCAAAATAATAAAAAATAGACATAAAAAATCTTTTTCTCAATAATGTAACATAGTCATCCGCACACTACGTCACTAGTTCTAGATCCAATTTTTGGAGCGATTGACGACATCGCGGACGGTGATGTATGTCGCCTACGTTTGAGCGCCTGATATCAATCCTAGCACCCTAGATGCACCCCTAGGTTGGATCACACTTTTTAAGCCTACCCTAAAACGGTTGGTTTTTGATACACCATCTTAAAATATACTAAAATAAATTGCATGAATTTTAATCATAGGCATTAATACCAACACGTCCTAGCACGTATGGACATGTTGCCATTGCAACATGATTTCGACAAGAGATCATGCCGCAGTGCCAACATGTACCGACGAGAGGTCATGCCGAATTTTTTCTTGAAATTCTTCAGAAATACCAGTCATGCTGCCGAATTTTTCCCAGAAAGTTGGTCCACTCGTCCGCTCCATAAAGCTTTGGTCTTGTAATGGTATTATTGACTATTATTAATTTTTACACAATTCATTTGGTATATTTCGAATGGTATATCCCTAGGTTCCCAGTTGAGGTTTAGATTATGAAAAAAAAGGCTTCTCCTTTTCCAACCGTTCCTAGGACTTCTAAAAGACATCGTTTTCTACTTGAACATAAATAATAAGCTTGCGCGAGTCCGTATTCCATCTCCTTTCCCTTTCTTCCCTCTCCCACACCTTATCAAAGTTCTTTCCCTCTGAAGCTACGACAAGTTGGGTTCGTGCTCCAGTTCCTGGTGCTCGTTTAGTCCGTATTCTTGAGGCAACGGAAGCAGTCACAGTATCCGAGTGGTATTCTTCTTCTGATTCGGAGACCGAGATGTCTAGTGCAGAGAATGTTATGGCCAACCAGGCTGGAGGTTCGCATGCCATGGGTCAGCAGAGTGCGGATGGTCTATCTATTAAAGAGTTGCGGGCTACCCTTGAAGCCGCTCTTGCTCGCGAGCGTGAGGCCCAGTTGCTTGCTCAGGCTGCTAAGGTTAGGGAAGTTGAAATGCACGAGCGTTTTGTGGAAGCAATGCGCATTCGAGGAATTGACGTGATAGGTATGAATGCACAAGGTAAGGTCCCTCCTCCGGCATCTCAACCAAACCAAGCTCAGAATCAGGGTATGCAGTTGAATCCTCAAGGTGGTGTTGGCAAAGTTGGAGGCTGCAACCAAACTTCTATGATTTGACATCGTCACCGAATCCTAATGCTTTCATGCCTCCTAGTCAGTTTGGGTTGCAGTTTCAGAACAGTCATCAGTCTCAGCCTCAGGGAGGGTTTTCTCAGTCATTGTTGGGTTCAACTCATGGTTTCGGTTTATCGCCTATGCAGCATCAATTTGGGTCTACTCAGTATCCAAGATCAGCTCCTTATTTGACTGCTGGTGCAGTTCAATGGTTATGATCAATACAGGAATAAAGTGCCAAGCTCAGTTGGTCTATTTGATAGAAATTTGAACGTCCCGAGTACTTTTGGCCTCCCGCCCGCTTCCTTGCCTACAGTGCATCCTTTTGAGAATCCTTTCTTCCAGTCAACCAATTCTGTGCATTCCTCAACCGTGTCCCCCACTATTCCTCAGCCGTCTAATGTAACTCCCGAAGTCGCCGCTCTGTGGGAACATATGAAAGTCATGCAGCAGTAGATTGTTAAGTTGACTGTGGGATTGAGTCGACTCAAGGTAGTGGATCCAGAACAAGTGAAAGCTCTCCCTCACAAATTTAAGATGCCAAAGATGGAGTTGGATAGGACTGCATATCCAAAGACTCTGAATAGTGGGAAGTTTCAGCCCCGTCAGCAACAGAAATTTGATGATCTCGGGATGACTACCGAAGAAGCATTCAATGGTTTGATGCGAATTGGGATGATTAAACCACTTGAAAACTATAGTCCCGCCTTCCCCAACCCAAATCTGGACAAGACCAAGTATTGTCGCTTTCACCAGTATCCTGGCCACACCACCAACAGTTGTATCACTTTGAAGAAGATCATTCAAGGACTCGTGGATGACAAGAAGATTGAGAAAGGTCCTCGCCCCAACATTGTCCACAATCCCCTTCCAAAAAATGAGGTCAACATGATAGAGTTGTGAATGCCATAGATTTTTGGAAAGTCGGAATCCCAGGGAATCCTCCTATACAAGGTTGAAGAAGTCATTCAGTTTTCGTAGGTTCTAGAATGTCCTTTTTGGACACGAGTCTGTTGAGTCCACTTTGGACTAGTTTTTTGTTTTTTCAGTAATAAAAGTCTTTGTTTCTTTTCTTCCTAGACTCGAGACGTCATTTGCACACCTACATTACATTTAAATGAAATGGTTTTATCCTATATAATCACTTGTGCTGCTCAACAAATAATCTCTTGAAATAGCTAATATTTAGATTAATTGGCATGAGAAAATCAACCGATAACCTCTTCAAGTTGGAGCTTACCAATCACATATCTCGCATCTCCTGTGCTCTTTCTTTTGCTCATATGCTCACATATTTTTCATCATACTCATCATTTCGTTGGTCAATGAATTTGCATTAAGCAAGCAATGAATCTTTAATTTCATTTAGGTCATCCGACAGGGATTGCAGCTGAAACCTTTCACCATAGGAAAGCCATTACCTTACCCTCACCAAACAATATCCTTAGAAATACCAAACACATCCTCGAAAGCCAACCTCTCATTTTCAGAGGTTAAGTCAGCAAAGAGCCCAGCCAGCCTCTCACCTCAAGAGGTCATGATGCAAACAAAGATCCAAATCACCCGATGGCCGATCGAAACCTTGAGACCCAGCTACAGTTCCTACCAAATAGCAGTCTAATCCCAATTTAATCAAGGTCTAAATCAAATTAAAACTTCATTGCTTGCTTAAATGGGAACCTAATGCGCCATGATTCAAGACCATCAATCAGAGATTATGCAAATTCAATTCTTTCATTTGTCGTTTCATGAGAGCATATGTCATTTCCTCTCCAAGATGAGGAACTTGCCCTACTCTTGTGAAAATTCACGTTCTTTGTGTTCCGAAAATATACTTTCCGTGAATGTCTCACTGGGGCTTCGCATTCGTGTCTATCGGCGACACTCCAGTCAAATTTGATCCTTGATATCGGTTGGTTTTCTCCTCTCAATTGATAAAAATATTTGTTCATATCAGGATTAGTGGTTGAATAACCCGAACATTAACAAAGAGTTTTAAGCAGTCTTGTGATCATTTTGAATGAAACAAGTTTTCATATGTCTCGTTAAGCCTTCTTTATTCTACACAATAGGAGTATAGAGCTAAACACTGATTTTCTGTCAGCAGGGGCTTCCATATACTATTTACAAACCTTGCTACGATTATAGTCTCTCAAAAGAGTCAAACCCAGAGCGAGTTTTTTACACAAAATCGGGATTCATTCCCACTTTTCAAATAAATGTGCCCCTGCAGGTATATATTCCCGAGTCTTTTCCAATAACTGTTTGACTAGGGTACAAATAGAAGGATGGGTAACCTTGTTCTATACATGACACTCTGTCAAGCGGGGCTACACCAGACTTAGTGCACAACTTATCTGGGTGGTTACTTATAACGGAAATCTGCTTCCTGGATTCACAAATGCTCCTCAAGGATTTCGTCAAAACAGGGGCTGCACCAAATTCAGTTCGGGACCTCTCTCGAAAAAAAAAATTTTCTCCATACTGGAGCTCTGTCAGGCAAAAAGAGATTACGGGCTTGTTTTACAGTCTCGACCTTTGATGTTAGCTATACATTTGAAGTTAATATCTACTCCACTTGGGCTGCAGAAATTCTTGCCACCATCAGCCAGCACTAAAATGTTACAGTCTGCATTCACCAGGGCACGTCCCCGACTTGTCTACGCTGCATATCACCCATCCATTTCTCAAACGCATGGGAGAGGGTTCACTTGGCCATACTTCATACACAACTACCCCATACAATCATCATCATCTCAGTTTTCAAATCCATACACCAATCATCCCGTACAATCATCATCTCATTTTCAAAAAAAAAAAAAAACATTCACTCCATTCAATCATCATCTCATCCCCATTTTCATTTTTAAAGGGATGGACTCGTGCAATAAAAGCTAACAATGCATAAATAAAAGTTCAAATGTCTAAAAGTAGCATAGTCAAATAAAATGTCTAGAGTGTTGCTTTTCCCTCAGGATACAATAATCAACAAATCACAATCTGATCATAGAGGCTCCTCTGACCCCTCATCCTCCTCATCACCCTCATCCTCCTCGGACTCATCATCCGGATCGTCTGAAGGATCAGTCTCCATGCAATAATGCTCATCAGCATCATCAACAACAGTGGACTCGAGCTCATAAGGGTCAGCCTCATTAGCATCATCACTCTCAAAGAGATGGTCAAATCCAGCTGCACAAACCACGCCCATGGGTGAATGTGACACATCTGCACTACGTGGCAAGCTCTTCCAAAGACGGCCAATCACCCCAGGTGATCCTCTCATGTGCAATCCCTGCAGGTAAGCACATCACAGGTATGAAGACCTATCTCAATCAATTACAAATCATTGCTATTCTCTCCGGGTCTGTCCCGCTTTTTCAACAAAAAAATCTCATTGCTATTCTCTCCGGGTTTGTCCCGCTTTTTCAACAAAAAATCTCATTGCTATTCTCTCCGGGTCTGTCCCGCTTTTTCACAAAAAAATCTCATTGCTATTCTCTCCGGGTCTGTCCCGCTTTTTCAACAAAAAATCTCATTGCTATTCTCTCCGGGTCTGTCCCGCTTTTTCAGCAAAAAATCTTATTGCCCACTCTTCGCAAAAAATCCTTGGGTCTGTCCCACTCTTCAAAAAAAATCATCGGGTCCGTCCCAACTTTTCACAAAAACAATCATGGGTTTGTCCCACCTTTTTCCACAAAAATCGTCAATATTTCCTTGGGTCCGTCCCACTTCTTTTTTCAAAACAAAATCATCGTTGTTCTTTGGGTCCGTCCCACATTTTTTACAAAATCAATCATACTTGTTTCGAGTCCGTCCCATTTTCTTCGCAATATTTTGCATTGTTCTTATGATGATTGTGTGACACATTGTGCCCCTGTGGCATACTTCAGTATTTTGCCCCTGTGGCATATTCCACTCTTTTGCCCCTGTGGCATATTCCACTCTTTTGCCCATGTGGCATATTCCACTATTTTGCCCCTGTGGCATATTCCACTATTTTGCTCTTGTGGCCTATTCTACTATCTCGCCCTGTGGCCTATTCTACTCTTTTGCCCCTGTGGCATATTCTACTCTTTTGCCCATGTGGCCTATTCTACTATTTTGTCCATGTGGCCTATTCTACTCTTTTGCCCATGTGGCCTATTCTACTATTTTGCCCCTGTGACATATTCTACTATTTTGCCACTGTGGCCTATTCTACTCTTTTGCCCCTGTGGCCTATTCTACTCTTTTGCCCCTGTGGCATATTCTACTATTTTTCCCTTATTGCCTATTCAACTATTTTGCCCCTGTGGCATATTCTACTATTTTGCCTCTGTGGCATATTCTACTATTTTCCCTACTGGCCTATTTTACTATTTTGCCCATGTGACCTATTTTACTCTTTTGCCCCCTGTGGCCTATTCTACTGTCTTGCCCCTGTGGCCTGTTTCACCCTTTTGCCCCTGTGGCCTATTCTACTCTTTTGCCCCCTGTGGCCTATTCTACTGTCTTGCCCCTGTAACCTGTTCTACTGTTTTGCCCCTGTGGTCTGTTTTACCATCTTTGCCCCTGGCATTTTCAATTCTATTTCTCAACAAAATTTTGGGCGACTTCCCCCCAATAGTCAAACTCCCGAGTGACTTCCCCTCAATAGTCAAATTCCGGGCAACTTCCCCCAATAGTCAAATTCCGGGCGACTTCCCCTCAATAGTCATCCAGACCACTTTGGTGTTTCTTCGGTGTGAGGCTCCGCACGTCCTCACTTGTTCGAACTACGATCCGGCTTGATTCCCTCATAGGGATACGTAGGAATCCTTTCTCCAAAGGTCCAGCCATTTGACCACTTTGGTCCTTCTTCGGTTTGAGGCACCACACGTTCTCATTTTCTCGAACTACGATCTGGCTTGATTCCCTCTTAGGGATACATAGGAATCCTTTCTCCAAAGGTCCATCCATTTGACCACATTGGTCCTTCTTCGGTTTGAGACACCACACGTTCTCACTTGCTCGAACTACAATCTGGCTTGATTCCCTCTTAGGGATACGTAGGAATCCTTTCCCAAAAGGTCCAGCCATTTGACCACTTTGGTCTTTCTTTTTCCCACCACCCGCTCGTTAGGCTTGGGATCCTTTCTTGTCTACAACCCCACTTCTTCCATAAGTGACGTTGCCGAGGGGCTACTGTGAGTACCCCAATCCAACTCGCAACCCGTACAGTGCATTTTTACACAATAAAAATGCACTAGAGGCATTTTAGTACATTTACATTTTATTCCAGAACCTTCAAGGACTTTTCGTAAGTTCTTTATTGAAATAGTACCTATAGGGCATTAATCCATGGTTTTTGGACCTATAAGGAATTGCTCAAGGAAGGTTCAAGGCAGTTATTTGGCGCCAAAAGCAATCCTGGCTCATGCTGTCCCGCGACAAAGCGTGCCATTGGAAATTACAGACGCAAGGTCGTGCGACACTCTTGGCCACTCCCATGCAGCTATAAAATGGAGCCTCCTCCTCCCATTTCTGGATCCCTTTTTGACTACCTTATTGTTACTCTGTCAAAATACTGGCATACACATAGTAAACACACACAATTACCTTCTCTCACCTACAACTCTCTCTCTCTCTCTCTCTCTCATGATTCTCTACCCAATTATTTTCCTCACACAATTCGGAGTTGAAGTTTAAAATCTGAAGCTGATATGAAGATTCCTATACCTAACGTGGTATAGGAAAAGTGGATGACAAGGGTAACAAGCTCCCTCTCTCCTTATTTTTCTTCTCCTTGCTGTTTTATGCAATATACATGCAATTTCCATGTATAATCTGATAATTAGGCTCATTCTGCTATAATTGTTGAGTTCTGATCGCGATATCTCTGTTTCAATCTCTGATTCTGCAAATCATTTATGGTTTGATGTTATAAAATGCTACTTTGATGTAATTTTGCTTGTTCATCAAGACGAGTGTGGATCCTCATATCCATACCCTCTTGAATGATTTATTATTGATATATGTGTTCTCTGAAATGCATCTCTGCTATTATTTGATCTAGATATTCCTTTGTTTATTCTGCAAGTCAGCTTTGTAAGGTTTCTGCATGTGGCATCCTGTGTCCCGCGACACACTTTGCCAGGCTGAGTCCTGTGACTTAGCCAGGCATGTCCTGTGTCCCGCGACACAGTTAGCCATTTTCCAGAATCTACCTTTCAGTTGTAAACTGTTCATCAATTTTGTATCTCGAGATGTGCCCCCCCCCGCTCAAAGTGGTTCACAAGATGTAATCATCTCATATTATCAATAAAAATGCATTTATTCTATTTTGTCTCACACATGGCACACACTCGTTGACTATTATGGATGTTAGATTAGAAAGACTCGTTATGAGGCATTTTGGGTGAACTCTTTGTTCTTTCCAAAATGTAACCTGACCCCCGAACCCATATTTCTCTTTTCCAAAGGTTTTTCAAAGTTTTCCTTTAAAAATGGAGTGGCGACTCTCTCAAATTTTTTTATCGCGTACGTTCAGTGGCGACTCTGCTGGGGACTTCTTGAAACTTGTTTTCAAATAGTGGGTAAAGCTTTCGTTCTTTCTAACATCCTTTATATTCACTTGTGTGTTACTTGTTTGTGACATTATATGTGCATTTTCTATGCTCTATTATTTGCCATGCTTCTGTGTTCTTATTTTTGGTATGCTGAGGCTATGATGATGAGTCCTTGCCATGATGAGGTTGGTTCTGCTTCTTGCTTTGGATTCTGGTTCTCTGGCTTGCCAAGTCGTGCGACAGAGCGTGCCAGCTCTATCTTGTGTCCCGCGACACAGTTGGCCAGTATGCAGATTTGTTCAGATTTTGGTTGAGGGCAGTCCCTTGATCAGATTATGATTTGTTGCTTATTGTACCCTGTTGGTTTCTGGTGTGAGTGGTGTTTTTTCCTTTGTCATCTCTTTCAAAATAATAAAAAAAAAGACGTAAAAAATCTTTTTCTCAATAATGTAACATAGTCAACCGCACACTACCTCACTAGTTCTAGATCCCATTTTTGGAGCGATTGACGTCATCGCGGACGGTGATGTATGTCGCCTACGTTTGAGCGCCTGATATCAATCCTAGCACCCTAGATGCACCCCTAGGTTGGATCACACTTTTAAAGCCTACCCTAAAACGGTTGGTTTTTGATACACCATCTTCAAATATACTAAAATAAATTGCATGAATTTTAATCATAGGCATTAATACCTACACGTCCTAGCACGTATGGACATGTTGCCATTGCAACATGATTTCGACAAGAGATCATGCCGCAGTGCCAACATGTACCGACGAGAGGTCATGCCGGATTTTTTCTTGAAATTCTTCAGAAATACCAGTCATGCTGCCGAATTTTTCCCAGAAATTTGGTCTACTCGTCCGCTCCATAAAGCTTTGGTCTTGTAATGGTATTATTGACTATTATTAATTTTTACACAATTCATTTGGTATATTTCGAATGGTATATCCCTAGGTTCCCAGTTGAGGTTTAGATTGTGAAAAAAAAAGGCTTCTCCTTTTCCAACCGTTCCTAGGACTTCTAAAAGACATCATTTTCTACTTGAACATAAATAATAAGCTTGCGTGAGTTTGTCTTCCATCTCCTTTCCCTTTCTTCCCTCTCCCACACCTTATCAAAGTTCTTTCCCTCTGAAGCTACGACAAGTTGGGTTCGTGCTCCAGTTCCTGGTGCTCGTTTAGTCCGTATTCTTGAGGCAACAGAAGCAGTCACAGTATCCGAGTGGTATTCTTCTTCTGATTCGGAGAGCGAGATGTCTAGTGCAGAGAATGTTATGGCCAACTAGGCTGGAGGTTCGCATGCCATGGGTCATCATAGTGTGGATGGTCTATCTATTGAAGAGTTGCGGGCTACCCTTGAAGCCGCTCTTGGTCATGAGTGTGAGGCCCAGTTGCTTGCTCCGGCTGCTAAGGTTAGGGAAGTTGAAATGCACAAGCATTTTATGGAAGCAATGCGCATTCGAGGAATTGATGTGATAGGTATGAATGCACAAGGTAAGGTCCCTCCTCCGGCATCTCAACCAAACCAAGCTCAGAATCAGGGTATGCAGTTGAATCCTCAAGGTGGTGTTGGCAAAGTTGGAGGCTGCAACCAAACTTCTATGATTTGACGTCGTCACCGAATCCTAATGCTTCCATGCCTCCTAGTCAGTTTGGGTTGCAGTTTCAGAATAGTCATCAGTCTCAGCCTCAGGGAGGGTTTTCTCAGTCATTGATGGGTTCAACTCATGGTTTCGGTTTATCGCCTATGCAGCGTCAGTTTGGGTCTATTCAGTATCCAAGATCAGCTCCTTGTTTGACTGCTGGTACAGTTCAATGGTTATGATCAGTACAGGAATAAAGTGCCAAGCTCAGTTGGTCTATTTGATAGCAATTTGAATGTCCCGAGTACTTTTGGCCTCCCACCCGCTTCCTTGCCTACAGTGCATCCTTTTGAGAATCCTTTCTTCTAGTCAACCAATTTTGTGCCTTCCTCAATCGTGTCTCCCACTATTCCTCAGCCGTCTAATGTAACTCCCGAAGTCGCCGCTCTGTGGGAACATATGAAGGTCATGCAGCAGCAGATTGATAAGTTGACTGTGGGATTGAGTCGACTCAAGGTAGTGGATCCAGAACAAGTGAAAGCTCTCCCTCACAAATTTAAGATGCCAAAGATGGAGTTGGATAGGACTGCATATCCAAAGACTCTGAATAGTGGGAAGTTTCAGCCCCGTCAGCAACAGAAATTTGATGATCTCGGGATGACTACCGAAGAAGCATTCAATGGTTTGATGCGAATTGGGATGATTAAACCACTTGACAACTATAGTCACGCCTTCCCTAACCCAAATCTGGAGAAGACTAAGTATTGTTGCTTTCACCAGTATCCTGGCCACACCACCAACAGTTGTATCACTTTGAAGAAGATCATTGAAGGACTCGTGGATGACAAGAAGATTGAGAAAGGTCCTCGCCCCAACATTGTCCACAATCCCCTTCCAAAAAATGAGGTCAACATGATAGAGTTGTGAATGCCATATATTTTTGGAAAGTCAAAATCCCAAGGAATCCTCCTATACAAGGTTGAAGAAGTCATTCAGTTTTCGTAGGTTCTAGAATGTCCTTTTTGGACACGAGTCTGTTGAGTCCACTTTGGACTAGTTTTTTGTTTTTTCAGTAATAAAAGTCTTTGTTTCTTTTCTTCCTAAACTCGATACGCCATTTTCACACCTATATTACATTTAAATGAAATGGTTTTATCCTATATAATCACTTGTGCTACTCAGCAAATAATCTCTTAAAATAGCTAATATTTAGATTAATTGGCATGAGAAAATCAACCGATAACCTCTTCAAGTTGGAGCTTACCAACTCATATCTTGCATCTCCTGTGCTCTTTCTTTTGCTTATATGCTCACATATTTTTCATCATACTCATCATTTCGTTGGTCAATGAATTTGCATTAAGCAAGCAATGAATCTTTAATTTCATTTAGGTCATCCGGCAGGGATTGCAGCTGAAACCTTTCACCATAGGAAAGCCATTACCTTACCCTCACCAAACAATATCCTTCATTTCAAGATCGGCATGCTTTGAAACCCCGTTTAGCCACCTCCAGAAGGAAAAGCCTATGCTAGGGGCTCCCATGACTCAAAGGAAAATTGACCGCCTCCAAACTCAAGAATGGCGGAATGCAGCGATCCACACTAGGGGCTAGCAGAAGTTTTCTCTCAATAAAAAAAAACAATAAAAAAATAATGAAAAAAAAATGAAAAAAAAAGATGAAAAAAAGAGAAAACCTCGTCCCTAGTGATTCTCTCAAAGCAAATAAGGATCTAGTTGTTTACCTAAAAGGAGTCACAAACCAAATAATGAGACAACATGGGTTTCCCCTTTCGCCAACACCTCCCAGCTGATTCAAACCATCCTCTCACTTTCAGAGGATACTCCCATTACCCTTAAACTCGCTGAAGCCAAATTTGACCTCTCATTCTTAGAGGCAGTGAAGATGCAACCACAATTTCCTCGCCATAGAAATCCCAAACACATCCTCGAAAGCCAACCTCTCATTTTCAGAGGTTAAGTCAGCAAAAAGCCCAGCCAGCCTCTCACCTCAAGAGGTCATGATGCAAAAAAGATCCAAATCACCCGATGGCCGATCGAAACCTTGAGACCCAGCTACAGTTCCTACCGGATAGCAGTCTAATCCCAATTTAATCAAGGTCTAAATCAAATTAAAACTTCATTGCTTGCTTAAATGGGAACCTAATGCGCCATGATTCAAGACCATCAATCAGAGATTATGCAAATTCAATTCTTTCATTTGTCGTTTCATGTGAGCATATGTCATTTCCTCTCCAAGATGAGGAACTTGCCCTACTCTTGTGAAAATTCACGTTCTTTCTGTTCCCAAAAAACACTTTCCGTGAATGTCTCACTGGGGCTTCGCATCCGTGTCTATCGGCGACACTCCAGTCAAATTTGATCCTTGATATCGGTTGGTTTTCTCCTCTCAATTGATAAAAATATTTGTTCATATCAGGATTAGTGGTTGAATAACCCGAACATTAACAAAGGGTTTTAAGCAGTCTTGTGATCATTGTGAATAAAACAAGTTTTCATATGTCTCGTTAAGCCTTCTTTATTCTACACAATAGGAGTATAGAGCTAAACACTGATTTTCTGTCAGCAGGGGCTTCCATACACTATTTACAAACCTTGCTACGATTACACTCTCTCAAAAGAGTCAAACCCAAAGCGAGTTTTTTACACAAAATCGGGATTCATTCCCACTTTTCAAATAAATGTGCCCCTGCAGGTATATATTCCCGAGTCTTTTCCAATAACTGTTTGACTAGGGTACAAATAGAAGGATGGGTAACCTTGTTCTATACATGACACTCTGTCAAGCGGGGCTGCACCAGACTTAGTGCACAACTTATCTAGGTGGTTACATATAACGGGAATCTGCTTCCTGGATTCACAAATGCTCCTCAAGGATTTCGTCAAAACAGGGGCTGCACCAAATTCAGTTCGGGACCTCTCTCGAAAAAAAATAATTTCTCCATACCGGAGCTCTGTTAGGCAAAAAGAGATTCTGGGGCTTGTTTTACAGTCTCGACCTTTGATGTTAGCTGTACATTTGAAGTTAATATCTACTCCACTTGGGCTGCTGAAATTCTTGCCACCATCAGCCAGCAACAAAATGCTGCAGTCTGCATTCACCAGGGCACGTCCCCGACTTGTCTACGCTGCATATCACCCATCCATTTCTCAAACGCATGGGAGAGGGTTCACTTGGCCATACTTCATACACAACTACCCCATACAATCATCATCATCTCAGTTTTCAAATCCATACACCAATCATCCCGTACAATCATCATCTCATTAAAAAAAAAAACCAATCACTCCATTCAATCATCATCTCATCCCCATTTTCATTTTTAAAGGGATGGACTCGTGCAATAAAAGCTAACAATGCATAAATAAAAGTTCAAATGTCTAAAAGTAGCATAGTCAAATAAAATGTCTAGAGTGTTGCTTTTCCCTCAGGATACAATAATCAACAAATCACAATCTGATCATAGGGGCTACTCCGACCCCTCATCCTCCTCATCACCCTCATCCTCCTCGGACTCATCATTCGGATCGTCCGAAGGATCAGTCTCCATGCAATAATGCTCATCAGCATCATCAACAATAGTGGACTTGAGCTCATAAGGGTCTGCCTCATTAGCATCATCACTCTCAAAGAGATGGTCAAATCCAGCTGCACAAACCACGCCCATAGGTGGATGTGACACATCTGCACTACGTGGCAAGCTCTTCCAAAGACGGCCAATCACCCCAGGTGATCCTCTCTTGTGCAATCCCTGCAGGTAAGCACATCACAGGTATGAAGACCTATCTCAATCAATTACAAATCATTGCTATTCTCTCCGGGTCTGTCCCGCTTTTTCAACAAAAGAATATCATTGCTATTCTCTCCGGGTATGTCCCGCTTTTTCAACAAAAAATCTCATTGCTATTCTCTCCGGGCCTGTCCCGCTTTTTCACAAAAAAATCTCATTGCTATTCTCTCCAGGCCTGTCCCGCTTTTTCAACAAAAAATCTCATTGCTATTCTCTCCGGGTATGTCCCGCTTTTTCAATAAAAAATCTTATTGCCCACTCTTCGCAAAAAATCATTGGGTCCGTCCCACTCTTCGCAAAAAATCCTTGGGTCCGTCCCACTCTTCACAAAAAAATCATCGGGTCCGTCCCAACTTTTCACAAAAACAATCATGGGTTTGTCCCACCTTTTTCCACAAAAATCGTCAATATTTCCTTGGGTCCATCCCACTTCTTTTTTTAAAGCAAAATCATCGTTGTTCTTTGGGTCCATCCCACATTTTTTACCAAATCAATCATACTTTTTTCAGGTCCGTCCCATTTTCTTTGCAATATTTTGCATTGTTCTTATGATGATTGTGTGACACATTGTGCCCCTGTGGCATACTTCAGTCTTTTGCCCCTGTGGCATATTCCACTCTTTTGCCCCTGTGGCATATTCTACTATTTTGCCCTTGTGGCCTATTCTACTATTTCGCCCCTGTGGCCTATTCTACTCTTTTGCCCCTGTGGCATATTCTACTATTTTGCCCCTGTGGCCTATTCTACTATTTCGTCCCTGTGGCCTATTCTACTCTTTTGCCCATGTGGCATATTCTACTATTTTGCCCCTGTGGCATATTCTACTATTTTGCCCCTGTGGCCTATTCTACTCTTTTGCCCCTGTGGCATATTCTACTCTTTTGCCCCTGTGGCATATTCTACTATTTTTCCCTTGTGGCCTATTCTACTATTTTGCCCCTGTGGCCTATTTTACTATTTTGCCCCTATGACCTATTTTACTCTTTTGCCCCCTGTGGCCTATTCTACTGTCTTGCCCCTGTGGCCTGTTTCACCCTTTTGCCCCTGTGGCCTATTCTACTGTCTTGCCCCTGTGGCATGTTTCACCATCTTACCCCTGTGGCCTATTCTACTCTTTTGCCCCCTGTGGCCTATTCTACTGTCTTGCCCCTGTAACATGTTCTACTGTTTTGCCCCTGTGGTCTGTTTTACCATCTTTGCCCCTGGCATTTTCAATTCTATTTCTCAACAAAATTCCGGCGACTTCCCCCAATAGTCAAACTCCCGGGTGACTTCCCCTCAATAGTCAAAATTCCGGGCGACTTCCCCTCAATAGTCAAATTCCGGGCGACTTCCCCTCAATAGTCATCCAGACCACTTTGGTCTTTCTTCGGTTTGAGGCTCCGCACGTCCTCACTTGTTCGAACTACGATCCGGCTTGATTCCCTCCTAGGGATACGTAGGAATCCTTTCTCCAAAGGTCCAGCCATTTGACCACTTTGGTCCTTCTTCGGTTTGAGGCACCACACGTTCTCACTTGCTCGAACTACGATCTGGCTTGATTCCCTCTTAGGGATACGTAGGAATCCTTTCTCCAAAGGTCCAGCCATTTGACCACTTTGGTCCTTCTTCGGTTTGAGGCACCACACGTTCTCACTTGCTCGAACTACGATCTGGCTTGATTCCCTCTTAGGGATACGTAGGAATCCTTTCCCAAAAGGTCCAGCCATTTGACCACTTTGGTCTTTCTTTTTCCCACCACCCGCTCGTTAGGCTTGGGATCCTTTCTTGTCTACAACCCCACTTCTTCCATAAGTGACGTTGCCGAGGGGCTACTGTGAGTACCCCAATCCAACTCGCGACCCGTACAGTGCCTTTTTACACAATAAAAGTGCACTAGGGGCATTTTGGTACATTTACATTTTATTCCGGAACCTTCGAGGACTTTTCGTAAGTTCTTTATTGAAATAGTACCTATAGGGCATTAATCCATGGTTTTTGGACCTATAAGGAATTACTCAAGGAAGGTTCCAGGCAGTTATTTGGCGCCAAAAGCAATCCTGGCTCATGCTGTCCCGCGACAAAGCGTGCCATTGGAAAATACAGACGCAAGGTCGTGCGACACTCTTGGCCACTCCCATGCAGCTATAAAATGGAGCCTCCTCCTCCCATTTCTGGATCCCTTTTTGACTACCTTATTGTTACTCTGTCAAAATACTGGCATACACACAGTAAACACACACAATTACCTTCTCTCACCTACAACTCTCTCTCTCTCTCTCATAATTCTCTACCCAATTATCTTCCTCACATAATTCGGAGCTGAAGCTTAAAATCTGAAGCTGATCTGAAGATTCCTATACCTAACGTGGTATAGGAAACGTGGACGACAAGGGTAACAAGCTCCCTCTCTCCTTATCTCTCTTCTCCTTGCTCTTTTATGCAATTTACATGCAATTTCCATACATAATCTGATAATTAGGCTCAATCTGCTATAATTGTTGAGTTCTGACCGCGATATCTCTGTTTCAATCTCTGATTCTGCAAATCATTTATGGTTTGATGTTATAAAATGCTACTTTGATGTATTTTTGCTTGTTCATCAAGACGAGTGTGGATCCCTCATATCCACACCCTCTTGAATGATTGATTATTGATATATGTGTTCTCTGAAATGCATCTCTGCTATAATTTGATCTAGATAGTCCTTTGTTTATTCTGCAAGTCAGCTTTGTAAGGTTTCTGCATGTGGCATCCTGTGTCCCGCGACACACTTTGCCAGGCTGAGTCCTGTGTCACGCGACACACTTAGCCAGGCATGTCCTGTGTCCCGCGACACAGTTAGCCATTTTGCAGAAACTACCTTTCAGTTGTAAACTGTTCATCAATTTTGTATCTCGGGATGTGGCCCCCCGCTCAAAGTGGTTCACAAGATGTAATCATCTCATATTATCAATAAAAATGCATTTATTCTATTTTGTCTCACACATGGCACACACTCGTTGACTATTATGGATGTTAGATTAGAAAGACTCGTTATGAGGCATTTTGGGTGAACTCTTTGTTCTTCCCAAAATGTAACCTGACCCCCGAACCCATATTTCTCTTTTCCAAAGGTTTTTCAAAGTTTTCCTTTATAAATGGACTGGCGACTCTCTCAAAAAATTTTATCGCGTACGTTCAGTGGCGACTCTGCTGAGGAATTCTTGAAACTTGTTTTCAAATAGTGGGTAAAGCTTTCATTCTTTCTAACATCCTTTATATACACTTGTGTGTTACTTGTTTGAGACATTATATGTGCATTTTCTATGATCTATTATTTGCCATGCTTCTATGTTCTTATTTTTGGTATGCTGAGGCTATGATGATAAGTCCTTGCCATGATGAGGTTGGTTCTGCTTCTTGCTTTGGATTCTAGTTTATAGAATGTTATGGCCAACCAGGCTGGAGGTTCGCATGCTGAGGCTATGATAAGTCCTTGCCAAGATGTCTAATGCATAGAATGTTATGGCCAACCAGGCTGGAGGTTCGCATGCCATGGGTCAGCAGAGTGCGGATGGTCTATCTATTGAAGAGTTGCGGGCTACCCTTGAAGCCGCTCTTGCTCGCGAGCGTGAGGCCCAGTTGCTTGCTCAGGCTGCTAAGGTTAGGGAAGTTGAAATGCACAAGCGTTTTATGGAAGCAATGCGCATTCGAGGAATTGACGTGATAGGAATGAATGCACAAGGTAAGGTCCCTCCTCCGGCATCTCAACCAAACCAAGCTTAGAATCAGGGTATGCAGTTGAATCCTCAAAGTAGTGTTGGCAAAGTTAGAGGCTGCAACCAAACTTCTATGATTTGAAGTCGTCACCGAATCCTAATGCTTCCATGCCTCCTAGTCAGTTTGGGTTGCAGTTTCAGAACAGTCATCAGTCGCAGCCTCAGGGAGGGTTTTCTCAGTCATTGAAGGGTTCAACTCATGGTTTCGGTTTATCGCCTATTCATCATCAGTTTGGGTCTACTCAGTATCCAAGATCAGCTCCTTATTTGACTGCTGGTGCAGTTTAATGGTTATGATCAGTACAGGAATAAAGTGCCAAGCTCAGTTGGTCTATTTGAGAGCAATTTGAACGTCCCGAGTACTTTTGGCCTCCCGCCCACTTCCTTGCCTACATTGCATCCTTTTGAGAATCCTTTCTTCCAGTCAACCAATTCTGTGCCTTCCTCAATCGTGTCCCCCACTATTTCTCAGCCGTCTAATGTAACTCCCGAAGTCGCTACTCTGTGGGAACATATGAAGGTCATGTAGTAGCAGATTGATAAGTTAACTGTGGGATTGAGTCGACTCAAGGTAGTGGATCCAGAACAAGTGAAAGCTCTCCATCACTAATTTAAGATGCCAAAGATGGAGTTGGATAGGACTACATATCCAAAGACTCTGAATAGTGGGAAGTTTCAGCCCCGTCAGCAACAGAAATTTGATGATCTCGGATGACTACCGAAGAAACATTCAATGGTTTGATGTGAATTGGGATGATTAAACCACTTGACAACTATAGTCCTGCCTTCCCCAACCCAAATCTGGACAAGACCAAGTATTATCGCTTTCACCAGTATCCTGGCCACACCACCAACAGTTGTATCACTTTGAAGAAGATCATTCAAGGACTCGTGTATGACAAGAAGATTGAGAAAGGTCCTCGCCCCAACATTGTCCACAATCCCCTTCCAAAAAATGAGGTCAACATGATAGAGTTGTGAATGCCATAGATTTTTGGAAAGTCGGAATCCCTGGGAATCCTCCTATACAAGGTTGAAGAAGTCATTCAATTTTCGTAGGTTCTATAATTTCCTTTTTGGCCATGAGTCTGTTGAGTCTACTTTGGACTAGTTTTTTGTTTTTTTCAGTAATAAAAGTCTTTGTTTCTTTTCTTCCTAGACTCGAGACATCATTTGCACACCTACATTACATTTAAATGAAATGTTTTTTTCCTATATAATCACCTGTGATGCTCAACAAATAATCTCTTGAAATAGCTAATATTTAGATTAATTGGCATGAGAAAATCAATCGATAACCTCTTCAAGTTGGAGCTTACCAATCACATATCTCGCATCTCCTGTGCTCTTTCTTTTGCTCATATGCTCACATATTTTTCATCATACTCATCATTTCGTTGGTCAATGAATTTGCATTAAGCAAGCAATGAATCTTTAATTTCATTTAGGTCATCCGGCAGGGATTGCAGCTGAAACCTTTCACCATAGGAAAGCCATTACCTTACCCTCACCAAACAATATCCTTCATTTCAAGATCGGCATGCTTTGAAACCCCGTTTAGCCACCTCCAGAAGGAAAAGCCTATGCTAGGGGCTCCCATGACTCAAAGGAAAATTGACCGCCTCCAAACTCAAGAATGGCGGAATGCAGCGATCCACACTAGGGGCTAGCAGAAGTTCTCTCTCAATTAAAAAAAAACAATGAAAAAAAATAATGAGCAAAAATGAAAAAAAAAGATGAAAAAAAAAGATGAAAAAAAAGAGAAAACCTCGTCCCTAGTGATTCTCTCAAAGCAAATAAGGATCTTGTTGTTTACCTAAAAGGAGTCTCAAAGCAAATAAAGAGACAACATGGGTTTCCCCTTTCGCCAACACCTCCCAACCGATTCCAACCATCCTCTCACTTTCAGAGGATACTCCCATTACCCTTAAACTTGCTGAAGCCAAATTTGACCTCTCATTCTTAGAGGCAGTGAAGATGCAACCACAATTTCCTCGCCATAGAAATCCCAAACACATCCTCGAAAGCCAACCTCTCATTTTCAGAGGTTAAGTCAGCAAAAAGCCCAGCCAGCCTCTCACCTCAAGAGGTCATGATGCAAACAAAGATCCAAATCACCCGATGGCCGATCGAAACCTTGAGACCCAGCTACAGTTCCTACCGGATAGCAGTCTAATCCCAATTTAATCAAGGTCTAAATCAAATTAAAACTTCATTGCTTGCTTAAATGGGATCCTAATGCCCCAAGATGAGCATATGTCATTTCCTCTCCAAGATGAGGAACTTGCCCTACTCTTGTGAAAATTCACGTTCTTTCTGTTCCCAAAAAACACTTTCCGTGAATGTCTCACTGGGGCTTCACATCCGTGTCTATCGGCGACACTCCAGTCAAATTTGATCCTTGATATCGGTTGGTTTTCTCCTCTCAATTGATAAAAATATTTGTTCATATCAGGATTAGTGGTTGAATAACCTGAACATTAATAAAGGGTTTTAAGCAGTCTTGTGATCATTTTGAATAAAACAAGTTTTCATATGTCTCGTTAAGCCTTCTTTATTCTACCCAATATGAGTATAGAGCTAAACACTTATTTTCTGTCAGCAGGGGCTTCCATACACTATTTACAAACCTTGCTACGATTACACTCTCTCAAAAGAGTCAAACCCAAAGCGAGTTTTTTACACAAAATCGGGATTCATTCCCACTTTTCAAATAAATGTGCCCCTGCAGGTATATATTCCCGAGTCTTTTCCAATAACTATTTGACTAGGGTACAAATAGAAGGATGGGTAACCTTGTTCTATACATGACTGTGAATGTGTGCCCCAAATTTCGTGTATTGGAAATTCACGCGAGTTTGAAGACATCCGGTTTAATTTGATAAACGGAGTCGCCACGCCATTTTGATTACCTCAAAACTTTGAAAAAAAGGTTTTATGGGTTCGGAGGTTAAGTTACCCCTTGGGAAGAACGGATCGTCGTTCACCCAAGGTGCTTTGCCGGAGCAAGTCTCCCAAGATTTCATTAATTGTGCTTGCTTGCATGCTTTCTTGTGTGCATGTGTTTGAAAATAGGGGGAGGGAATGTCCCAAGTCGTCTTCCGGACGTACAAACCATTTATTGGTTGTCGCTCGGGATTTCTTGGATTTTATGTATTCGGGATTATGATTCCGTCCTCATCTTGGACTTGTGATCATTGCATTTTTTTAACCTCGGGACTTTGCATGATCGAGAGAATGACTCTCTTTATAGTCAAAGATGAGGTTCTTTAGAAAAGGAGGGTCCTTAGCCCGTCAATCCTACACTTTAAGACGGTCGAGCTCATATAGATGCTTCATACTCATCTTAAGTGATAATCGGAGATATAGGGTTCAAGGTTGTCCCTTTTCTAAAGAAATTAAGAAACCTTTATGGAAGGAACGATGTAAAGATAGGATCTTTTACACCGGTCCGTTCCAAGGTTGCTAATGGGGACATGGGGGAATGCATGTAAAAATGACATTTTTAGTGAAAAGATGACATTTTTGGGTTGCAAAGGATGCATTTTGATTTTAAAGAAATGATCTTTATTTGCAAAGGATGCATAAAGACATGATTTTTATGCAAAGGATGCATTTTTATGAAGAAATTGGGATTTAAATATGCAAAGGATGCATGAAGATTGTATTTTGAAAAGCATAGGATGCTAATTTAGGATAAAGATATGATCTTTAATGCAAAGGATGCTTGAAAAAGGATTTCATATGCAAATGATGCATTTTTATCATAAAGATTGGATTTTTATATGCAAAGGATGCATGAAGATGATATTTTTATGTAAAAATAGGGTTTTTAGGTGCAAAGGATGCACCTTTGATTCAAAAGATTACATCTTTAATGGCAAAGGATGCCTAATGCATGCAAAGGGGGAAAGGGGGTATAAAGATATGATCTTTAATCTACCAAGTCCCAAACAAGATAATAGCAATATATGAAATGCAATGAGCAATTAGAATCACATAGAGCAATTAGGATGCAAGTTTAGGGCGTGAGAGGTTACCAATGGCTTCCTCTTCTTCTTTGGATTGAGCTAGGTGGAAAGGTTGATCTTGGGATCTTCAAGGAGGAGGGAGGTGGCTTCTTGGCCTTCTTCTTCACCTTCTTGGACTTTCAGCAGCTCTTGGGAGTGTCTTTTTCGTATTGTGTAGTGATTGATGGTATTGCTGTTGTGTGAAAATGGGTAGAGGAGGGCTCTATTTATAGGCAGTCTGGATAAGGCCAATGAAGCCGTGCGGCCAGAGACCTTTGGCTAATGCAGCCGTGCGGCTGAAATTACCCGGGATTTCGCGCGGACGCGAAACACGGTTGTCTTTCGCGGGGGGTTGGTGTCTGAGACCTCGCTTCATGGGAAGGAAAAATGAGGAGTCGCCACGCGGTTTTTGTATTTTGAGCCCAAACGTTGAGAAACGGCTATTGAAAATGGTGTCGTTTTTATTGGTAGCAAAAACTTAGGAAAAGGCTTTGAAAACGGGGATCATTTTTATTGGCAGCAAAAACGAGTAAAAAGCTTTGAAAACGGGGATCATTTTTATTGGCAGCAAAAACGAGTAAAAAGCTTTTTGTACCAGAGATTGTTAGGTTCGGAGGTCAAGTTACGTTTCGGGTAGAGTATGACGAGATCGCCCGAAACGCCTCGCATGACGAGTCTTTCTACCTTTCTCGAAATCGTGTGTGTGTGTGTGTGTGTGTGTGTGTCTTTTGAAATGGGGGCTTGAATGACAAGCTTAATCTTGGTTTGAGTGACAAACGTTGATTAGGTGACTTTGTTTGAAAGAACGAGCGTTTGAATGACAAATGTCAGTTTTGAGTTTGAAATGAGCGTTTGCGTGGCAAACGTCGACTTTGAGTTGAAAAGGAGTTCGAAGGTCGAACTCCGGTTTTTTGAACCGGGAATGTCATTGTTAACGATTTTTACGGGAAAATGCGTATTAAATGATTTTAAGTGTCAAATGGCGGCTTTTAGTTTGAAGATGAGCATTCGGAGGCCGAACGTCATTTCGCGCGTTTTGAAAGAGAGTTCGACGGACGAACTCCGGTTTTGAACCGGGCATTACATTGTTAACGATTTTTACGGGAAAAATGCGTATTAAATGATATGCGATCAACGAATCGGGTTGCGACTCGGACTTTGAAAAGTAAATACTATCACGATCCAAACGGGTCGGACTTTGTAAATGACAGTATTTAAAGTGCGGTATCAACGGAATCAAACGATCCGGATTCGTAAATGACGATCAACGAGGCCAAACGGCTCGGATTTGTAAATGACGATCAACGAGGCCAAACGGCTCGGATTTGTAAATGACAGAAATTAAAATGACGATCGACGGATCGATCGATCCGGAATTGGTAAATGACAATAAAAGTAAACGAAACGGGGTCGGAACGCCGTTTTAACCCGTGATTACTTCTCTTACGAAAAGAGAAGAGGATCGATGGGCTAAAACGTATCGGACCCCGTTAGACGGAGGCGTCTACATTTCGATAACGACGTTCGAAATGGTTGTAGCGACTGGCGCGTAAATCGAGACGGAACAAGAGATTTAGAGAGAGGGAGTTATACCTATGGCTAGGGTTGACTCCTTTGGCTCGGGAGGTGTGTACGGGACACGGAAAGTGATTCGAAAGGTTGTTTCAAAGTAGTAAGGTGCGTATTTGATCGAAATACGAAGGTTTCACGTGAATCGAGACAGAACGGAAGCTCGGAAGGGGTGGAAACCAGTTTGGCCGTGGGGTGTGGTGAATTTTTGGTGTTAAAATTCCTTCTCTTGCCTTTGACAGCAACTTCTATTTATAGGGTGAAAATTGCAGTAGGAGTCCGGACGGACTTGGACTGAATCCAGGGGGTTTTTGGGTATTTTGGAAATCTGGGGGACTTGCTGGCAATTTCAGGAAAATTGCACAGGGAGTCCGGCCGGACTTTGACTGTATACCAGGGGTATTTTAGTCTTTTCCCTTTGAATTTGATTGAAGGGTGACTAGAGGGAGGTGGCATGCGTGCCAAGTGTCCCTGTGAGTCACCAGCCATGTGGGATTTTGTCCGGGTCCGGTTTTGTCCGTTTTGTAAAATAACAGTCCGGAAAATGTCCGAAACGCCCCCGGAAAGTGCCGGAAAATGCATTTTTCAGGGAAAGCCATACTTTTACGTGAGATGACACGTGTTAAGTACGGTTCGACATCGGGATGCACGGGGCAGTCCCGGGACGTCTCGTTGGCACAGCAACGGGGAGTTTAACGAGTTCCGGTTAACCTGGAGCGGGCCAGTTAACGGATTTCGGTTAACTTTCTGACGGGTTTGGACGATCCGGATTTGGGTACTTACAGCGGCATTATCCCTTGTGACTCAGCATGTTTCTAGAACCATGCAAGGTGGCAAATTCTAGAACATTTCCTAATTAAGAAAAACGTGTTTCTTAATTAGGAAGCTTCCCCTTCAGCCCTTATTTGTTTTGGAACAGTTCCGGAATATTTCCGGAACACTAGGAAGGTCCGGGGAATTACCGGGAAACTTACCAAAATTGTCGGGAAATTTAACCGGAAGGCATGAGCCAGATTTGGGTACTTACAGAAGCCCCTCGGCAACGTCACTTGCAAGGCGAGTGGGGTTGTCGATAGAAAAGGATCCGATCTGGCGAATGCCGAGACGGATTGAGAGACCGAGGTGGTCGAGTGGCTGAACCTCTGGAAGGCTACCTACGTATCCCGAGTGGGAATCAAGCCAGGCCGTAGTTCAGAATAGATCCGCTGAGGAATGGAGAAGAGAAACTGGTCTCTTGCTGGGGAAGTAGAAGAGAAAATGACCTAAGAGGTCAAGCAATTGATCCTACTGGGGATATGCTAGAAGTGACCGATGTGGTCAGATATCTAGACCTCTATGAGGGGTTACTTCATCACTGATGAGTGACGAAGAAACAGGGTGACCAAAGTGGTCGGATGGCTGGACCTTTTATGAAAGGCTACCTACGTATCCCGGAGGAATCAAGCCTTGATCGTAGTTCAAGCATCACTAGATAGTTAGGAACGATGTCTAGGATCCTTGAGGTTTTGACAATTAATGGAGGCTGTCACCTGATTGACAATTAATGGAGGTTGTCACCTGATTGACAATTAATGGAGGTTGTCACCTGATTGACAATTAATGGAGGTTGTCACCTGAAGAAACTAGAGCTTACGTCACTATCGAGGAGATAGAGGTAGCTAAAGTTTGGAAAACTTAGCATACTTCACTATTCGTGATAGAGGTAGCTTAAGTTTAGAAGAACTTGAGCATACTTCACTATCTGTGATAGAGGTAGCTAAAGTTTAGAAGAACTTGAGCATACTTCACTATTCGTGATAGAGGTAGCTTAAGTTTAGAGAACTTAGCATACTTCACTATTCGTGATAGAGGTAGCTTAAGTTTAGAAGAACTTGAGCATACTTCACTATCTGTGATAGAGGTAGCTGAAGTTTAGAAGAACTTGAGCATACTTCACTATTCGTGATAGAGGTAGCTTAAGTTTAGAAGAACTTGAGCATACTTCACTATTCGTGATAGAGGTAGCTTAAGTTTAGAGAATTTAGCATACTTCACTATTCGTGATAGAGGTAGCTTAAGTTTGAATTTCTGACAATTCGGAGGTTGTCACTTAGCGTTATCCCGTTATAACGGAATTAACGGAGGCGACTGGGAAGAAAGCTTAATTGCTTAGGAGATAAGGGATATCTTCTGAAAAGGGTGTTATCTTAGCTAAAGGATAACGGGAATTGTAGGCCCAAGTGGAAAGTCCAGGGGCAAAATTGTAATTTCTGCTCAGAGCGAATGAGGCCGCCCGGCATGAGATGGGGGAAAAAGAAGCCGTACGGCTAGAAGTCTATTTTTTCCAGATTATTTAAAACATATTTGAACGGGCTATTGGGCATCACTGTCGCCCATTCCAGCCGAGGGAGAGAGAGAGAAGAGAGGAAGAGAATTCGAAATTCTTTCAATCCTCTTGCTTCCTTTGACCAAGAATGGATCCGGAGGGCAATCCTATGCCGAGACAAGCTAGAAGAAACATCTCCGCGGCCGCTCAAAGGAGGAGGAAGGAACTCGTTTGAACGGAGAGAAAGTACGACTTTCTTACGCCTCCATCGGAGCTCTATCCGGGGAGAAGAGAGCACAAATCAACGAACCCGCGATCGGTTGGGGTAAGCGTTCTTATTTGGCTCGATTCCGCCGATTTTAATTGAATTTTGATTGATTTAGGGCTTGACCCGAATTTTAAGAATTTTCTAGGATTTTCCTAGGATTTTTTGAATGACTTTGAGACATTGATGATTAACCTATGAGGCTAAGAACATGCATATGGAATTTATTTGACAAAAATAATGGGAATGACCCACTTTTTTCTCGAAAGTAAAGTAAGAATGATAATTGTCTAAAGTGAGACGAAGCCCTTGCATGTGCTAGAACTAGGTCAAAATTTTGATTATCAATGAGAAAACAGGATTTTGGAAGATGAAAAGGATTCATGCATGCCACTTTGTTGAAAAAAAAATCATGCTTATGTGCAAAGAATTTTGAAAATTGTGATTTTGTGCTTTAGGAAAGCAATGGGGCTTGACATGACGTGTTTCAAGTGATGAAAGACGTGTTTTTTCATGCAAAGGATGCTAGAAAAATTTTTATGAATGCTTTTCTTTTGAAAACATGTGCACTTTTTTGAATATATGCATGCTTTTGAAAATGATGAAGGACTGACACACTTCTTTTGCGTTCTTCCTACAGGAGAACAAATCCAGGGGACCTTCTGAGGTCGCAGTCAGGCTTTGGCGGAGGATGCCAGATTTCGAGAAGAATGGGGCGAACCCCAAGCAGCTGGTGCGGGCTACCGGCCTAGATTCATTCATTGAGGCGATCGGCAGGGGGATCCATATCACGTCTAAGAGCAAGGGCTTGGTCCAGGCCCTATCTGAGTTTTGGTGGGACACCACTCATAGCTTCCATCTGAGCTGGGGAGAGTTGACAGTGACTCCCGCTGATTTCACAGCTATCACTGGCCTACAGTTCACTGGGAGGCCTGTGACTTGGAGGAACCACATCACAGCTGAGGAGTTCCGAGCTTTGGTCGGGTTTGAGTTGATTCCCAAGGGGCTAGGGATGGAGACGCGGAACGTCGAGGTGGCAGTCCAGAACTGCATACGGGACTTTGCCGTTAGTGAGGTGACTGCCCAGCAGCTTGCTAGAGCTTTTGTGTGGTTGATGCTGTCGGTCACCATTTTCGCAAATTCTGGGACTCTGGCCATGACTTGCCTCCTCGACTCTCTGTAGGATGTAGATGGGATAGGGACGGTCTCTTGGGTAGAGGCCGGATTGGCAGAGCTCTACTTCTCTTTGGACATGTACAACCGGAACAAGGCTGCTTCCATGGATTGCTTTTCATTTGCTCTTGAGGTAGTCCCTCTTTCTTTTCTCTTTCTCTTCCTGTCTTGAGACTTTTATGAGAGAGAAATGACCCTTTTTGATGTTTTGAACATGCAGTGTCCGGGTTACGTGAGGTGATCGGGTTCTTTCCTTGGAACCAACAGAGCGATATCACCATCTTCCCTGCTATGGTTCGCTGGAGGGGAGATGCAAGGGATAAGTTCACGGGGAAGACCCGGATCACTTTTGATTATAAGATGGTGAGGCCGGTCATCAACAGGGATGGGTACGATGGAGTGGACTTCTACCCTTGGGGCAGGTATCCGGAGATTTTGCTAGGAGAGGCCATTGAGGCGACGAGGCAGAGGAGGTGGCTGACAGGGCTGACATGTGTTGTCATCTACCTGGGGGACCGATTTTCTAGGCAGCATGGCCATGTCCCTCCCTTGGACGCCATTACTCCTCATGATCCTCCAGCACGGATGCTACAGCCCAGGGATTGGCAGGCGAATGAGATTGCTAGATATCAGACAGGCGTGGCCGCTGAGGAGTACTTTGACATGGATACCCCCTACGCCGTGTTTGTGGAGCGGCGCTGAGGACGCCACGTAAGGCGATGAAGGCGGCGGTCACTCGGGGATATGGGGAGGATGAGCCTTCGACCCGCCGATCCCTCTGCACTGTCTTATGTGGTCCACCGAGTTCCAAGGAGGATGAGGATTCCTGTCCCCGACACTAGGGAGCCCCAGTATACCCTGCCACCTGATAGCACTGTAAGTATACTTTTAGGGTCTTTCCCTTTTTCAGCTTTCTTTGCTTTTTTTGCAATTACGAGATTTTACGAGATTTTTCTCCTCTTTTCTCGGGTTCCGGCTCGCACCTATGATAGACTGGTCGGGCGAACGGGCTGGAAAGACATGTGCCGGTCCCTTCGAGGAAGCTTCTTTGCACTTCAAAGGCACGCGGACACACAGAGCCCGGCGCAAGAGAAGGCATGTCGGGGCACGGCGTCTACCTCATCGGCTTCGGAGTACTCTTCCAAAGTGCCATGCCTCGGGGACGGGGACCCAATGCTGACATTCTGGAGCAGCTGGCTGAGTACGGGCATGACAATGTCCATCTGTCTGATGTGAGCGACCCGAAGGACTTGATGAGGGAGGCTAGCGTCTACGAGCTGAGCAACGATGAAGAAGAAGAAGAATCGGAGGCCTAGGAGGTCTCTAGAGTGGATTTAGGAACGAAACAAACAATGAACACATTTGATGCACATTTTGTTTATTTTTCGGTTTATTTGGGCGCCGATGGGGCGAAGACATTGTATTACTGTTTTATTTGCTTTTCTATTTATGCTTTTATTAATTTGCATATTACTTGAGCCTCGGGGCAGTTTTTTGCTTGGAATTGGGGCTGAAACGGGGCCAAAATGATTTATAATGATATATGAATGCTTGGGTGACCTTTGAACATGTTTTTGTACAGGTCTTGGTTGAGAAAATGGGGTGAAAACTCCCTTGGGCAGCAACTTTGGTTGCTGCAGATTTTTTTTCTGCAGATGGCTAATGTAGCCGTGCGGTTTGGTCCTGAGGGCTAATGAAGCCGTGCGGCTCACAGTTCTGTCTGAACTGGTTATTTTCTGAATAAAAGCAAGGCTTGGCCATTTCATTTCATTTTCAACTTAGACTTGTCCCAATTGTTCCCAGAGCACATTTTGGACTTAAAGACACCATCTTTGGTCATTTTGCAATGGAGAAGCCCGTCAGATTGCAAAAGGGGAAGCGAGACCGTTTTCTGTCCGATCTTCAATCTTGGGTGAAGCACAACTTCCAATTTCACAAGGGGCTGCTTGATTCTTCCTTCAAGATCAAGTCTTTATGGCATTTGAGGGATCTCCCGCCCGATTGGGACCTTTTGAGAGCAACAGCAAGGTTTTGGGACGTCCGGAGACACGTTTACTGCTTTTCTTACAACGAGATTGTCCCAACACATGAAGATTTCTGAGCCTTGATTGGGGGTCCAGAAATTGAGGCTATATCGATTCCGCTGATCGAAGACGTGCCGGTGGCGGCAAAGCTTGCATCTTTTCTGCAGATTTCTCTGGGAGAGGCTGAGGGGATGATGATAGCCCCGGACAGGATTGACCTTTCTGATATCCTGGGCAGGTTTGGGTCTCCGGCTATGGCTGCGACCACGGTGGCTATGGATGCCTTTATTCTCTGCATATTTTTTGCTCTGTTCACCGCTGAGTTCGTGGGAATCTGTCATAGCGGTCTCTTGGACATGGTCAGAGACTGTAGAGCTGGGAAGGACATTGTCCCACTGGTTTTGGGAGAGACATTGCATGGCATTGACAGGATGGCTAGGGGAGACCATTTCATGAGGTCTAGGAGTCCAGCTGTGCTGACTTTATGGCTGCAGGAGGGGCTCGGGGCTTTGCCAGGGGCTTTACCGACTCAGTGCCCTTGGGTGATTTCTCGGAGAGGTGCACCAAGGCAACAGGACCAGGGCAGCTGGGAGTTGACGATGGCTAGGCTATCCACTTCGGACATCCGTTGGTGGATACCTCACTGGAGATTGTAGACCAGGAGGATATTTCAGGAGTCCTATGTTGTGAGGGTTCCAGGGTTCTGCTGGTCGTCCTTCTACATTCCCTGCTTGGTATCCAGGCAGTTCGGGGCTTTACAGGAGCCATTGAGCGATTGGGAGGACATCCAGACCATGGAGGTGATGCCATTGGATATGAGAGATCCAGTCAGCTTCTCATTCTTCTCGAGGGCTTGGACATACACAGCTTTCCCACCCAGGGCTATCTTCAGGAGCAGGAAGAGCACCATCTTGACCACTGTCTACTTGGACTGGTACGAGAGGGAAATGGGAGCGACTCAGGTCATTATGGGGGAGAGACGTCAGGCTTTATTGGGGCCGACCGCGACTCGAGTAGGACTCGAGGGAGACCGAGGCTAAGGCGAGTCGCCATAACCGGCCGGGTGACTGATCAGAGATATGGAGGCTCGATACAAGAGATTGTCCGAGGTTGCTCCTTTGACTGAGGCTCAGAGGGAGGAAGTGCGGACTCGTGCTCGTGTAGAGAGGGCACTTATTGACACGGGTTTGGTAGAGGCTCCAGTGAGGATGCCGGAGATCGGAATGAGGGATACCGACCTTACAGAGAAGAAGAGAAAGAAAACTCGACGGGGTCGAGGTAAAGGGAAGAAGACCAAAAAAGACTCAGCGAATGACGACTGACAGATCTTTTCTTAGGATTCCCTTATTGCCATTTTGCAAACACATTAGTTTATTTAGGCATTTTTTGTATTTTAGATCTTTGTAGCAGGTTAGCAGAGTCAAGAGTAGACCGTGCTTGAACTCATCAAGAAGCTTTTAACTTGTAATGAACAAGAAATATTATCTTAGAAATTAATCAAGACACATTTCATGGAAATTCAAATGTCTTATTGCTTGGGACCCGTTTTGTGAAAACTGAAATGTCCTCTATTTTTTAGGACGCACTTCATGGAAGCTTGATTGCCCTTTTTATTGTTTAGACCGAACCATATATGGCTGCCTACGTTCCCCTTTTACAAGAAAGACTAAGGGGCTCAGGTCTTCGTAGTTCATTCTGGTGAACTATATTTTTTTTTATGTGCAGCCCTGTTTTTTGCCTAGACCGCCCTTTTAGGGTTTTCAGCCTAGCTGGGCATTACTCTTTTTGCACTAAGATTTTTCTTTTCTTTTTTTTTATATGTGCAACCCTGTCTTTTGCCTAGACCGCCCTTTTTGGGGTTTTCAGCCTAGCTGGGTATTACTCTTTTTGCACTAAGATTTTTTTTCTTTTTTTCTTTTTATTTTTTTTAGACATAGTATCTTCTGAGCTTATCACCGTTGACTGGGTGGACAAAGGGATTGCCGTCCAGGTCTGCAAGCTTCATGGCTCCTCCCGATAGTATCTTCTGCACCACATAAGGGCCGATCCAAACGGGTTCCCATTTTCCCAGGGGGTTGTCTCTGGTAGGGGGCTTCACTTTCAACACTAAGTCACCCTCTTTGATGTCTCTGGCCTTAACCTTTTTGTCAAACGCTCTGGCCATTCGCCTCTGGTAGGCTCGGGTGTGTTCCATGGCTTTTAGCCTTCTCTCATCAAGCAGGGCCAACTCATCATGCCGGCTACGCAACCATTCTACTTCATTGACACTGTTTTCCAGGAGGACCCTTAATGACGGGATTTCCAACTCTACTGGTAACACTGCTTCCATCCCGTAGGTTAGGGCAAAAGGAGTTTCTCCCCGTAGCCGTCTCCGACAGATGTTCTCAGAGCCCCTGTGAGTGCCAAGTGCAGCTTTTCGGGCCAATCACGACCACGGGTGGCCATTTTCCGGATGATCCGTTCGAGCGTCTTATTAGCAGCTTCCACGGCTCCATTAGTCTGAGGTCTGTATGGGGACGACTTATGGCGAGTGATTCTGAACTCTGACAGTAACCTATCGCAGTCTCCTTCGAAGTGCGACCCATTATCGGAAATGATCTCGTTGGGCACCCCATATCTGCACATTATGTTTTCTTTGATGAACTGGGCAACCTTCTTGGAAGTGAGGACCTTGTAGGACTTGGCCTCTACCCACTTGGTGAAGTAGTCGATGGCTACTAGCACAAATTCATGCCCATTGCTTCCTGTCGGGGCTATTTTCCCTATCACGTCAATACCCCAAGTTGCAAACGGCCAAGGAGTCGTCATGCAGTACAGGTCATGAGGCGGGAGATGGTTGAGGTTGGCAAACCGCTGGCACTTGTCGCATGCTCGGACGTGCTGGACACAGTCTGTTTCCATGGAAATCCAGTAGTAACCCATTCTGAGGATGACTTGCATCAGGGCTCTGGCATTCATATGAGGACCGCAGGGACCATTGTGGACTTCGGTCATCAACTCTTTGGCCCTTTCTTGAGTGACGCACAAGAGGAGTGGTCCTTGGTACCGCTTCTTGTACAGGTTGCCTCCTAGAATGACATAATGGGAGGCCAACCTTTTCAGGGCTTGTAAGCTCTTGGCTCTGACACCTTCTTTTGGTCTACCTTCTTCGTCTCTGAAAGCTGACTCTCCATCTTTGAGGAACTGGTAAATTTGATTGTACCAGGGTTCCTTTATAGGCTCGGGTCCCAGGTCTACTTCACAACAGAAGGCTGGGGCTTCTCTTCTACCCACTCGGAAGGGTTTTATGGCTTTTCCCTCGGGGATCTCTACCAATGAGGCTAGAGTAGCTAGGGCATCTGCGAATCTGTTCTTTTCCCTTGGCAAGTAGTGGAAAGTCACTTCTCTGAACTGTCCAGTCAACTCCTCCATATGGGCATGATACCGCTGCAGATTAGGGTCCACAGTCTTCCATTTGTTGGAAACCTGGTTGATGATCAGGGCTGAGTCTCCGTAAACTTCGAGCTCCTTGACATTCCTTTCTAAGGCAGCTTCCAAACCAGCAATGCAGGCTTCGTACTCGGCGACATTGTTCGTGGCAGGGAAGTTCAACTTGAGGGCTATTGGCGTGTGCTCATCTTTCGGATCGACCAGTAGCATCCCGATGCCGTTTCCTCTTTTGTTAGCGGCTCCGTCAAAGAATAATTGCCATCGATTCTCGGGCTCAACTGCGAAGATCCCTTCATCTGGGAATTGGGGTTCAGGCCCTCTGTCCTCATTACTGGGGAAGTTCGCCAGGTGGTCTGACAATGCTTGACCCTTGATGGCCTTTCTGGTCACATAGTTGATGTCGTACTCTGCTAAGAAGAAGGACCACTTTGCTAGACGCATCGAGAGGGAAGGCTTATCAAAGATGTACTTGATGGGGTCCATTTTTGAGACCAAATTCACAGGGTGGGCTTGCATATAATGCTTCAACTTGCCGACTACCCAGACCAGTCCTGCACAGGTCTTTTCACATGCTGAGTAATTGAGCTCACTTCCCTGCAGCTTCCGGCTGACAAAGTAAATGGCATTTTCTACCCGAGAGTCTTTCTTCTCCTGAGCAAGCATAGCCCCAACTGCCGTATCAGTGACAGTGAGATAGAGCAGAAGAGGTTTCTGTCTATGTGGGGGGCATAGCACTGGAGGATGTACTAAGTATGCCTTAATCTGGTCAAAGGCATCCTGGCATTCTTCGGTCCATTCTGTGTCTACATTCTTCTTCATGAGCTTGAAGATGGGCTCGCACATAGTGGTCAACTGATTGACGAAACGGCTGATGTACTGCAGTTTGCCCATAAAGCTCTTGACTTCTGTCTGGGTTTGAGGTGGCCTCATGTCCATAATGGCTTTGATCTTTCGGGGGTCAACTTCGATACCTCGCTCCGTGACCATATACCCAAGCACTTTTCCCCTTGTCACTCCGAAGGTGCATTTGGCAGGGTTTAGTCTCATGGAATGTTGTCTCAGCCTCTCAAAGAACTTTCGCAGGTCAACAAAGTGCTGCCCATCCTCGCCTTTGGAGTGGATTATCATGTCGTCTACGTAGACCTCAATCTCCTTGTGGATCATGTCATGAAAAAGCGCGGTCGCTGCCCTTTGGTAAGTAGCCCCGGCGTTCTTAAGCCCAAATGGCATCACTGTATAACAGTAAGTTCCCCACGGTGTGGTGAAGGCTGTCTTTTCTTGGTCTTCTTCGGCCATCTTGATCTGGTTGTAGCCTGCAAAGCCATCAACGAAGGATTTGACTTCGTAGTTGGCAGTGGAGTCCACCAGGATGTCTATGTTTGGCAAAGGGTAATCGTCTTTGGGGCTGGCCTTGTTCAGATCTCGGAAATCCACACAGCAGCGCACCTTCCCATTGGCCTTGGTGACGGTCACAATATTGGACAACCATGTCGGATATTCGATGACTCTGATGAATCCTACCCGCAGTAGCTTCTCAATTTCTTCTTTGACCTGTAGAGACCACTCTGGCTTGATCTTCCTCAATTTCTGCTTTACTGGCTTAGCATCTGGTGCTAGAGGGATTCTGTGCTCTACTATTGAACTGTCTAGCCCCGGCATATCCCTGTATGACCATGCAAACACGTCGACGTATTCTCTGAGCAGATCGATCAGTCTGTCCCGTTCAACCCCCTGGAAGAAGTTTCCGATCTGTGTCTCTTTAGGTTCCTCGACAGTACCCAAGTTCACACTTGTCAAAACCTCCTCGGCAGCTTGGGCCCGGTTTTCCTCTTTTTCTGAAACCTGCTTAAAGATTTCTTTAATGTATTGTTCATTTAGTGTGTTTGCATCTTGTTCAAATGATTCATTATTAACTGTTGTTAAGTTTTGAGTTAATTTATCATTTGTTAAGTTGGCAATAAGAGGATACTCAGAAAGATCTGTCATTTCATTCAAAATAAGGGGAAAGATGACATCGATTACATTTTGATAGTCCTCAGGCGTGAGGCGTGAGGCCTTCGGATGACTCAGAGGACTGGAATTCAAAGATTCCTGACTCGACTGAATAGACGCTACTGACTCTGGACCCTACACTACTTATTGACTCGAGGGTGTTTGACAAGGGTTGGACCGGGATCTCACTCCTTCTTGCTGTTGCCCTGGGGAGTAGCAGTCTTGTCAGCGTTCTCATTTGGCTGTGCATCCTGTGGATCATAATTGCCTTTGTTGACACCATTTCCATGGGGAATACCTGACTGATCTGGCGGAATCTCCTTTCTGAACTTAACTTTATCCGTCTGTACCTCCGGGGCAGTAGGACCAGTTGTGCTTTCGGCATCTGAGATACAGCTTTCTTCATCCCAAAAGTCTTCTGGCTTGTTCACTCTTCTTTCCACCTTTTCCCAAACAGGGGGCTGGGACTGATCCTCGGGAGCAGTAAGAGCCATTACAAATACATTATGCTCATCATGGGTGATGAAGGGCTCTGAAGAAACTTTCATTAACATGGCTTGTTTCACTTCAAACTCGCAGTCTTCATAAGTGAGCCTTTCTTCTGTAATCTTGACCATGGTTACTGGTTCGATATCATAGAAAAGAGGCCGAGCTCTGACAACATTAACGAAATCAGTTCCGACTATGGGCCCAAACTGTCCTTCCATGGCGGCGGCATTAATCAAATCTTTCCACTTTCCTTGTAATTCAGCATAAGGAACATTGAATTTCAGAATGTCTATGATCTCCGGATTTCCAAAGTTGACTGCATTCGTCTCCCCGAACTCGATCATGTTGACCTGATTGTTAGCAGGAAGAGGGTTCTTGACCACATTAGGACCCCGAGGTGGTTCCAGCTTGCCTTCTTCAATTAGGCGAGAGATCAGGAACTTCAGGTAGGTGCAATCATTGGTGTTATGCCCATGATATTTGTGAAAGCGGCAATGCTTGGTTTCATCCATTCTGACACTAGGGTTTTTGGGTTTCCAGTTTTCCAGAGGTCTGATGAGTCCTTCGGCTACCAAACCGTCAAAGACCTTCTCTAGTGGCATTCCAAAATCTTCTGCGGTATAGAAGCGAGGTCTTGGCTTTGCAGCTACTTGGCTTGAATTCTGTCCCACTTTCTCATTCTGGATGTAATTGACAGCGCCGACCGTTTCTTTTCCTTTTATAGTGACAGCTGTGGCATTTGGAACTGGTGCTTTGTAGCGGTGGGAATTGGCTGCTCCTGTGGCCGGGGCCATGTTGAAGGCATTTTCAAACTTGGTACCAGCATTTACCATTGCCCGAAGGTCAGGATAATAGTAATTGCCAATTTGAACCCTTAGTTGAGGCTTTAAGCAAGATTGGAAGATCTCCATCTGTTCCTCTTCATTCAGCGGGGTCATCATTTCACTGAGCTTCCAGTTCCATCTCCTGTAAAATTCACTCACTGGCTCATCTGGGCGCTGTAGAGTGCCTTGTAGGTCATTCCTGCTAGTTTCCCAATTCAAGTTAGCCTTATACTTCTCCAGAAATGCTTCCTTAATTTGGTCCCAGGTGGCTCGGGCCTCTGGTTTTACATGCAGGAACCATCTAAGAGCTGAACCCTTTAATGACAGCTGAAAATGGTCGGCCATTTGCTGATGTGTACAATCCTTGGCTCTCATGGCAAGAAGATAGCTTTCAATGTGAGTCCGGGGACAATCGGTGCCGTTGAACTTTTCAATCTCTGGCATTCGGAATTTTGGAGGAAGAGGGACAATTTTGCTGGGGTCAGTAATCTGGTATGCCGCCTTTTTGGTATTCAGTTCTCCGAACTTCTCTTGCATGGACTTAACTTGTTCCATCAACCAAGTCATGTTGGGGTCGGGGGACGGTTTCGATTCTGAAGCAGGCTTGTCAGATTTGAGTGGCAGGACTGTGGGTGGCACAGTGGTAGCTGGTACCATGGCTTGGGAGTCTTTGGAAGGGAAGTAGGTGTAAACTTGGCCTGGTCCGGTGTTTCCCTGAGGCTGACCAGAGGCATAGGAATTAGGCTCGTAGTTGCAGAAGTAGGAAAAAGGAGCCTCGTGGGATCCTACTGGCAAGGTTGGAGGTGGAAGATCTGCTGTGGCAGGGCAGGGGTTGAAAGGATCATTGGACTGATTCTGGGGCCTGGAAGTTGTCTGGGATGGCCCATACTGGGGAGAGGGAGTGAATCCCATAGGGTAGTGCAGAGGCTGCGTTACAGGGATAACTGTGGCGTTTGTTCTCTGTTGGTAGGGAACAAAGCTGGGTCTTATCTGAGGAGGAGAGGGTGTCGGGACCCTGATGGCTTGGGATACTGGAAAAGACTGAAAAGGGACAGTCTTTGGCAAAGGATCATATGTGGATGGAGGAGGGCATTGGTTATAGGCTAGGGGGGCTGAGATGGTTACTTCTGGAGTTTCATCTTCTACCATAACCAAGGAACCGTTGGGCTCTACCACTATCTGGACCCCATGACGGCGGAGCGCATCAATGAGCATGGCCTGCTGTTCCTCATGGGCCTTACGACTGTTTTCCAAGGCTAAGGCTAGCTCTTCTTCCCTAGTCATCTGGTTACCCAAACCAGTACTGTTCTCTGTTGAATCGGACATTCTGACTCTCGGACCGACCAAATTGAGGATTCTCGCGAACCTGTGCGAGAATTCTGCGCTAACAAGTCGCCGACCCGGTGTTCTCACCCACTTCTTTCTCGGCTGCGGGGAAAGGGATAGGAAAGGCTTAGACTCGGGGTAGGTGTTTAGTGAAGGCTCGTGCAATATGCAAATTAGAATCTTCCAGTTTACTTAAAATGTTGTCTTTTATTAAGATCTATTTGGTTGGAAAAGGGAATTTGCCCTTCTTTTTCGCAACTACTCTAGATCCTGGATCAGTGGGTTCCGTCACTACGTCTATAAGCCCCTCGTATTCCACCTGTATTTCGACCTCCCAGGGTGGACAACCCCGGGCGAGGGTCCTATAGGGCACGCGGATCCCACCGACCGAGAGTAAAGAATGCTCCTAATGGGTCTAGCGGGTCATAGGAACTTTCAACGCACGAGCGATGCGGATTATAGTCAAGGCACACGGAAAGTCTCGTCTTTCTGCCTTGATAGAATTTTGGCAGAATTTCGCTTGAGCGAATGACGTTTTGACTTTCGGTAATGTCCGAGAAGATAATAGGCAAGGGTTGGGCGGTAAAAGCCGGATGACACAGTGTCACATTGAACTTCGTTGCATACGCCGGGCGTGAGTCAGAATCGAAGTCAATGCCGGGTCAAGATCTTGCCAATTTTTCCTTGTCGGAATTTTGGCAGAGCTTCGCTTGAGCGAAAGATCTTTTGATTTGTTGGCAAAGACTCGATCTCGACTCTTACGCATTCCGTGCAGGTCAAGGTCAAAGTCAATGTCGGAGTCAAGATCCTACCAATTTTTCCTTGTCGGAGTTTTGGCAGAGTTCCGCTTGAGCGAAAATCTTGGCTTCCGTTATGAACTAAGGCTTGACCTTTACGAGGGTATGCAACTGGGCTATATGACATGGACTAGACCAAAAACCAACCAAAAGTCACGGTTTTTTGAAACGTGTGACACCTGGACCGTGCATGGTCGACACCGGCCGCCATGGGGAGGTTGGGATGATTCCGTGCGCGCCCGGAGCATCGTAAGGCTGTCCGTGATCGCAGCCGGAACCACCTCGGGTTTGAAGGACGTGCGTGCAAAGTGTACAGGATATATCAGGTGCGCATAGTGTGCGGTCTCCTAAAAATGTTCCTTTTTGAGTTAAAACAGAGATTTTCATGAATGTGTTTTAAAGGAATGATTTTCGGGACGGGAAGAATGCAACACGTAAGCACGTAAATTTTTTGGGAGCCCAGTCGCCATGGAGCCGAGTAGCCCCAAGCCGCTAGGACCGCGTATTAACCATGATTTTTCCTGGTGGAATTGCCACTGAGGTCGCCCGGTCAGAATCCAATGAGGATTGAGCCGTACGACTGCATAGATCAATTTTCCAGGTTCCACTCCTTTGCTATTTTTCGGGTTGTTTCCCGTTCGAAGTATGCACAGATTCCAAGATGCAAATGATGCAATGCAAGGTAAAGAAAGCAAGCAAGATTAATGAAATCAGCGACGGGAGTCTAACCCGCTCAAAGGGAAAAGCTTTCTTTTATTATTTTTAAAAAAATTTCGAAAAGGGATACTGGTACGTGGGATTGTTAAACCACCGGTTATCCCAACTCCCACATCAGGGAGTGTACAGGAAGGGTAAGTGGTTTCCACCTATATACCGAGTATCGATTTTTTTGTTTTGAAAATAAAAGCTTTTCTCCTTTGGCTTTTCCCCAGCGGAGTCGCCAAACTGTGAATGTGTGCCCCAATTTTTTGGAATTCACGCGAGTTTGAAGACATCCGGTTTAATTTGAAAAACGGAGTCGCCACGCCATTTTGATTACCTCAAAACTTTGAAAAAAAGGTTTTATGGGTTCGGAGGTTAAGTTACCCCTTGGGAAGTGTTAGTGTTTGTGCCCTAGGCTTATAGTTTCTATAAACCTTTATGTATCGTCTTTATCATTAATAAAAGAGAAATTTTATTTTGATTAATATATGTTTTGCATGTCTATTATATTAATCTGTGTCCCTAGTTATTTAGTGAAAGTTGGTAATGGATGAACATAGAGATGATCATATGCATGAAGATGCACATTACAACTTGTAAATAACTAGTATAAATGCTAATGGATAATCATATTATGATTATTTGCATAGAGATGCACATTGGATTTATGGGTACTTGTTAGAGAACAAGTGACTGGACTTGACCCGCTTGAGATTTATGTCATGGTCAAAAGTCATAATCAAATCTCAAAATAATAGTGTCATTAGAATCCTTAGACCTGAGATTATCATTGTCTTCCACTTGATGAACGTGTTGTTAGATGTAGTCTAAAGTTATCCTTAACCGGGTAGCAATAAGGACTATGTTGGCATTACGGGATTCCTGTAGGGAAGAATGATAAGTCAAGATGGGATTTGTCCCTCGTAAGAGAGATGTTGGCTTGGGCCCCTCGTAGAATAGTGTTGATGAAATGTGTGGCCACACTCAAGGAACATGATAGAGATCATGCATACTTGGTTGATCAACATATTCGGAATCGAGAAAGCATTGAACAATGTAAGTTGACAATGACCATGACTTATGTTCAATATGACATCGTGTGACAAAGGGATTGTGAAACTATAACTATTATGGAAGCATGAACTCTTATGTTGTATTATTTGGGTAGACATAATGGCTTGCTAGAGTCCGCTTATGTCTTATGAGGGTCGATGTGATCGGACTCATTGCCAACATAATACAATCCTATTGGGTCACACACACTTAGAATGTTTTTGATTGAAACTAGAGGAAGAATGATTGAGAGTCTCTGAAACTGGCTACCTTTGTCACGCGACATTCTTAGCCAGTGGCTAAGTATACCGCGCGACATATTGAGCCACCAGGCGTGGGTGACAGCCTGTTCTCCTAATTTGATTAGGAAACATATTGATGCTATTATAAATATGAGAGGGCTGTCAACCCTAATCGCCTAGCCGAAATTTTTCAATAGAAAATCACAATCAAAAGTCCTCTCAATATTCTTCCATAAGTTTTTGGAATCTAGCAATTCCCAATCCGAGAATCGTTCTCGACATTCATATTTGTGTGGATTACAAAAGAGGGTCTTAATTTGTTCAAACAAATAAAAGGCCTAGAGTTCAAATCTGAAGATCCAAAGGAGTTGAAGATTCGAAGATTTGAAGATCAAAGTTTGTGATTACGAATCACATAATTATACGTTCGATAGATCAAAACCGGAAAGCGATTAAGGTTGGTAAATCTATCTCGTAAGAATTCAATTTAATCGTATAGAACGGATCCTAGGCTCATGGGTTTTAAGTTATTAATGCTAAAATTCCGCTGCGCATGGACCCTTGAAACCCAACAGTGGTATCAGAGCCCCGTTCGTATGGTTAGATTCGAATTGGCATGCTAGAAAGTCGTTATAAATTGTTTATAAATGTTCTAGGCTTGCTTTGTATGAATTAGATTTAATTGTTTATGTGAAACAATTTGCTAATCTATGTTAAATCGGTTTCTGATTATGTTGAATTAAATCTGTTAAAAGGTTGTTTATAGGATTTAATTGCATATAATCCGAATTGATTGAAATCTGAAATCTGCGAACCGGCTACCTATGTCGTGCGACATAGTAGGCCACATGAGGAAATCGCGGCCGATTATGTCACGCGACATAACTAGCCACCGGCTGATTATGTCACGCGACATAATAAGCCGAGATCCGGCAGAATCGGTTTGTTTAAATTTTCTCGCTAATCTATGATTATGTTAATAATCCGAGATGTTTTTTGTCTTAATCTGGATGCTATAAATTTCGGAAATTAAATTTATAGGTCTATGCTAGATTAATTCATTATTTATGCATGCTTAATTAATTTAAATGTGTTTTTATTAATTATTGCGATGCATGAATTATTTGTTCTTAAGTGTTAAGAATTTTATTAGATGTTTAGTTGAAACATTGAATTGAGAATTCCTAAATGTTTGGTTGAAACATTAAATTTTGGTTTTCTGATTGTTTATGAGAAACAAGTCAGTTTACGCAAAATTTGAAGGAATCTGATTGTTTATGAGAAACAAATCTGTTTATAAATCTATGCTAGAATTGTATAATAATTATGTTTGCTTAATTAATTAAAAGATGTTTATTTAATTGTTGCGTTGCATGATTATTATATGTTCTTATGCTTGCTTAATTAATTAAAAGATGTTTATTTAATTGTTGCGTTGCATGATTATTATATGTTCTTATGCTTGCTTAATTAATTAAAAGATGTTTATTTAATTGTTGCGTTGCATGATTATTATATGTTCTTATGCTTGCTTAATTAATTAAAAGATGTTTATTTAATTGTTGCGTTGCATGATTATTTTGCGTTCTTATGCTTGCTTAATTGTTTAAAAGGTGTTTTATTAATTATTGCATTGCATGAAGAACTGTTATAATTCTAGAATGTTTTGAACATTGAATTATGGTTTACTAATTGTTTATGAGAAACAAGTTAGTGTTTGATTGTTTATGAAACAAGTCAGCTTTATAAGTAGAATTATGTTGCAATCAAACTGATATTGTAGTTGTACATGTCTAGGAGAGTTCTGTCTAAGGATTGGGTACTTAAGTAGTCCTTGTGGCTCACCGGTTTCACGGGAACTTACCCGGTGTACTTTACGATTATCTTTGTTGATATGCTTATAATCTATTTTTAAAGAACCTTCATTTAATGTTTAAGTTTTATGCCACCCCGAAAGTAAAACACTTGAGAAGTATTGGGATAGGTTGATGTAGTTTCGACTCAGTTGGGTACATCATTCTATTCTAGTATGGAGCAAGATGAGATAAGGGTTGATGTAGTTTCGACTCAGTTGGGTGCATCGTTCTATGTATCTCATACGTTTGAAATTGGTTAGACTTAATTGGTGCTTTCAAAAGAGTTTTGACCCAAGGCATAAGATGAGATTAAAACATGTTTTGACATATGATGTCTAAAATCTCATAAAGGATCTAAGAGTCACATATGATGTGATTGATAAATGTTATCTACCTAAATAACTTAATTTTGGGCATTGACTCAGTTAAACCAAAATTGAAGTGAAATATGGATCTTAGCCCATTGTAATTATATGATACATGCTTGTATTTGAAGGTGTATAATTTAGTGGGAGTATTTGTGAAATACTATATTTGTCTCTTGAATGATAAATGTGTTGGATACTTATATGTGTTCATATGTTGCATATCTTATTGTAGATCAAATGGCATTAAACAAAACTCATCCTGCGATCCGTCATTGAAAAGGGCAAAGGTAAAGCAAGTGTTGCTAAGCCTAAGGCAAAGGTTGCCATTGCCACCGAGGCTAAACTAAAAAGGTCTCAAAAGGATGCGGTTTACTTCCATGACAATGAGATTGATCATTGGAAGCAAAAGCGCAAGGCTAATAAGGAAGGTATGAAAAAGGGCAATATGATTGCTATCGATTCAAGTATCTATGTTATAGATATTTTCCTTTCTACTTCTAGTTCTTGGGTATGTGATCTTGGATGTGGATCCCACATTTGTCTAAATGTGCAAGGACTAAAAGATAGAAGGCTACTCAAACAAGGTGAAGTAGACCTACGTGTAGGGAATGGAGCAAGTGTTGCTGCATTAGCCGTAGGGACTTATGAAGTCACTTTACCTAGTGGACTAATACTTGTTTTGAACAATTGTTATTATGTTCCGGATTTGAGTAGAAATATTATTTCAGTTTCTTATTTGGACAAAGAAGGATTTAACTTTATTATTGCGAATAATAAGTTATCTATCTATTTAAATGATATGCTTTATGGTATTGCAAACTCGTTTAATGGCCTTTATGTCCTTAATGTTGAGAAAGAAAGTAATATTGAAAATATTTATAATGTGAGTAAGAAGTCCAAACCAAATGATGTGAACAACACATTCATGTGGCATTGCCGGCTTGGTCACATAAATGAGAAACGCATTTCTAAACTCCATAAAGATGGATACTTAGACTCATGTGATTATGAATCATATGATGTTTACAAATCTTGTTTATTGGGAAAAATGACCAAACCACCTTACACTAAGAGTAGTGAAAGGGCTAGTGACTTATTGGGTCTAGTACATACCGATGTATGTGGACCAATGAGCAGCATTGCTAGAGGCGGATTTCGGTACTTCATTACGTTCACCGATGACTTATCAAGATATGGCTATGTCTATCTGATGAAGCACAAAAGTGAAGCGTTTGAGATATTTCGAATATTTCAAAATGAAGTACAAAATCAACTTAGCAAGACGATTAAAGCACTTCGATCCGATCGAGGTGGCGAATATTTGAGCCAAGAATTTGACTATCATCTCAAAACTGTGGAATCGTTTGCAGTTATCTCCACCGCGACACCACAATGGAATGGGGTGTCGGAGAGGAGAAATAGAACCTTGTTGGACATGGTTCGATCGATGATGAGTCAAGTTGACCTTCCTATATCCTTTTGGGGACATGCATTAGAGACTGCAAGCTTTCACACTAAACGAGTTCCTACTAAATCGGCTCCTAAATCACCATATGAGATGTGGTGGGGAAAGAAACCGAATATTTCTTTCATGAAGATTTGGGGTTGCGATGCTTATGTGAAGAGACTTGTCTCAGATAAGCTAGAACCAAAATCTGACAAATGTGTCTTCGTGGGTTATCCTAAGGAAACAAAAGGATATCAATTTTACAACCGCACCGAGAACAAAGTATTTGTTGCTCAATATGGTACCTTCCTTGAGAAACGCTTTCTCAATAAGGGAACTAGTGGGAGTAAAATTGATCTTGAAGAAGTTCAAGAACCCGAAGACAACATTGAGCCAAGGGTAGAGACGGAACCAAGTTCACAAGGAGTTGTGGAACCGGTTCAAGATACTCAAGTCCGTCGTCGATCCGATAGGTTACGATCCGAGCCCGAGAGATATGGATTTCTTGTATCGGAAAGTAATGAAGTGGAAGTCATTGAGAATGACGAACCGACTTCCTATCAAGAGGCGATGTCCGCTCAGATTCGGAAAAATGGCTTGGAGCCATGAAGTCCGAAATCCAATCCATGGATGATAATCAAGTTTGGAACTTGATTGATCCACCCGAAGGTGCAAAAACCATAGGGTGCAAGTGGGTCTTCAAGAAAAGACCGACATGGATGGGAAGGTGCACACTTACAAAGCTAGGCTTGTAGCAAAGGGATATAGGCGGACTCATGGTATAGACTATGATGAAACCTTTTCGCCCATTGCGATGCTTAAGTCTATTAGAATTCCGATTGCCATAGCCGCATATTATGACTATGAGATATGGCAAATGGATGTCAAAACAAATTTTCCTAAATGGGAAGTTACTTGAGGATGTGTATATGACACAACCCGAAGGTTTTGTCGATCCAAAGAATTCTAATAAAGTGTGCAAGTTGCAAAGGTCCATATATGGATTAAAGCAAGCTTCTAGGAGTTGGAATCTACGTTTTGATGAATCGGTCAAAGAGTTTGGTTTCATCAAAACGAAGATGAACCTTGTGTATACAAGAAAATCTGGGAGCAAAGTGCTTTTTCTAATATTGTATGTCGATGATATCTTAATCATTGGAAATGACATTCCCGCACTTCAGACTGTCAAGTCTTGGTTAGGAAAGTGTTTTTCAATGAAAGATATGGGTGAAGCCTCTTATATTCTTGGCATTAAGATCTATAGAGATAGATCTAGAAGGATGATTGGTTTGAGTCAAAGTACATATATTGACAAGATCCTTAGAAGATTCAAGATGGAAAATTCTAAGAGAGGGAACTTGCCAAGTAGGTCATGGCGTAACTCTTAGCAAGAATCAATGTCCTAAGACTATTGATGAGCAAAAGAGAATGACTGCGATTCCGTATGCTTCGGCAATTGGATCCATCATGTACGCCATGATATGCACTAGACCGGATGTCTCGTATGCTTTGAGCACCACGAGTCGATACCAATCTAATCCGGCGAAAGCCATTGGATAGCAGTCAAGACCATCCTTAAGTACTTACGAAGAACTAAGGATGCGTTCTTGGTTTTTGGAGGAATGGAAGAAGATCTTGTTGTAAAAGGCTACACAGATGCTAGCTTCCAAACCGACAAAGATGACTTTAAGTCGTAATCGGGGTTTGTGTTTATGCTTAACGGAGGTGCGGTTGTTGGAAGAGTTCCAAGCAAAGTACCACAAACTGATTCTACAATCGAAGCCGAGTACATAGCAAAGCATCCGATGCCTAAAGAGGCGCTTTGGATCAAGAAGTTCGTTAGTGATTTGGAAATTGTTCCAAGCATCACTAATCCGATAGAGCTTTATCTTGTGACAACAATGGTGCCATTGCACAAGCAAAGGAACCAAGGTCACACCAAAGATCCAAACACATTCTTAGACGTTTCCATGTGATTCGAGAAATCATAGAAAGAGGAGATGTCAAGATATGCAGAGTATCAACCGATGACAACATTAGCGATCCACTTACAAAGCCGCTAGCACAAGCAAAGCATGATGGTCATGTTAGGTCCATGGGTATACGATACATGGGAGATTGGGCCTAGTGCAAGTGGGAGCTGTTAGTGTTTGTGCCCTAGGCTTATAGTTTCTATAAACCTTTATGTATCGTCTTTATCATTAATAAAAGAGAAATTTTATTTTGATTAATATATGTTTTGCATGTTTATTATATTAATCTGTGTCCCTAGTTATTTAGTAAAAGTTGGTAATGGATGAACATAGAGATGATCATATGCATGAAGATGCACATTACAACTTGTAAATAACTAGTATAAATGCTAATGGATAATCATATTATGATTATTTGCATAGAGATGCACATTGGATTTATGGGTACTTGTTAGAGAACAAGTGACTGGACTTGACCCGCTTGAGATTTATGTCATGGTCAAAAGTCATAATCAAATCTCAAAATAATAGTGTCATTAGAATCCTTAGACCTGAGATTATCATTGTCTTCCACTTGATGAACGTGTTGTTAGATGTAGTCTAAAGTTATCCTTAACCGGGTAGCAATAAGGACTATGTTGGCATTACGGGATTCCTGTAGGGAAGAATGATAAGTCAAGATGGGATTTGTCCCTCGTAAGAGAGATGTTGGCTTGGGCCCCTCGTAGAATAGTGTTGATGAAATGTGTGGCCACACTCAAGGAACATGATAGAGATCATGCATACTTGGTTGATCAACATATTCGGAATCGAGAAAGCATTGAACAATGTAAGTTGACAATGACCATGACTTATGTTCAATATGACATCGTGTGACAAAGGGATTGTGAAACTATAACTATTATGGAAGCATGAACTCTTATGTTGTATTATTTGGGTAGACATAATGGCTTGCTAGAGTCCGCTTATGTCTTATGAGGGTCGATGTGATCGGACTCATTGCCAACATAATACAATCCTATTGGGTCACACACACTTAGAATGTTTTTGATTGAAACTAGAGGAAGAATGATTGAGAGTCTCTGAAACTGGCTACCTTTGTCACGCGACATACTTAGCCAGTGGCTAAGTATACCTGAAATAGCCCGGATCCGAGAAAGGCCTCGCGGCCCCGGCATCTGGCAGTCTTTCGCGTTGGAGTGGCTTCGTCTCGCCGTTTTTGTTTTTTGTAGAGTCGCCACGCCGTTTTTATTAAGCCCAAAACATTGAAAAAGGGCATCAGTTTAAAGATAATTTTAAACTGTTTTTTTTTTGTGATGAGATTTTGAGTTCGGAGGTCAGATGACTCCCCGGGAAGAGAATATTAGAATATTAGAGCTCACCCGAGTAGCCTCGTAAAACGAGTCTTTCGGATACCCCTAATATCCTTTAAATGTTGTGTGTGTGTTTTTGTGCTTTTAAAAATGCATGCTGTATCGGATGTCTACATTGTATGCTATGTATGGAAATGTATTGAAATAGTGTAGGAAGGAAGCCTTACCAATGTTGGTTCGTGTCTGTCTTCCGCTGGGGAATAGTGTTTGAGGTCGGAGTAGCGTTCCGGTATGGATCGGGATTGCTTCGGGAGGGACCGGTTGTCTGCGGACAGAGTTTCGGCGTGAGTTGAGGTTGTAGGCTGCGTTTGGGCAGAGGTTCGGCGTGCGTGGGGATCGTCGGGATCACTCGGGCGCAGGTTCGGCGTGCGTTGTGGTGGCGGGAGTCACTCGGGCGTAGTTTCGGCGTGGTTTGGGATCGTCGGTTTGACTCGGAAAGAGCCGGGACACCGTGGAAAGACCAGGCAAGGCCTCGGAGTACCACGAGGGGCCTCAGAGTACCTCGAGAGTGCCTTGGGGCAGCGCGGGAGCATCTCGGGAGCGCTCGGGGAGGCTTCGGAGCACCACGAGGGGGCTCGGAAGGCCTCGGAAGGATCCGAAAGGGGCCGGGAGTGCCTCGAGAGGACTTAGAGGGGAGCCAGAAGGCTAAGGGAGGAAGAGAGAAGAGGGAGGTGTGTGAAAATGAGGAGGGGGAGCCCTCTATTTATAGTAAAAATTTCGGAGCAAAGAGGTCCGTACGGACCTTGTAGGTTATCCAGAATTTTGGTTTTCCTCGATTTGAGGGAATCTGCAATGATGGTGAATATTCTGGAATGATGGTGTCCCCTGAGCAATAAGGTCCGTACGGACCAAGTTGACATGCAAAGAGGTCCGTACGGACCAACTCTGCAGGGGGGTAATCATTTCTTCCGGGATTTGAGGGAATATTGTGGACTTTAAGGGGATTTAGTAATCATTGAAACAAAGAGGTCCGTACGGACCTTAATTGCTTTTCTGATTTCCTGAAAATTCCCAAAAGGTCCTTTTGTCCCTTTTTATCCCAGGAAGGCTCCTCCCTTGGTTTGGTTGGGGGTTTGAGAGGGTTTTGAGTGCCAGAGGTCTCCGAGACTGCGTTGATGAGTCTGCGGTGTTTCCCGGGTGCTTGAAAGGGGGTGATCCAGATTGGGGTACTTACAGAAGCCCCTCGACGACGTCACTTATGAAAGAAGTGGGGTCGCCGATAAGATAAGGGTCCTAATCTGGATCGCGTGCTGGGAGAGGAAGTGACCGTGAGGGTCAATGTGAGGACGTGGTGGTGTCCTTTTGTGTGACCGTTTAGGTCAATAGCCGGACCCCGTGATAGGATTCCTACGTATCCCCGGCGGGAATCAAGCCCGGTCGTAGTTCGGGTGTGGGGTGAGTGTTTTGTGAATGCGGGCGTGGTGGTGCCCCGTAGTGTTGTGTGACCGCCGAGGTCGCTGGTAGAGGACGTGGTGGTGTCCCGGGTGACCGCATAGGTCGATGGGAAGGACGTGGTGGTGTCTGGTGACCAGAGTATAGGTCGATGGCCGGACACCCCGTGATAGGATTCCTACGTATCCTGGCGGGAATCAAGCACGGTCGTAGTTCGAGGTCGTGAATTTGTGAGTGCGGGCGTGGTGGTGCCCCGAAGTGTTGTGTGACCGCCGAGGTCGGTGGTAAGGACGTGGTGGTGTCCTAAGATGTGGTGACCGCCGAGGTCAATTGTGAGGACGTGGTGGTGTCACGGGATGGAAATTTTACGATTTTCCTAATCGGGTGGTTTAAGGCCTTAGGGCCGGAGATAGAGTGAGGACTCCGAATCGCCTTCGGTGCGGTTGGTGCCACGCCGGGAGGACTTTGAATCGTCATCCGGCGGCGGTTGGTGCCACGCCGGGAGGACTTTGAATCGTCATCTCGGCGGCGGTTGGTGCCACGCCGGGAGGACTTTGAATCGTCATCTGGCGGCGGTTGGTGCCACGCTGGAGGACTTTGAATCGTCATCTGGCGGCGGTTGGTGCCACGCTGGAGGACTTTGAATCGTCATCTGGCGGCGGTTGGTGCCACGCTGGAGGACTTTGAATCGTCTTCTGGCGGCGGTTGGTGCTGTAACGACCCCAACCCTAGGCATTTATTTTTAATATTATATTAGATGCTTTTAATATTTATATTTATTTTATGTGTTCCATTATGCCTTTAAATTCTTAATTTAAGATAAATTGGGTGAGAAGTAAGATTAAAATCTTTGGAGAATTTATTGGATATTAAATAAAGCATTTTGGGAAAATAATAAAATGGAAATTTGATAAATAATAAAAGGAGGTTAAAATGGGTAGAATAATTAATTTAGGGAAGGGTTAATAGTTTGTGGTGGAAGCCTTTTAGATTTTGTAGGAGGGGCCAATTTGGTCTTATTCTTCTCCTAGGTGACAAGTGTTCCCTTTTCTCTTCCCCCATACTCCCTCTACCCGGCCCCCCCCTCTCCATCACCTCCTCTTACTCCCTTTCCCCCCCTCCTTCTCCTTCATTCATCTTTCTTCTTCAAACTAGAGAAACAAAAGAGACTCCATTGAAGCCTTCTCCCAAGCTTTGAGTCCAAGACCTTTCTCCACCAAAAATCAAGTCCAAGAGCACCTTTGAAGTTGGATTACCTAGAGGAACTCATCTAGCTAAATAGATCAACCTTCCATTGCAAACCCAAAAGTGAGTTATTATGACTTCCTTTCTTTGTATGCTCATCAATGATTTGATGTTGTTATTGTTATTAAATGATTGTTTAATGCCTTAGAATGATAGTATTGTTCATAAAGGTTGATTAAGAATGTAAGAATGTGGATTGAACAAGATTTAGAAACTAAGTGTGAAATGTGATATTGTGATGGTTGAATGAGTAGTAAATCCAAGAGTGAGTAACCTAGGTTGATGTTATTTTGGGAGATTTAAATGATCTATAATGATATGGATGAAGTTAGTAAACCTTTTTATGTTCACAAAATAGAGGAAACTTGGGTTGGGATAAATTGGTATAGCTACATAGGTATTTCCACTTGTTCGAATTGCAGGTTCGGGGCACGAGTCGTGCCACAGTGGCACGAGTCGTGCCTTGGATGGGGACGAGTCGTGACAAGGATTAAAGGGAAGTCGTGCCTTGTGGGGACGCTGTTTCAGGGAAGGCCAAAGGGGCACGAGTCGTGCCACTGGGCACGAGTCGTGCCACGGCCCGGTGACATTGGGTCAACTTTGAAGCCGTTTAAACCTAATCGAACTAGAACCAAAATGAAATCTCTTTAACCTAGATTAAAGTAGAATACTTTGGCTACTCAATGACATCTTAAGTGATCAAAATGGAATTGTGGAAGTAGTTTAAATATTGCCCCGAAAATGGTTGATAGGTTTGATTTGTGACTTCACCAAAATAGTTCCAATTTGGGAAATAGAACTTGAACTTTAATAAATGTTATTCGAGGTCGTATAATGACTATGTAAGAGTGGTTTATGATATATAGTAGCCTCACTCCCTATCTTTAGTGAATAGTTGCAATGGTGTAGAAGCCATAGGTTTCACTATTGAGCTAATTGGTAATGGGTAGGTATCACTTGTGGCATTGTGTCCAAGTTATGGAATTATTGATATTATGGTTATCTTAATATCCTAAAGTATGGACTATTTGGTAAGTGTTATGTGGTATCCCATTGTGTGGATTATGTGTTATATGGTGGTGTGACATCCCAATTGTGGATTTATTTGTTATCATTCATATTTATTGATGATACTATGCATAGTGTATTACTTAAATGTTGCATTATGGTATTGATTGGCATGAGTATACATTACCATGTTATTATATGATTATCCCATTTTGTGGATTATAATTCAAGTATCTATTATGTGCTTGGATGTGTATATGTTCGGGTGGGTATGATGGAAGTCAATCAATTATTGATTTGTTCAATAAGTGATTGAAGGTTCATCATATCGGTGACCCTTCCCCACTCTGTGGCCACAGGGTGGGGGCAATCGTCTGAGTGATAAGTAGCCTTTACATACCGCTGCGATTAGGAGAAACCGGGGAATGCTCTGTATGAAGCCAACGGCTCTCTGCGATGGCGATGATAGTATATGATACTCAAAATATAGGGTCATATATGTATCCCGTTTTTCTTATATGGATCTCTCGGGGTATGAGACCTATAAGCGGTGAATGTGCATGGGGCGGTTCACCAAAGAGTGAGTTTTACTCCCACGTTGTACGACTTATTGTTCGTACGGGAAAAGGTAAAATGAGGTCACGTAAGGTGTTTACCGCTTTCATAATGTGTTAAGTGTTGCCATGCTACGTGTTGCATCTTGTATGGCATCTGCTGCATATCATAATAGCTCATTGAGATTTATTCTCACCCCTCTCCCTTTACTGTTTTAGATTCCGAGGCAGGTGACCCGAACCAGTGAGGCCGGGGATATCATTGTGGACTTTTGCTTTTGGGATTTGACAAGTTAAGTATAGGAGTGGGTTGTTAGGAGTATTTGTTAAATATTCCTCTTTTATATTTTGTATGGAAAACCCTTTTGTTAAACAGATGTAAATTAAGGTTCCCAATGTAATTGATCAGACTTCGGTTTATTAAAATTGTAGTTGGATTTCCTTTAAGAAGGGATATTATCAATTGATTTTTATTTGGAAGTTGAAAGGTGGTTTTCTTTTAAAAGGCAAACAAATGTTTAAAAATTTAAATGGATTTTCTTAGTTTGAGCTCCCTTAGCTCGGGACACGTGTTAGGTCCCGGGTTGGGGTGCTCACAGTTGGTATCAGAGCTTAGTTTAGAGGTCAAGGGTAGATGTCTAAACTAAGGGGGAATGTGTGGAAATTGACGTCGAGTGTTTTATGCAGGAGTTCGTTCTAATGGCCGGAAGCAAGGATGATCAGCGGAAGGTTCTAGAAATTGAAGGAGATATGGGTATAGGTGGAATTCAGAATGGAGAGATGATGAAGTTATTTAGGCAGTTTGTACAGGATATGGAGACTAGAGGATCAGTTCCGAATCAACATGAAGGATGTCAAAGTGATGGATTGGAAAGATTTGTGAAGTTGAACCCACCGAGCTTTAACGGAGGTCCAAACCCGTTAAAGGCAGAAGAATGGTTAGCAGAAATGAATAGGATTTTCGAGGTTATAGAAAGTCCCAACAAGGAGAAAGTTAGGTATGCCGTGTTCAAACTTGAAGGTTTAGCTGATCAGTGGTGGCAAATATTGAAGGGAAGTTGGGAGCGGGATCATACGCCCCAGACTTGGGATAATTTCACCAAACATTTCGAGGATTATTTCGTTTCGATGGTTACAAGGGACAAGAAGGAGATCGAATTCTTAGGACTAGAACAAGGGATCATGACGGTGAATCAGTATGTAATCGGAGTTTGAGGAATTAGCTAGAAGTTGCCCTCATTTGGTATCGTATGAAGCGAAAAGAGTTCATAGGTTTATAAAAGGTTTGAGGACTGAGTTTAGGAAGAAATTTGGGATTGATAGCTTCACCAATTATCGAACTGACCTTAGAGAGAGCTTATAAGATCGAGAAAAATATTGAGGAAAATAGTGGGAAATTGGAAGGTGAGATTGGAGATCAGCCAAGGGCTTTAACTTCAGGAAGGATGAGAGAGAAACTTGTGGTAGCTTCTTCGTCTAGGCCAGTACCCAAACAGTATGGGATGATGTGTAAATATTGCAAGAAGATGGGTCACACTGAAGACAGGTGTTGGAGTAAGCAAGGGAAATGTTTGAATTGTGGAGGAGCGGGGCACTACAAGAAAAATTGTCCTGCATTTCGTCAGAGGTTAGCTTCGGGTGCCGGTCCAAAGGGTCAAAGAGGTGGTATCAAAAGAGATAACAAAGGGGAACCGAAAGAGAGGGTCTGTGGTCGAGTGTGCGTTTCGGGTTCAGGAGAGGTAGATCCCTCAGAGGTCACTAGAGGTATATTCCCTGTCTCAAAGGTTAGGGGTCATATTTTATAGCTCCTGTTGCATATCATTTATATTTGGCATCACATTTTGCTTATATGTGACGTACATTGTTGAGAATTTGTTTTATTGTTAGAGGATTCTGCTCTTATGAGAGAATACCTCGAACCTTCTTTGGTTTACCACGATGGTGATGTGGTTATGGCTGAGCATGCATTGCCAGTTGAATTGGTATAATTAGTAAATTATGACTTTGAGATATACTTGACCTGGAGGGTTAAGTAGTTGTTGTTTCATGGTAGACTATCATAATAAGTGAGTCTCTTTTTTTTTCCATGCTTAAACTGCTTATATTGGTATTTGTTATAGGTGAACCTTAAATGTGAAATTCTGGTTATATGTGGGTATTTAGGGCGAAAGTTTGAATTAAGATGTGAAGAGTAATTGGTATATGCTAGACTTGCTTAGGGAGTCTTTTCCAAAATTTTATGTGCTAGTTGCGAGTAAATGTTAAATGTGCTTTCGTTGGTATATTTTGTTGTGTTGGTTCTGAGTAGGATAAGCAGAATTGTAATTCTTATTTTGATGGCTTTAGGGTAATTAGAATTGATGATATCTTTGTTAATTAAAGTTTCGAGAAGATTGTAAAAATAATTTGAGAGTTGGGTTAATGATACCTTGTGAGGAGTCCCTGTATGCAAAGTTTAGCTAGTTTGAGTTAGCTCGAGAGGATTACAAATTTTGGGTTCTATAGTCTTAAACTCGGGTGTTGCCAAGGATCTTGTGAGGTTGAGTCCGTGATCTTTGAGTTAGCAAGTACTACCTAAGGAATTTAATGAACCCTTAAGAATTGTAAAGTCATTACTTTGGTTGAATCTAAAGGGGCGTATAAATGGTGTAGGTTGTGATGAGGATGAATCATATTGTTAGTGATGGAAAATAGGTTGACTCTTACCTTACCTAGTGGATGTGAGAATCTTGTGAAATTTTAAGTGTGTATTAAAGGAAGATCAGGGTGTAGTGTTATGCAAAATGGGAAGTGATAGCGTATGTTTCGAGGAAGTTAACTTAGATAGAGCGGAAATTTCTTATCATTGTTCGAGAGCGGTTACAATTGTTTGTGTGATTTAAACGGAATCTTATCTTTTGAAGTTCTCTATCGGGGATGGTTACCGATCCTAAGAGTTGAAGGATTTTTGTAGTCGATAGGAAATATGATTACCGGTGGTTGGGTGTGTATAATATCGCTATCATTCTAACATTAAGATAAAACCGTATGAGACGTTGTTAGGAAAGAAAATATCGATCTCTAATTTGTTGGAATGAAATTGGGGAAGCAAGGTCTAAGGTAATTTAGCGCCAAAGTTTGTTAATCCATTTGAAGTTTTAGGAAATGTTGGTGAGTCGACTTATAGACCGATTTGGGGCAGCTTATAGAGTATTTGAAGTTTAAATGTGATATCGTAATGTATTGGGAGACATAAGATGTAATACTTTTATTTGAATATACTTTCTTTGAGGTCGTGAAAATTCGGGTTAGTGATGATGGTATAGTATTCTCGGAATATTAAGTTGTAGTATCACATTACTTATGAAATTGGAAAATCTTGGAAAAATCATAGTGTTGAAGAGACTAATTGGGGAGTGAAGTCCCAGAGTATTCGGGTTAAGAAAGTGTATAGTAGAATTATGCAATGGAAAAATCTAATGGAAAAGTGTTAAGTTAGAATGTGTGAAAGGTAACCCTTGCTATCTGATCCTTAGGGTAAGCGACAGTCAAATTCGGGACGAATTTTCTTTAAGGGGGAGTGAGTGTAACGACCCCAACCCTAGGCATTTATTTTTAATATTATATTAGATGCTTTTAATATTTATATTTATTTTATGTGTTCCATTATGCCTTTAAATTCTTAATTTAAGATAAATTGGGTGAGAAGTAAGATTAAAAATCTTTGGAGAATTTATTGGATATTAAATAAAGCATTTTGGGAAAATAATAAAATGGAAATTTGATAAATAATAAAAGGAGGTTAAAATGGGTAGAATAATTAATTTAGGGAAGGGTTAATAGTTTGTGGTGGAAGCCTTTTAGATTTTGTAGGAGGGGCCAATTTGGTCTTATTCTTCTCCTAGGTGACAAGTGTTCCCTTTTCTCTTCCCCCATACTCCCTCTACCCGGCCCCCCCCTCTCCATCACCTCCTCTTACTCCCTTTCCCCCCCTCCTTCTCCTTCATTCATCTTTCTTCTTCAACCTAGAGAAACAAAAGAGACTCCATTGAAGCCTTCTCCCAAGCTTTGAGTCCAAGACCTTTCTCCACCAAAAATCAAGTCCAAGAGCACCTTTGAAGTTGGATTACCTAGAGGAACTCATCTAGCTAAATAGATCAACCTTCCATTGCAAACCCAAAAGTGAGTTATTATGACTTCCTTTCTTTGTATGCTCATCAATGATTTGATGTTGTTATTGTTATTAAATGATTGTTTAATGCCTTAGAATGATAGTATTGTTCATAAAGGTTGATTAAGAATGTAAGAATGTGGATTGAACAAGATTTAGAAACTAAGTGTGAAATGTGATATTGTGATGGTTGAATGAGTAGTAAATCCAAGAGTGAGTAACCTAGGTTGATGTTATTTTGGGAGATTTAAATGATCTATAATGATATGGATGAAGTTAGTAAACCTTTTTATGTTCACAAAATAGAGGAAACTTGGGTTGGGATAAATTGGTATAGCTACATAGGTATTTCCAGCCTTGTTCGAGTGCAGGTTCGGGGCACGAGTCGTGCCACGTGGCACGAGTCGTGCCTTGGATGGGGACGAGTCGTGACAAGGATTAAAGGGAAGTCGTGCCTTGTGGGGACGCCTGTTTCGGGAAGGCCAAAGGGGCACGAGTCGTGCCACTGGGCACGAGTCGTGCCACGGCACAGTGACATTGGGTCAACTTTGAAGCCGTTTTAAACCTAATCGAACTAGAACCAAAATGAAATCTCTTTAACCTAGATTAAAGTAGAATACTTTGGCTACTCAATGACATCTTAAGTGATCAAAATGGAATTGTGGAAGTAGTTTAAATATTGCCCCGAAAATGGTTGATAGGTTTGATTTGTGACTTCACCAAAATAGTTCCAATTTGGGAAATAGAACTTGAACTTTAATAAATGTTATTCGAGGTCGTATAATGACTATGTAAGAGTGGTTTATGATATATAGTAGCCTCACTCCCTATCTTTAGTGAATAGTTGCAATGGTGTAGAAGCCATAGGTTTCACTATTGAGCTAATTGGTAATGGGTAGGTATCACTTGTGGCATTGTGTCCAAGTTATGGAATTATTGATATTATGGTTATCTTAATATCCTAAAGTATGGACTATTTGGTAAGTGTTATGTGGTATCCCATTGTGTGGATTATGTGTTATATGGTGGTGTGACATCCCAATTGTGGATTTATTTGTTATCATTCATATTTATTGATGATACTATGCATAGTGTATTACTTAAATGTTGCATTATGGTATTGATTGGCATGAGTATACATTACCATGTTATTATATGATTATCCCATTTTGTGGATTATAATTCAAGTATCTATTATGTGCTTGGATGTGTATATGTTCGGAGTGGGTATGATGGAAGTCAATCAATTATTGATTTGTTCAATAAGTGATTGAAGGTTCATCATATCGGTGACCCTTCCCCACTCGTGGCCACGGGGTGGGGGTGCAGCCTACCGTACCGAGTGATAAGTAGCCTTTACATACCGCTGCGATTAGGAGAAACCGGGAATGCTCGTATGAAGCCAACGGCTCTCTGCATGGCGATGATAGTATATGATACTCAAAATATAGGGGTCATATATGTATCCTCGTTTTTCTTATATGGATCTCTCGGGGTATGAGACCTATAAGCGGTGAATGTGCATGGGGGCTCACCAAAGAGTGGAGTTTTACTCCCACGTTGTACGACTTATTGTTCAGACGGAAAAGGTAAAATGAGGTAACGTAAGGTGTTTACCGCTTTCATAATGTGTTAAGTGTTGCCATGCTACGTGTTGCATCTTGTATGGCATCTTGCTGCATATCATAATAGCTCATTGAGATTTATTCTCACCCCTCTCCCTTTACTGTTTTAGATTCCGAGGCAGGTGACCCGAACCAGTGAGGCCGGGGATATCATTGTGGACTTTTGCTTTTGGGATTTGACAAGTTAAGTATAGGAGTGGGTTGTTAGGAGTATTTGTTAAATATTCCTCTTTTATATTTTGTATGGAAAACCCTTTTGTTAAACAGATGTAAATTAAGGTTCCCAATGTAATTGATCAGACTTCGGTTTATTAAAATTGTAGTTGGATTTCCTTTAAGAAGGGATATTATCAATTGATTTTTATTTGGAAGTTGAAAGGTGGTTTTCTTTTAAAAGGCAAACAAATGTTTAAAAATTTAAATGGATTTTCTTAGTTTGAGCTCCCTTAGCTCGGGACACGTGTTAGGTCCCGGGTTGGGGTGCTCACAGTTGGTATCAGAGCTTAGTTTAGAGGTCAAGGGTAGATGTCTAAACTAAGGGGGAATGTGTGGAAATTGACGTCGAGTGTTTTATGCAGGAGTTCGTTCTAATGGCCGGAAGCAAGGATGATCAGCGGAAGGTTCTAGAAATTGAAGGAGATATGGGTATAGGTGGAATTCAGAATGGAGAGATGATGAAGTTATTTAGGCAGTTTGTACAGGATATGGAGACTAGAGGATCAGTTCCGAATCAACATGAAGGATGTCAAAGTGATGGATTGGAAAGATTTGTGAAGTTGAACCCACCGAGCTTTAACGGAGGTCCAAACCCGTTAAAGGCAGAAGAATGGTTAGCAGAAATGAATAGGATTTTCGAGGTTATAGAAAGTCCCAACAAGGAGAAAGTTAGGTATGCCGTGTTCAAACTTGAAGGTTTAGGCGATCGGTGGTGGCAAATATTGAAGGGAAGTTGGGAGCGGGATCATACGCCCCAGACTTGGGATAATTTCACCAAACATTTCGAGGATTATTTCGTTTCGATGGTTACAAGGGACAAGAAGGAGATCGAATTCTTAGGACTAGAACAAGGGATCATGACGGTGAATCAGTATGTAATCAGGTTTGAGGAATTAGCTAGAAGTTGCCCTCATTTGGTATCGTATGAAGCGAAAAGAGTTCATAGGTTTATAAAAGGTTTGAGGACTGAGTTTAGGAAGAAATTTGGGATTGATAGCTTCACCAATTATCAGACAGCCTTAGAGAGAGCTTATAAGATCGAGAAAAATATTGAGGAAAATAGTGGGAAATTGGAAGGTGAGATTGGAGATCAGCCAAGGGCTTTAACTTCAGGAAGGATGAGAGAGAAACTTGTGGTAGCTTCTTCGTCTAGGCCAAGTGCCCAAACAAGATGGGATGATGTGTAAATATTGCAAGAAGATGGGTCACACTGAAGACAGGTGTTGGAGTAAGCAAGGGAAATGTTTGAATTGTGGAGGAGCGGGGCACTACAAGAAAAATTGTCCTGCATTTCGTCAGAGGTTAGCTTCGGGTGCCGGTCCAAAGGGTCAAAGAGGTGGTATCAAAAGAGATAACAAAGGGGAACCGAAAGAGAGGGTCTGTGGTCGAGTGTGCGTTTCGGGTTCAGGAGAGGTAGATCCCTCAGAGGTCACTAGAGGTATATTCCCTGTCTCAAAGGTTAGGGGTCATATTTTATAGCTCCTGTTGCATATCATTTATATTTGGCATCACATTTTGCTTATATGTGACGTACATTGTTGAGAATTTGTTTTATTGTTAGAGGATTCTGCTCTTATGAGAGAATACCTCGAACCTTCTTTGGTTTACCACGATGGTGATGTGGTTATGGCTGAGCATGCATTGCCAGTTGAATTGGTATAATTAGTAAATTATGACTTTGAGATATACTTGACCTGGAGGGTTAAGTAGTTGTTGTTTCATGGTAGACTATCATAATAAGTGAGTCTCTTTTTTTTTCCATGCTTAAACTGCTTATATTGGTATTTGTTATAGGTGAACCTTAAATGTGAAATTCTGGTTATATGTGGGTATTTAGGGCGAAAGTTTGAATTAAGATGTGAAGAGTAATTGGTATATGCTAGACTTGCTTAGGGAGTCTTTTCCAAAATTTTATGTGCTAGTTGCGAGTAAATGTTAAATGTGCTTTCGTTGGTATATTTTGTTGTGTTGGTTCTGAGTAGGATAAGCAGAATTGTAAGTCTTATTTTGATGGCTTTAGGGTAATTAGAATTGATGATATCTTTGTTAATTAAAGTTTCGAGAAGATTGTAAAAATAATTTGAGAGTTGGGTTAATGATACCTTGTGAGGAGTCCCTGTATGCAAAGTTTAGCTAGTTTGAGTTAGCTCGAGAGGATTACAAATTTTGGGTTCTATAGTCTTAAACTCGGGTGTTGCCAAGGATCTTGTGAGGTTGAGTCCGTGATCTTTGAGTTAGCAAGTACTACCTAAGGAATTTAATGAACCCTTAAGAATTGTAAAGTCATTACTTTGGTTGAATCTAAAGGGGCGTATAAATGGTGTAGGTTGTGATGAGGATGAATCATATTGTTAGTGATGGAAAATAGGTTGACTCTTACCTTACCTAGTGGATGTGAGAATCTTGTGAAATTTTAAGTGTGTATTAAAGGAAGATCAGGGTGTAGTGTTATGCAAAATGGGAAGTGATAGCGTATGTTTCGAGGAAGTTAACTTAGATAGAGCGGAAATTTCTTATCATTGTTCGAGAGCGGTTACAATTGTTTGTGTGATTTAAACGGAATCTTATCTTTTGAAGTTCTCTATCGGGGATGGTTACCGATCCTAAGAGTTGAAGGATTTTTGTAGTCGATAGGAAATATGATTACCAGTGGTTGGGTGTGTATAATATCAGTTATCATTCTAACATTAAGATAAAACCGTATGAGACGTTGTTAGGAAAGAAAATATCGATCTCTAATTTGTTGGAATGAAATTGGGGAAGCAAGGTCTAAGGTAATTTAGCGCCAAAGTTTGTTAATCCATTTGAAGTTTTAGGAAATGTTGGTGAGTCGACTTATAGACCGATTTGGGGCAAACTTATAGAGTATTTGAAGTTTAAATGTGATATCGTAATGTATTGGGAGACATAAGATGTAATACTTTTATTTGAATATACTTTCTTTGAGGTCGTGAAAATTCGGGTTAGTGATGATGGTATAGTATTCTCGGAATATTAAGTTGTAGTATCACATTACTTATGAAATTGGAAAATCTTGGAAAAATCATAGTGTTGAAGAGACTAATTGGGAGTGAAGTCCCAGTATTCGGGTTAAGAAAGTGTATAGTAGAATTATGCAATGGAAAAATCTAATGGAAAAGTGTTAAGTTAGAATGTGTGAAAGGTAACCCTTGCTATCGATCCTTAGGGTAGCGGCAGTCAAATTCGGGACGAATTTTCTTTAAGGAGTGAGTGTAACGACCCCAACCCTAGGCATTTATTTTTAATATTATATTAGATGCTTTTAATATTTATATTTATTTTATGTGTTCCATTATGCCTTTAAATTCTTAATTTAAGATAAATTGGGTGAGAAGTAAGATTAAAATCTTTGGAGAATTTATTGGATATTAAATAAAGCATTTTGGGAAAATAATAAAATGGAAATTTGATAAATAATAAAAGGAGGTTAAAATGGGTAGAATAATTAATTTAGGGAAGGGTTAATAGTTTGTGGTGGAAGCCTTTTAGATTTTGTAGGAGGGGCCAATTTGGTCTTATTCTTCTCCTAGGTGACAAGTGTTCCCTTTTCTCTTCACCCATACTCCTCTACGGCCCCCCCCTCTCCATCACCTCCTCTTACTCCCTTTCCCCCCCTCCTTCTCCTTCATTCATCTTTCTTCTTCAAACTAGAGAAACAAAAGAGACTCCATTGAAGCCTTCTCCCAAGCTTTGAGTCCAAGACCTTTCTCCACCAAAAATCAAGTCCAAGAGCACCTTTGAAGTTGGATTACCTAGAGGAACTCATCTAGCTAAATAGATCAACCTTCCATTGCAAACCCAAAAGTGAGTTATTATGACTTCCTTTCTTTGTATGCTCATCAATGATTTGATGTTGTTATTGTTATTAAATGATTGTTTAATGCCTTAGAATGATAGTATTGTTCATAAAGGTTGATTAAGAATGTAAGAATGTGGATTGAACAAGATTTAGAAACTAAGTGTGAAATGTGATATTGTGATGGTTGAATGAGTAGTAAATCCAAGAGTGAGTAACCTAGGTTGATGTTATTTTGGGAGATTTAAATGATCTATAATGATATGGATGAAGTTAGTAAACCTTTTTATGTTCACAAAATAGAGGAAACTTGGGTTGGGATAAATTGGTATAGCTACATAGGTATTTCCAGCCTTGTTCGAGTGCAGGTTCGGGGCACGAGTCGTGCCACTGTGGCACGAGTCGTGCCTTGGATGGGGGCGAGTCGTGACAAGGATTAAAGGGAAGTCGTGCCTTGTGGGGCGCCTGTTTAGGGAAGGCCAAAGGGGCACGAGTCGTGCCACTGGGGCACGAGTCGTGCCACGGCACAGTGACATTGGGTCAACTTTGAAGCTGTTTAAACCTAATCGAACTAGAACCAAAATGAAATCTCTTTAACCTAGATTAAAGTAGAATACTTTGGCTACTCAATGACATCTTAAGTGATCAAAATGGAATTGTGGAAGTAGTTTAAATATTGCCCCGAAAATGGTTGATAGGTTTGATTTGTGACTTCACCAAAATAGTTCCAATTTGGGAAATAGAACTTGAACTTTAATAAATGTTATTCGAGGTCGTATAATGACTATGTAAGAGTGGTTTATGATATATAGTAGCCTCACTCCCTATCTTTAGTGAATAGTTGCAATGGTGTAGAAGCCATAGGTTTCACTATTGAGCTAATTGGTAATGGGTAGGTATCACTTGTGGCATTGTGTCCAAGTTATGGAATTATTGATATTATGGTTATCTTAATATCCTAAAGTATGGACTATTTGGTAAGTGTTATGTGGTATCCCATTGTGTGGATTATGTGTTATATGGTGGTGTGACATCCCAATTGTGGATTTATTTGTTATCATTCATATTTATTGATGATACTATGCATAGTGTATTACTTAAATGTTGCATTATGGTATTGATTGGCATGAGTATACATTACCATGTTATTATATGATTATCCCATTTTGTGGATTATAATTCAAGTATCTATTATGTGCTTGGATGTGTATATGTTCGGGTGGGTATGATGGAAGTCAATCAATTATTGATTTGTTCAATAAGTGATTGAAGGTTCATCATATCGGTGACCCTTCCCCACTCTGTGGCCACAGGGTGGGGGGCATGCGGCTCTTGTCTTGAGTGATAAGTAGCCTTTACATACTGCTGCGATTAGGAGAAACCGGGGGAATGCTCTGTATGAAGCCAACGGCTCTCTGCAGTGGCGATGATAGTATATGATACTCAAAATATAGGGGTCATATATGTATCCTGTTTTTCTTATATGGATCTCTGGGGTATGAGACCTATAAGCGGTGAATGTGCATGGGGGCAGTTCACCAAAGAGTGGAGTTTTACTCCCACGTTGTACGACTTATTGTTCAGACGGGAAAAGGTAAAATGAGGTAACGTAAGGTGTTTACCGCTTTCATAATGTGTTAAGTGTTGCCATGCTACGTGTTGCATCTTGTATGGCATCTTGCTGCATATCATAATAGCTCATTGAGATTTATTCTCACCCCTCTCCCTTTACTGTTTTAGATTCCGAGGCAGGTGACCCGAACCAGTGAGGCCGGGGATATCATTGTGGACTTTTGCTTTTGGGATTTGACAAGTTAAGTATAGGAGTGGGTTGTTAGGAGTATTTGTTAAATATTCCTCTTTTATATTTTGTATGGAAAACCCTTTTGTTAAACAGATGTAAATTAAGGTTCCCAATGTAATTGATCAGACTTCGGTTTATTAAAATTGTAGTTGGATTTCCTTTAAGAAGGGATATTATCAATTGATTTTTATTTGGAAGTTGAAAGGTGGTTTTCTTTTAAAAGGCAAACAAATGTTTAAAAATTTAAATGGATTTTCTTAGTTTGAGCTCCCTTAGCTCGGGACACGTGTTAGGTCCCGGGTTGGGGTGCTCACAGGTGCCACGCTGGAGGACTTTGAATCGTCATCTGGCGGCGGTTGGTGCCACGCTGGAGGACTTTGAATCGTCATCTGGCGGCGGTTGGTGCCACGCTGGAGGACTTTCAATCGTCATCTGGCGGCGGTTGGTGCCACGCTGGAGGACTTTGAATCGTCATCTGGCGGCGGTTGTGGATGTAATGCGCGAGGACTTTGAATCGTCTTCTAGCCGCAGTTGATGTAATGCGCGAGGACTTTGAATCGTCTTCTAGCCGCAGTTTGATGTAATGCGCGAGGACTTTGAATCGTCTTCTAGCCGCAGTTTGATGTAATGCGCGAGGACTTTGAATCGTCTTCTAGCCGCAGTTGTGGAGGCGTGGCTGCCTTGTGCTTCGAGAGGCGTAGATGCCTTTGTGTTTTTGCATGTTGAGTAGAAGGTTGGACTTACGATGACTGCCGGTGCTTGCGCTGCCGTTGGAGTGGGCAAGGATGATGGCCAGTGCTGGGGATATGTAGTCTTGTATGACTTCCCTTTCGACTTGTTGGGGAGGAGCTCGGGCTTACTTTGATGGCCGGTGCTTGCGCTGCCGTTGAAGTGGGCGAAGTTCGGGCTTACATCTGACTGCCGGTGCTTGAATGGTTGGGGATGCGTGACCTTGTAGGGGCCCTTTTCTGTTGGGAAGATGACTTCGGACCTCCAGTGGTTGAGTTGTCGTTGAGCGTTTGGGGGCGTCTTGTGCCTTGATATTCGTGCTGGGAGGTGTTGGCTCCTTCTTGAATTGCCGTTGAGCGGGCGGTGGTTGGATTGCCGTTGGAGTGGGCGAGGACCGGTCTTACGCTGACGGCCGGGGATTGATTTGCCGTTGAAGTGGGCGAGGACCGGTCTTACGCTGATGGCCGGGGATTGATTTGCCGTTGAAGTGGGCGAGGACCGGTCTTACGTTGATGGCCGGGGATTGATTTGCCGTTGAAGTGGGCGAGGACCGGTCTTACGCTTGACGGCCGGTGGTTGATTTGCCGTTGAAGTGGGCGAGGACCGGTCTTACGTTGACGGCCGGGGATTGATTTGCCGTTGAAGTGGGCGAGGACCGGTCTTACGCTTGACGGCCGGGGATTGATTTGCCGTTGAAGTGGGCGAGGACCGGTCTTACGCTGATGGCCGGGGATTGAATTGCCGTTGAAGTGGGCGAGGACCGGTCTTACGCTGATGGCCGGTGGATTGAATTGCCGTTGAAGTGGGCGAGGACCGGTCTTACGCTGACGGCCGGTGGATTGAATTGCCGTTGAAGTGGGCGAGGACCGGTCTTACGCTGACGGCCGGTGGTTGAATTGCCGTTGAAGTGGGCGAGGACCGGTCTTACGTTGACGGCCGGTGGTTGAATTGCCGTTGAAGTGGGCGAGGACCGGTCTTACGCTGATGGCCGGTGGATTGAATTGCCGTTGAAGTGGCGAGACCGGTCTTACGCTTGACGGCCGAGATTGATTTGCCGTTGAAGTGGGCGAGGACCGGTCTTACGCCGATGGCCGGTGGATTGAATTGCCGTTGAAGTGGCGAGAGACCGGTCTTACGCCGACGGCCGCGGATTGAATTGCCGCTGGCGGCGAGGACCGGGTCTTACGCCGACGGCCGGTGGTTGAATTGCCGTTGAAGTGGGCGAGGACCGGTCTTACGTTGACGGCCGGTGGTTGAATTGCCGTTGAAGTGGGCGAGGACCTGTCTTACGCTGATGGCCGGGGATTGATTTGCCCATTTGGCACTTTGGAGGCGCTTCGTGCCTTGGGACTCGTGCTGGGAGGTGTTGGGCTTTGAGCCTCGTCCTCGCAGGGGCCTGGGCATGCTGTATAGTGACGTGGAGCTGAAGATTACGGCCAGTATTGGGGCCTACATCCGGGGTACCGGCCAGGTGGCAATGAGGAGCTGGGCGCGCTCCTTTTTGTGGTATGCACCGGTCCGAGACTTTATTCTCGAACCACGCGACGGCGCTCCATTTGCTCACTGAGAGCTTGATTGACACTGGATAGGGTCTCGCGACATTGCTTGGGGCGAGGCAGCTTGGCCGAGCTCTACTTCTCCTTGGACCGGTTTAGCGGGGCGCGCTCGTTGGCCCTGTTTTGACTTTGCTCCGGAGGTATGAGTTTATTGTCGTTTTTTTTTTTTTTTTTTGATTTAGCAACTTGTCTTTTCTCCGTTTTCTTTTGCACTGAGCCTTCTCTGTTTTTGTCACAGGTGTGGTTTTATGAGGTTTTCCAGTGCTTCCCGTGGGATAGAGATCCGGGGGCTGTTGCTGCGTATCCTGCTATGCTGGGCTGGGCTCGTACGGCGAGGAAGAGGAGGACCACTGGGAAGCTCACCATCGCCTACGGGGATGTGCAGGAGCGTCTGGAGAGAGATAGCCGTGAGGGGTTTGTCTTGTTCCCGTGGGCTCGGTATGAGGGGGATGAGTTTGAGGGGGCTCCCGAGGTGACAGCGCGGCGGAAGATGCTGCGGGGCTTGACTTGTGACGTCATGTACCTGGGGGAGCGGGTCTTCTGGCAGCATGGCCCTGGTGTGCTTCCCGTGGCTCCGAGGGACCCTCCCTTTGGGATGCTTGACTCCCGGGATATGGATGTGCTTGACTTCGAGAGGTACCTTGGCGGTGTCGGTGCCGAGGAGTTCATCTTGTATGGAGAGGAGTACGGGGCCTTCGTGAGGAGGAAGCTGAGGACGCCGCAGGTACTGGCGCGGGAGAGAGAGGCTGGCCCGCGAGCTCCCCAGAGGTTCCGATGCCGGGACCGGATTTCACGTACGTCCGCGGGACGGGTCGAGGAGGAGTGTCTGTACCCGTTCCGGAGCAGGCTCCTGCTGCATACAGAGTGGATCCCGACAGATCGGTGAGTGTGCTGACTCTTTTCCATCTTGGCATCTTTTCTGCATTTTTCTCTTTTTGTTGTTGAGTATAACTGCATTTGATGAGCGTTTCCTTGGCTTCTTGTTGGTGCAGGTCCCGGGGAGAGCCTACGATATGCTGACTCGCCGTTATGTGGCGATGAGGTCGTTTGCGAAGAAGATGGCGTCGAAGATATCTTGCCGGTCTTCGCGACGCGTGCCGGCGTACGAGCCTATGCCTTCGAGGCACTCTGTAGACGTTCCTCCGCCTAGAGCCGAGCCGGAGCCGCAGCAGGAGGGACCTTTGAGGGGGCGGCATAGCATGGATGCCGGGACATCTTCGGGAGCTGCAGGGCCTTCGAGGGAGCAGCCCTTTTATCAGTTCATGCCTCCGCATGGCGCACAGGGTGAAGGTTCCTCAGAGCCTTCCTTCTTTGATCCTTTCGCCGGATTTGATCCTTCTGAGTACTTTTCGTGGCAGCCTCCGGCGGGGGCTCGGTATTCTGATGACGAGGATGTGGCGAGCGAGTTCACAGGGATGCCCGACTTCTCTCTGGAGGACCTCGGCGAGGATGATGATGATGCTGAAGAGTCTGATTAGTATTCATTTGCTTTCCCTCTTTTCATATCCCTCTTTTTTTTTTGTTTAGCAACAGACATTTGATGTACCTGTAATAAAACACATGTATTTGCATGGCAAACAGCATTTTATTTTAAGATGTAATGTCATTTTTTGTGATTCCCGGGATTTGTCCTAGAAATTGTTGCTATTATTATTTTTTATTTTTGTACATGCCACGTGAGCTGAGAGTGTGTTTGTGGGTAGTGTATGTTCACCGGGAATGGCTTTGGCCAGTGTTTGGGCAGTTTGGAGCAAGGTCTCGCCGAGGACAAATGGGCTGTTGTGCATCGTTTGGCACGAGAAATGGGTTACAGTGTGAGCGTGAAGCTTCTGCAGATTTCTTCGTACTTCGTTGGAAGAAGGGCAGGGCATGATCCTTGATTCGGGTCATATCGACATTTCCGAGCCGCCGGAGCGGTTCATGGTTGATGACGAGAGTGACGTTTCCTGGGATGTATTTGCCTTGTGCGTGATGGCGACGCTTTTACGGTCGGTTCCCTTGGCATTTGTGGATGGCGCTTTGCTAGATGTGGTAGGGCACCTTTGCAGCTGGAGAAGATATTGTCCCGTTGGTGCCGGGGGAGACTCTTCATGGTATCGACCGTCCGTGCGACCGGGGATCGTTTTATGAGAGGGGGAAGCCCCGCTTTGCTCACCTTGTGGCTGCGAGAGAGACTTCAAAGCCATGCCCGAGGCTCCGACGTCGTTTAGCCCGTGGTCATTTGCTCGGCCGACCTCTTGTGTTGGATATGGATCGCTCCGCCCGGGAGAGATGGATGGCACAGCTTGGTACACATCGATTCGCCGGTGGGTTCTCGCACTGGAGGATTGAGACCGGGAGGGTCTTGCAGAAGGGTCCCGCGTTGTCGAGTTCCAGTTTGTCTTGGTCCTCCTTCTATATTCCGTCGCTTGTTTCCCGGCAGTTTGGGATGAAGCAGAGCCTTTGTTGGGTGCAGGATGACCTTGCTACTGCGGAGGTAGTTCCTCTTTGTATGGCGGCTTCCAGGTGCCTTCTTGTATTTTACGAGGTATGGAAGTATCCCGCTTTCCCTCCCGTGGTACTCCTTAGACGTCTGGGAGCGTTGTGTTGACGACTCAAGCATCCGGCCCGGCGTATAAGCGGCGTGTTCAAGTCCCAAGTGGTCTTGGAGAGCAAAGGCGTGTAGCGATTCGGGACCCGGTTGCCGTAGCGGCCTATTGCCTTAGGAGTTCCGAAGCTTTGGTCTGACCCTTTGGATGTGACTCCGGGAGACGCTTTGTTTGACTACGAGACTAGAGTTGACCGACCGACAGGGAGAGGTCCTCTTTTACAGACTCGCAGGAGGAGATCCGAGCCGAAGCACGGGCGAATGAAGCCCCGAGAGCCGTTGGATTGTTTGACTCTACTGGGAGGACCCCGATCTCTGACCGAGAGACGCAGAGTTGGTTCACGTGAAGCGAAAGAAGACTCGCCGGGGACGAGGGAAGAAAGGAAAGAATGGCGAGGGACAAGCGCGAGATGGCGCGGAATGACCTCCTAGGTATCCATTCATTGCATTGCAAACACATTATTAGTTAAATGTATTAAAGTCAGTCTTTTAGCATGTTGTGAACTTGAGAGTAGACCGTGCTTGAACTCATCAAGAAATGTTGTAACCGTTAGTGATTTGTGATTTACTTTTAAAAGCTTTGTCGAGACGCAAGATCTTTGTTTGCCTTTGCTTCGTTGTGCACTTTGTCGGCGTCCATCTTTGGACTTTTACGTTGCATCCGCGGGCCGAAGCGATGCAGGCCACGACGGCAATCCCCTTTTCTTTGAGGCTTTGTATTTGGCCGAGAGGTTGAATGCTCCCTTGACAAGTCGTTTTGACGGTCCCTTTTTCGTAGCTTCCTTGCCCTTTGTTGGCGTCGGGCTCTTGACCTCAATTTCGCGGCTTACGCTTGAGCTTCTTTTGTTTTTTTGTGAGCCCTTGCTCGAGCTCTCTTTTTTATATTTTTTTTTTTATTTATTTTTTTTTGTGTGAGCCCTTGCTCGAGCTCTTTTTGTGAGCCCTTGCTCGAGCTCCTCTTTTTTTTTATTGAAGCGCATGAGGGCGAAGACAAGCCCCTGGCTTGGAAGCAGACATGAGTCGGTCGTTTGATGCCGAGTGACCCTTGGATGTCCTTTGATGTTGCCGCCGTCATTTGACCCGGTCAAGGTGACTGCTGGGCGTGTTCTTGAAAAGTGCGTAGCTTGATGGAGGTCTTGATTGACATTCAAACTTTTGACTTTTTGTGTGTTTTTAGACCGGACCAATTAAGGTTGCCTACGTTCCCCCGGACTAGAGGGCTCAGGTCTGCGTAGTTCGACACTACATGGAGTGCCAAGAGATGCACAAAATGTTCTTCTTCAAGCGAAGTATCTGCGAAGTTTGCTTCCGTTGACTGGATTCATGAAGGGATTGCCGTCTAGGTCTGTCAGCTTCATGGCGCCTCCGGAGAAGATCTTTTGAACCACGAAAGGGCCGATCCATGTGGGTTCCCATTTTCCCAGTGGGTTGGTTCGAGTGGGCGGCTTTCTTTGAGTACAAGGTCACCTTCCCCGATGTCTCTGGATTTGACTTTCTTGTCGAAAGCTCTAGCCATCCCGCTTTGATAGGCTCGGACGTGTTCCATGGCCTTTAGTCGTCGCTCATCTAGCGTGAGCCAATTCGTCATGTCGACTTCGAGCCATTCAACTTCGTTGATGTCATTTTCCAGAAAGACTCGGAGTGAGGAATTTCCAGCTCGATGGGAAGGACTGCTTCCATCCCGTATGTCGTGGCAAATGGGGTTTCTCCCGTGGTCGTTTCCGGGATCGATGTGCGGTAGCCCCAAAGTGCAAGGTGCAGCTTCTCGGGCCAATCTCGTCCTCGGGTGGTCATTTTTCGGATGATCCGTTCGAGGGTTTTGTTTGCCGCTTCCACGGCGCCGTTTGTTTGTGGCCGGTAGGGAGAAGATTTGTGGCGTGTGATCTTGAGTTCAGCCAGCCCGTCGAATTCCCTCGAAGTGTGAACCATTGTCCGATATGACCTCATCTGGGATGCCGTGATCGGGGCATGATGTTTTCCTTGAGGAAATGCGCGACCTTCTTGGAGGCGAGTACCTTGTAGGACTTGGCTTCGACCCATTTGGTGAAGTAGTCGATGGCTACTAAGATGAACTCGTGACCGTTGCCGCCCGGGCGGAGCGATTTTCCCGATGACGTCAATTCCCAAGTGGCAAAGGGCCAAGGTGTAGTCATGCAAGAGAGATCATGAGGTGGTAGATGATTGAGGTTGGAGAACCGTTGGCACTTGTCGCAGCCTTTCGACGAAGTGGATGCAATCCGCCTCCATGGAGATCCAAGAGTAGCCCATCCCGAGAATGATTTGCATCGTGGCTCGCGTTCATGTGGGGACCACAAGCCCCATTGTGGACTTCGTTCATGAACTTGTTCGTTTCTTCTTGGCCGACGCAGCCGTAGGAGTGGCCCGTGGTAGCGTTTCTTGTATAACATGTCCCCGAGGATGACGAAATGAGAGGCAAGGCGTTTTAGGGCCATGATGCTCTTGGTTTTGATCCCTTCTGTGTGTGGGTCTTCCTTGTTCATGAAGGTGGTTTCCCCGCTCTTGAGGTATTGGAAAATCTGGTTATACCATGGCTCATTGACGGGCTTAGGTTCTGGGTTCGATCTCACAACAAGAGGCAGAATTTCCTTTCGTCCGACTTTGAAGGGTTTGATTGCTTTTCCTTCTAGGATTTCCACAAGGGAAGCCAAGGTGGCTAAGGCATCCGCAAACCTCGTTTCTGCCTCTCGTGCAAGTAATGGAAGGTGACCTCTTCAAATTGTGTGATGAGGTCCTCCATGCAGGCATGATATTTTTGCAAGCCCGGGTCTATGGTTTTCCATTTGTTGGAGACTTGGTTGATGATCAAGGCTGAGTCCCCATAAACTTCGAGTTTCTGGACATTCCTCTCGAGTGCGGCTTGTAGTCCAAGCAAGCAGCTTCATATTCGGCGGCGTTGTTGGTTACCTCGAAATTGAGCTTTATAAAGCAATTGGGGTGTGCTCGTCCTGATCTACCAAGAGCATACCGATGCCGTTTCCTTTTTGTTGGCCGCTCCGTCAAGAACAAGCTTGCCATCGGTTTTCGCCTTCGATTGCGAAGATTCCCTCGTCCGGAAATTGTGGTTCGTGGCCTCGAGCCTCGTCGGTTGGGAAATCAGCCAGTTGTTCAGCCATGGCCCGTCCCTTGATTGACTTTTGGTTTACGTACTTGATGTCAAATTCCGCTAGGAAGAAAGACCATTTGGCGAGCCTCATTGGACAGAGATGGTTTGTCGAAGAGGTACTTGATCGGGGTCCATTTTGGAAACCAAGTGTGCATCATGTGCGACCGCATGTAGTGTCGTAGTTTCCCGACAACCCATACCGTAGCCGCGGCAGTTTTCTCGAGGGCCGAGTAATCGGGAAGTTCGCCGCCTTGAAACTTTCGATCGACGAAGTAGATGGCGTTTTCGACCCGTGACTCCTTCTTTTTCTTGACAGAGTATGGCTCCAACTGGCGGTGCCTGGCCACGCTTAGGTATAGCAACAATGGCTTTTCCTCGTGGGGAGGACAGAGAATCGGAGGACTCACAAGGTATGCTTTTATTTTTTCAAAGGCATCTTGGCATTCTCGAGTTCCATTCGATGTCGGCGTTCTTCTTCATCGCCTTGAAGATTGGCTCGCACATAGAGGTCAATTGGTTGACGAAGCGGCTACGATATATCAGCGGCCCATGAAGCTTTTCACCTCTCGTTTGAGTTTGCGGTGGTCTCATTTCGATGATAGCTTTGATCTGAGGATCCACCTCGATGCCTCTCTCGGTGACCATGTATCCCAAAACCTTGCCTCGGCTAACCCCAAATGTGCATTTGGCGGTGGTTAAGCTTCATTGAGTGTTTTCTGAGGCGATTGAAGAATTTTCTCAGTGTCCGCGAGGTGTTGTCCGTCCGATCCCTTTCGAGTGAACGATCATGTCATCGACGTACACTTCGATCTCTTTGTGGATCATATCGTGGAAGAGGGCGGTTGCCGCCCGTTGGTAGGTAGCCCCAGCCGTTCTTTAGTCCGAACGGCATTACTGTAGCAAGCAGGTTCCCTGTGGGTTGTGAAAGCCGTTTTCTTGGTCTTCTTCGGCCATCTTGATCTGATTGTAACCGGCAAAACCGTCCACGAAGGACTTGACTTCGAAATTGGTCAGAGTGTCTACCAACATGTCGATGTTGGGTAGTGGAAAATCGTCCTTGGGACTTGCTTTGTTGAGATCTCTAAGTCCACGCAACAAACGTACTTTTCCATTGGCCTTGGTGACCGTGACGATATTGGAGAGCCATGTGGGGTACTCGATCACCCCGATGAAGCCGACGCGAAGCATTTTTTCGATCTCCTCTTTGACTTGTAAAGACCATTCTCGCTTGATTCGGCGTAGCTTTTGCTTGATGGGCCTAGCCTCGTGGATTCAAAGGGATCCGGTGCTCTACAATGTTAGGGTCTAATCCGGGCATGTCTCGGTAAGACCAAGCGAACACATCCACGAACTCTTTGAGCAAAGGCAAGCCAATGCGTCTTGCTCGTGCCGGTGAAGAAACTTCCGATTTGCGTCTCTTTTGGCTCTTCGCCAGCTCCCAAATTCACTTTGGTTAAAACCTCCTCGGCAACTTGGGCCCGGTTTTTCTCTCGCTTGACAAACATGCTTAAAGATGTGCTTAATGTATTGTTCATTTAATGTGTCTCGCTTCTTTATCAAGTGAATCGTTATTAACTGTTTGTGTGTTAGTTAATTTATCGCTGTTAAAGATGCAATGAGAGGATACTCGAAAAGATCGAAGCATTCATTAAGAGCATACGGGAATACATTATTGGCAATGAGTTCGTAATCTTCCGGCGTGAGGCCATCGATGACTCAAGAGACTCAAATTCAAAGCTAATGGACTCAGGATGAGTTTTGACACTAGACTCTAGGACTCGAGGGGTCATACCAAGTTGTTCGATCATGTCCTTTTTTGGCCGGGCAGCTGGGTCCCAGAAGGTGGCTCCGGCTTATTTGAGTGGCAATGAGCTTGATAGGAGATGGGGCTTGAAAGGCTTTATGTCACCGTTCCCGATCATTGCTATCACAGAGTTATCGAAACAAAATCGATTAGATCCGGCATCTCGATTTCTTCTTTGAAGAGCAGTGGAGCAGTGGTTCGTCCCAAGCATCATCTCGCGGAGTCTCTTGCTTTTGTCTTGGGCATTACTAGCTCGAATGTAGACTCGTCCCGCTTGTTGAAGGCAGGAGTGTTGACAGAGAGTTTTTCGAGTTCTTCCGCCAAAGAGGGGTTTTCTTGAACCAAAATTCGCCGTGAATAGTGGTGGTTGTGGATCCCGGCAGGGCGGTGTGTCGAGAAATGCTCTTCGGACAGATTTGGCTTGAGGCCTCCGAATCTTGCCAGTTCCGCCGGAGCTTGTCCATGGTTGTCGGCCGCCTTGTTTGGCGCCGATCGCCTGCTCCCTTTTCTCGGATCTTCTTCCAAGTTGCCGGCCTTCCTTGTGAAGTACTTGGTCATGTCGAAGTCAGTAAGGGACGAAGATCGGAGATGGCTTGCAAGCCTCTTTGTTATCTCGTGGAGCGTTTTCGTGCAGCTCGCTTGTCCTCCGCAATGTGTTCGGGAGTAGGAGAGTATCCCTGTGCCGTGCAGTGGTATTCTGCTCTTTTGATATTGATGATCTCGTTGAGTGCCCCGATGGCGTTTTCCCAAACCGAGCCCCGGATGTAGTTCATGTGCTTCATCATTTTCATCGGGGAGGGATCTTGTCCCAAATCAAAGGTAGGTCTATGTGGCACACTTGGGCCTTTGGGCTTTCGATGGTGAACCCCGTTAGCATCATGCCATCATCGTCGGGTTTGATTTCTAAGACCGGACGCCGTTTGTTTCGGTCCTTTCGTTGACTATGCTATCACCGTAGATGATGGTAAGATCTGTTCCTTGGACGAACTTTACGCACCGATGGAGAGTGGATGCCACCCCATTGATCTCGGTAGCCAAGGGCGTCCCAAAATGGCAAAGAATGTGATCGGGATGTCGATGACTTGGAAATCCGTCTGGGACCATTTGTTTTCCGAACCAAAGGTTCAAGGTGGCTATTCCCAAGATCGGGCGGGACGTTGAGTCGTATGCCTTGATTGCCCGAGTCGAGGGCTTTAGATCGCTTGCTTTGATCCCTAGCAAATCCATCATTTTGGCCGGGAAGGACGTTCATGGATGATCCCCATCTACCAAGACCCGAGGGAGACGACGCCGTCCAATTGAACCGTTATGTAGAGAGGCTCGTTGTGGTCGCCCCCAAATTTTGGAAGATCGAGCTCGTGAAGGTGATGATATTGCCGTAATTGACGTTGCCAATCATCTCGAACCGCTTCATCGTGTGTCACCGTGATGGGAACCATGGTCTCGGGCCGTGCTTTCTTCCAACTTGAAGCTTGTGCGGGTAAGATGAAGTGAGTAAGGACCAGAGCGAGATGTTAGCCTGAGTGCGCTTGAGCCGTGTCAAGACAGATCTTCAACCTTTGGGTCCAAGGTTTCAGCTTCTTTGGCGTAGGGTCCCTTTTCGCCCGTGGCTCGTGTATGGCCGGCCTTTTGTCCGTCCGTGGAGAATTCACCGGGATTTGACCGAACGTGTCGTAACATTCACCTCGGACTTATGGTTTTGCTTGTCTCTCCCATTTCTCGGAGCGGGAGGAGCCTCGATTGGCGTAAGGCCGATCGGCGCATTTCAATTCGTTCACCGTCATGGCTTTTACCAAGCATCAATAGTGGCTTTGAGATCTTCCCAAGACAGGGTTGGATTATCCGACCTTCGGGCCTTCGGTGGCGGTGCGAAGCTCGTCCCAAACTCTGATCATGGAGCAAACATTGTCATGGCCCCGTGCGTAATTAGGCCGGGAGGTTTGGCTGGAGTAGATGACATAGTAGTCAAACTTTCCCGAGGGTTCTCCAAGGGTTCCGACCGTGGGATCACCGCATTCATACCTCTTTTTCGCTTTTGTTGAGAAGATAGCTTCTTCTTTCGTCGAGGACGGCCCTCGTTCATTGCATCCTCGAATTCCATTTCCGTGCACAAGCACCGCAATCACGCACGTCCCACCGCATGTGTTCGTTGTTCGGCGGTGGTACCGGGACCTCAGAGGCCGGATGGGCAAGCTTTCCTCTCGGAAGGTCTTGTGGCCTTACGTCATAACCGCATGGCTCGTACGAGGGTAACAGTTGACTTCGGGAGACAATGAGAGATGTTAGAGGTCGTAGGAGCGCCATGGCTTGGGAAGCCCAGTAGTCGGGTGGCTAAGGTTCCGAAGTGGTGCATGGCACCTTCGATCCAGCTTGTTGCTCACCTTGACGTTTCTCAATAGCCATGAGGACCTCGCCAAACTTCTTCCAATGTTGGGAAATTTCTTGGGGGTAAGGTCCCGTTCTCATCGTTGTTATCCACCGACTTGGCCATGGGGAATTGACTGACCGTCCCGGTGACAGAGGTGGGTAGGACCTTGCTGTTTTGACACCGGGAGACGGGTTCCCGGTACTCTCGACCACTCTCTGTTAGCTGGAGGGGGTGATGGGCAAGGTTTAGACACAGGAATGGCCTAACGGGATAAAAGGGGGAAAGCTCACGTGGCATGCGGCTTCCGTTTCTTTTATTTTTTGATTTTTTTTTTGTTTGTTTTAATTTACTTAAAACATGTTTTCTCGTAATCCTAGGTAGGTTGGAAAAGATTGCTCTTCTTTTCGCAACTATGCTAGATCCCGGGTCGCTGGAGACCATCTCGTGCGGCTATAAGCCCCTCGTTTTGCACCCGTATTTCGACATCCCAGTGGACACTGTGCGAGGGTCCTATAGTGCAAGCGGTTTCCACCGGCCTAAAAGAAAAATCGAACCTAAGGACCGAGCCTGTCATGTTCGTTTTGATGCGTTAGCCATGTGAATAGTGAACCGAGCCGGCCACCGAGTCAAGATCGTGTCAAGAGTTCGGCATGACCTTCTCTTGCTTGCTTGCGCAAGGGATCCGTGACGTTAGGGCATTGGCCGGGTCATATCGTCATGGCCGACGACAAAGGCGTGATGACATGGTGTCATGTGAGCATGGATGTATATCCGGACGGAACATCGTCAGCGTAGCTTCGGAAATCAAGATCGTGTCAAGATTTTAGCATGACCTTTCATCGCTTTGCTTGCGCAAGGGATCTTGAGTTCCGAGCCTTGACTTAAAAATGGCCGGCATGGTATATGTATCCAGCCGTATGACACCTGACCGGGTAAAACCAACCGAGTCCGGGACAGAGTGTGACTCAAGACTCAAACGTGCGTGGTTGACGCCGGCTAGGATGGGATGTTTGGAATGATCCCGTGCGCGCCCAAGAGGCCTAGGAAGACCTAACGGATCTGCAACCGAGACCACTCCGGGTTTAGGGTCAGAAGTGTGCCAGATCCGAGGCGCGAGCTGCGCGTAGTGTGCGGTAACCGAGGCAAAGAAGGCGCGTAGTGTGCGGTCTCTAAAATTCTTTTTCCGAGTAAAATAGAAGTTTTTGAAGAATTTTAAATGTATGCACAGATGTATATTGATGCATTTTTTTTTTTATTTTTATTTTTTTTTTTTTGTAAAATAAAAACGAAGCACGTGCACACACACACAACAGCTTAAAGGAAGGGGTAAAATGAAAGTTTGACCCTCATCATCGTTTTAAAAATCTTTTGTTTTGTTTAAAAGTTTTTAAAACAAAATATGTCCCCAATGAGTCGCCAACCGAAATAGCCCGGATCCGAAAGGCCTCGCGGCCCCGCATCCGGCAAGCCTTTTCGCGGCTGAAGCCAGCTTCGTCTCGCCGTTTTTGTTTTTTGCAGAGTCGCCACGCCGTTTTTATTAAGCCCAAAACATTGAAAAGGGCATCGCTTAAAGATAATTTTAAACCGTTTTTTTTGTGATGAGATTTTGAGTTCCTGAGGTCGATGACTCCCCGGAAGAGAATATTAGAATATTAGAGCTCACCCGAGTAGCCTCGTAAACGAGTCTTTCTGATACCCCTAATATCCTTTAAATGTTGTGTGTGTGTTTTTGTGCTTTTAAAAATGCATGTCAGATCGGATGTCTACATTGTATGCTATGTATGGAAATGTATTGAAATAGTGTAGGAAGGAAGCCTTACCAATGTTGGTTCGTGTCCGTCTTCCGCCGGGGAATAGTGTTTGAGGCTCCTGAGTAGCTGCTCCTGTGATGGATCGGGATTGCTTCTGGGAGGGACCTGGTTGTCCGCGGACGAGTTTCGGCGTGAGTTGAGGTTGTAGGCTGCGCGCAGCGCAGGTTCGGCGTGCGTGGGGATCGTCGGGATCACTCGGGCAGGTTCGGCGTGCGTTGTGGTGGCGTGAGTCACTCGGGCAGAGTTTCGGCGTGGTTTGGGATCGTCGGTTTGACTCGAAAAGAGCCGGGACACCGTGGAAAGACCAGGCAAGGCCTCGGAGTACCACAAGGGGCCTCAAAGTACCTCGAGAGTGCCTCGGGGCAGCGCGGGAGCGTCTCGGGAGAGCTCGGGGAGGCTTCGGAGCACCACGAGGGGGCTCGGAAGGCCTCGGAAGGATCCGAAAGGGGCCGAGAGTGCCTCGAGAGGACTTAGAGGGGAGCCAGAAGGCTAAGGGAGGAAGAGAGAAGAGGGAGGTGTGTGAAAATGAGGAGGGGGAGCCCTCTATTTATAGTAAAAATTTCGGAGCAAAGAGGTCCGTACGGACCTTGTAGGTTATCCAGAATTTTGGTTTTCCTCGATTTGAGGGAATCTGCAATGATGGTGAATATTCTGGAATGATGGTGTCCCCTGAGCAATAAGGTCCGTACGGACCAAGTTGACATGCAAAGAGGTCCGTACGGACCAACTCTGCAGGGGGGTAATCATTTCTTCCGGGATTTGAGGGAATATTGTGGACTTTAAGGGGATTTAGTAATCATTGAAACAAAGAGGTCCGTACGGACCTTAATTGCTTTTCTGATTTCCTGAAAATTCCCAAAAGGTCCTTTTGTCCCTTTTTATCCCAGGAAGGCTCCTCCCTTGGTTTGGTTGGGGGTTTGAGAGGGTTTTGAGTGCCAGAGGTCTCCGAGACTGCGTTGATGAGTCTGCGGTGTTTCCCGGGTGCTTGAAAGGGGGTGATCCAGATTGGGGTACTTACAATACCGCGCGACATATTGAGCCACCAGGCGTGGGTGACAGCCTGTTCTCCTAATTTGATTAGGAAACATATTGATGCTATTATAAATATGAGAGGGCTGTCAACCCTAATCGCCTAGCCGAAATTTTTCAATAGAAAATCACAATCAAAAGTCCTCTCAATATTCTTCCATAAGTTTTTGGAATCTAGCAATTCCCAATCCGAGAATTGTTCTCGACATTCGTATTTGTGTGGATTACAAAAGAGGGTCTTAATTTGTTCAAACAAATAAAAGGCCTAGAGTTCAAATCTGAAGATCCAAAGGAGTTGAAGATTCGAAGATTTGAAGATCAAAGTTTGTGATTACGAATCACATAATTATACGTTCGATAGATCAAAACCAGAAAGCGATTAAGGTTGGTAAATCTATCTCGTAAGAATTCAATTTAATCGTATAGAACGGATCCTAGGCTCATGGGTTTTAAGTTATTAATGCTAAAATTCCGCTGCGCATGGACCCTTGAAACCCAACAGGAAGAACGGATCGTCGTTCACCCAAGGTGCCTTGCCGGAGCAAGTCTTCCAAGATTTCATTAATCGTGCTTGCTTGCATGCTTTCTTGTGTGCATGTGTTTGAAAGTAGGGGGAGGGAATGTCCCAAGTCGTCTTCCGGACGTACAAGCCATTTATTGGTTGTCGCTCGGGATTTCTTGGATTTTATGTATTCGGGATTATGATCCCGTCCTCATCTTGGACTTGTGATCATTGCATTTTTTATCCTTGGGACTTTGCATGATCGAGAGAATGACTCTCTTTATAGTCAAAGATGAGGTTCTTTAGGAAGGAATGTCCTTAGCCCATCAATCCTACACTTTAAGACGGTCGAGCTCATATAGATGCTTCATACTCATCTTAAGTGATAATCGGAGATATAGGGTTCAAGGTTGTCCCTTTCTAAAGAAATTATGAACCCTTTATGGAAGGAACGATGTAAAGATAGAATCTTTTACACCGGTCCGTTCCAAGGTTGCTAATGGGGACATGGGGGAATTCATGTAAAATGACATTTTTAATGAAAAGATGACATTTTTGGGTTGCAAAGGATGCATTTGATTTAAAGAAATGATCTTTAATTTGCAAAGGATGCATTTGATTTAAAGAAGTGATCTTTATTTGCAAAGGATGCATAAAGACATGATTTTTATGCAAAGGATGCATTTTTATGAAGAAATTGAGATTTGAATATGCAAAGGATGCATGAAGATTGTATTTTGAAAAGCATAGGATGCTAATTTAGGATAAAGATATGATCTTTAATGCAAAGGATGCTTGGAAAAGGATTTCATATGCAAATGATGCATTTTTATCATAAAGATTGGATTTTTATATGCAAATGATGCATAAAGATGATATTTTTATGTAAAAATAGGGTTTTTAGGTGCAAAGGATGCACCTTTGATTCAAAAGATTACATCTTTAATGGCAAGGGATGCCTAATGCATGCAAAGGGGGAAAGGGGGTATAAAGATATGATCTTTAATCTACCAAGTCCCAAACAAGATAATAGCAAAATATGAAATGCAATGAGCAATTAGGATCACATAGAGCAATTAGGATGCAAGTTTAGGGTGTGAGAGGTTACCAATGGCTTCCTCTTCTTCTTTGGATGGAGCTAGGTGGGAAGGTTGATCTTGGGATCTTCAAGGAGGAGGGAGGTGGCTTCTTGGCCTTCTTCTTCACCTTCTTGGACTTCCAGCAGCTCTTGAGAGGGTCTTCTTCGTATTATGAGAGTATTATGCTTTTTGTTGGTGATTAAAATGGGTAGAGGAGGGCTCTATTTATAGGCAGTCTGGATAAGGCTAATGAAGCCGTGCGGCCAGAGACCCTTGGCTAATGCAGCCGTGCGGCATTATCCACAATGACTCAGCATATTTCTAGAATCATGCAAGGTGGCATATTCTAGATCTTTCCTAATTAAGAAAAACGTGTTTCTTAATTAGGAAGCTTCCCCCTTCAAATTTTTTAATTAATTTGGAACAGTTCCAGAATATTTCCGGAACACTAGGAAGGTTCGGGGAATTACCGGAAAACTTACCGAAATTGTCGGAAAATTTAACCGGAAGGCATGAGCCAGATTTGGGTACTTACACTAGTGGGAGTAATCTTGAAGAAATTCAAGAACTCGAAAATAACATGGAACCAAGAGTAGAGACAGAACCAAGTTCACAAGGAGTTGTGGAACCGGTTCAAGATGCACAAGTCCATCGTTGATCAGATAGGTTACGATCCAAACTCGAGAAATATGGATCTCTCGTATCGAAAAGTAATAAAATGGAAGTCATTGAGAATGACGAGTCTACTCCCTATCAAGAGGCGATGTCCACTCCTGATTCGGATAAATGGCTAGGAACCATGGAATCCGAATTACAATCCATGTCTTATAATAAAGTTTGGAACTTGATTGAGCCACCTTAAGATGTAAACACCATAGGGTACAAGAGTGTCTTCAAGGAGAAGACCGACATGGATAGGAAGGTGTGTACTTTCAAGGCTAGGCTTGTAGCAAAGGGATTAAGGAAAATTCATGGTATTGACTATGATGAAACCTTTTCGCCAGTTGCAATGCTTAAGTCTATTAGAATTTTAATTGCCATAGCTGCATATTACGACCATGAGATATGGCAAATGGATGTCAAACGACTTTCCTAAATGGAAAGATTCTTGAGGATGTGTATAGTACACAGCCTGAAGGGTTTGTCGATTGAAAAATTCTAATAAAGTATGCAAGTTGCAAAGATCCATAAATGGGTTGATGCAAGCTTCGAGGAGTTGGAATCTTCATTTTGATGAATCGGTCAAAGAGTTTGACTTCATCAAAGAACGAAGATGAACCATGTGTATACCAAAAATTCAGTGGGAGCGTAGTACTATTTCTAGTATTGTATGCCAATGATATCTTACTCATTGGAAAGGAAGTTCCGGCACTTCAGACTGTCAAGTCTTGGTTAAGGAAATGTTTTTCCAATGAAAGATTTGGGTGAAGCCGCTTACATCCTTGGCATCAAGATCTATAGAGATAGATCTAAAAGGATAATTGGTTTGAGTCAAAGTACTTATATTGACAAGGTTCTTAGAAGATTCATGATGGAAAATTCTAAGAGAGGTAACTTGCCAATGGGTCATGGTGTTACTCTTAGCAAGACTTAGTGTCCTATGACAACTAGTGAGCGAAAGAGAATGGATGAGATTCCTGTGCTTCGGCTATTGGATCTATCATGTATGCCATGATTTGTACTAGACCCGACGTCTCGTATGCTCTAAGCATGACGAGTCGATACCAATCTGATCCTTGTGAGAACTATTGGATGGCATATAGGACAATCCTTAAGTACTTAAGAAGGACTAAGGATACGTTCTTGAACTTTGGAGAGTTGGAAATTGATCTTGTTGTAAAGGTTACACAAATGCAAGCTTCCAAACTGATAAAGATGATTTTTGATCGCAATCGGGATTTGTGTTTATGCTTAAAGGAGGTGCGGTTTTGTTGGAAAAGTTCCAAGCAGAATACCGTAGCCGATTCTACAACTAAGGCCGAATACTTAGCGGCATCCGATGCAGCTAAAGAGGCAGTTTTGATCAAAAGTTCATTAGTGACTTGAAAGTTGTTCGAAGTATCACTAATCTGGTGGAACTTTTGTTGTGACAATAGTGGTGGCATTGCGCAAGCAAAGGAACCAAGATCACATCAGCGATCCAAACACATACTTAGACGTTCTCACCTCATTCGAGAATTCATAGAATGAGAAGACGTTTAGATATGCAAAGTATCAACCGATGATAACATAAGGGATACACTTACAAAGCCCCTCGCAGCAAAAGCATGATGGTCATGTTAGGTCCATGGGTATACGATACCTATGAGATTGAGCCTAGTGCAAGTGGGAGATTGTTGGTGTTATGCCCTAGGCGTATGATTATGTTTGACTGATAATCGATATCGTTATTAATCGTCTTTACCATTTATTATAGAGAATGTTAATTTGGATTATTATATGTTTTACATGTTTATCATAATAATCTACGTCCCTAGTTATTAAGAATAACTAGTATAAGTTGGTAATGGATAATAATGGAGATAATTATATGCAACTTATGGGTACTTGCTAGAGAACAAGTACTGGGCATGACCTACTGATGAGATTTATGACATGGTCTATAGTCATATATGTCATAATTAAATCTCATGATAGTCGTGTCATTGGAATCCTTTGTACCTGAGATTATCATCGTCTTCCACATGATGAACGTTACGTTTGATGTAGTCTAACACTCTCTTTAATAGGATAGCAATAAAGGCTATGTTGGCATGACTAAATTCTTGTAGGGAAGAATGATAAGTCAAGATGGGATTTGTCCCTCTCGTTGAGAGAGATGTTTGCTTGGTCCCCTCTATGAATAGTGTTGATGAAATGTATGGCCATACTCAAGAGATTTGATAGAGATCAAATGCACTTGGATTATCAACATATTCGGAATCGAGAAAGCATTGAACAATATAAGTTGACGTGGACCATAACTTATGTTCAATATGACATAGTGTGACAAAGGGATTGTGACAATGATCTATTAAGGAAATCAAGATTTGATGTTATATTTAATTGGGTGGACATAATGATTTGCTAGAGGTCACTTATGTCTTGTGAGGTTGATGTTTCAACTCACTACCAACATAAAATATAATTCCTAAAGGGTCACACACAAAAGAACGGATTGAAAATGGCTGAAATATGGAAATCTGGGGTCAGGGGACGACTCGTCCCCAGTTGGCCCAATTTGTCCCCAAGGGAGGGACGAATGAATCTGAAGACTGCAATTAGGGGACGACTCTTGCCCTACGGGACGACTCTGTTAGGTTTTGGGGTTACAAACGCAGCAGAAGACTTGGAAATAACAACAAAACCCTAGCCCTACGATCCGTCTAACATGAATAGTTAAAACCATGAAATAGAATTTACATACCTTAATGCGATTATGTTGAATTTTTCAAAAAGGGTCTTGGATTCAAATCTTATTTGAATCGATGAACAACCTTCGAAACTTTGAACCGTTGATGAAGCTTGGATCTTCTCCTTCCTTGTTCTACCTTGGTGAGAAATCAACAATGGAGTTTTCAAGCTTTAGGAGGTAAAGCAACCTCCCTCTAATGGTGATCCACACGCGAACGAACCAAGAACTCTTCTTGTTGGATTGCTAGATGATCCTTCCCGATTATTGAAACGATTTCAATAATCAATGGCTAATAATATGGAATTTACTTGGAGTAATTTTGATCTTTGATTCATAATCTAGATCTCTATTTTGGTGTTTCATAAACCCCAAAATACCTTGTTGGACTAACTTAAAAATTGGCTGCAAAAAGGATGTATTTATATCATATATAACTCCCCTAACAATTAGGGTAGAATCCTAGTTGAAACCAAAACCTTTTGTGCCAAGGAAAAAGCGTACGGACCGTTTCAGGGCATTGGCACGAGTCGTGCCCAAGAGCACGAGTCGTGCCCTAGCCTAAAACAGTCGTACCACGATTCGTGACCAAGAAAACAGTCGTACTGGATTTTGTCACGAGTCGTGCCCTTATTCACGAGTCGTGATCACGAGTCATGCTCGTGGTCACGAGTCGTGCCAGGCCAAGTTTGTTGCGCGATGAATTATGCCAGTGGCAAGTTGTGTCGCACGACTAAACTAGCCACCACTCCAATTCCAATTTTCAGCCAGAATCAAATTCGCTCTTTGTGTGTGACCCAAATAGGAATTATATTTATGTTGGTAGTGAGTCGAAACATCGACCTCACAAGATATAAGTGGTTTCTAGCAAACCATTATATCCACCCAATTAATATAACATCAAAGCTTGATTCCTTAATAGATCCAATGTCATAATCCCTTTGTCCACGATGTCCAATTGAACATGAGTCATGGTCTATGTCAACTCATTCCGTTCAATGCTTTCTCGATTCCGAATATGTTGATAATCCAAATGCATTTGATCTCTATCAAATCATTTGAGTATGGCCATACATTTCATCAACATTATTCATCAAGGGGCCCAAGCAAACATCTCTCTTCATAAGAGGGACAAATCCCATCTTGACTTATCATTCTTCCCTACAAGAATCCAATCATGCTAACATAGCCCTTATTGCCATCCGACTAAAGATAGTGTTAGACTACATTAAACATAACGTTCATCATGTGGAAGACGATGATAATCTCAGGTACGAAGGATTCTAATGACACGACTATCATGAGATTTAATCATGACAACAGACCATGTCATAAATCTCATAAGTAGGTCAAGTCTAGTAATCCTTCTCTAGCAAGTACCCATAAGTGTAATGTGCATCTCCATGCATATAATCATCTCCATGATTATCCATTACCAACTTATACTAGTTGTTCACAACAACTAGGGACGCAGTTCAATATAATAAACATGTAAACATATAATGAACCAAATAATCTTTCTCTATAATAAACGATAAAGATGATACATAACGGTTTTAAGTTAAACATAACTAAAGCCTAGGGCATTACACCAACAATCTCCCACTTGCACTAGGCTCCATCTATGTATCGAATACCCATGGACCTAACATGACCATCATGCTTCTGCCTGTGAGAGGGTCTTTGTAAGTGAATCCCCAATGTCATCATCGGATGATACTTTGCATATCTCAACGTCTTCTCATTCTAATGAATTCTTGAAAAACGTCTAAGTATGTGTTTGGATCGCTGATGTGACCTGTTCCATTGTTTGCACAAATGGCACCACAATTGTCACAACAAAAGTTCCACCGATTAGTGATACTTGGAACATTTCCAATACACTAAATGAACTTTTGATCCAAACTGCCTCTTTAGCTACATCATATGTTGCTAAAATTCGGCCTTAGTAGTAGAATCGGCTACGATTTTCTGCTTGGAACTCTTCCAATAAAATCGCACCTCTAATAAACATAAACACAAATCCTAATTGCGATTTTAAATTAATTTTGTCAGTCTTAAGTGTCGGAACTTCGTTTCTAATGAGCAAGATATCATTGTCATAAAACAATAGAAATAATATTACGCTCCCACTGAATTTCATGCATACACAGGGTTCATCTTCATACTTGATGAAGTCAAACTCTTTGACCAATTAATCAAAATGAAGATTCCAATTCCTCAAAGCTTGCTTCAACCCATCTCATGGATCTTTTCAACATGCATACTTTATTAGAATTTCTTGGATCGACAAAACTTCGGGTTGTGTACTATATACATCCTTAATAATCCTTCCATTTTAAGAAAGCCATTTGACATCCATTTGTCATATCACATAGTCATAATATGCGATTATGGAAATTGAAATTCTAATAGACTTTGGCATTGTAACTGGCAAAAAGGTTTCAACATAGTCAATACTATGAATATGCCTAAATCCCATTGCTACAATCCTTTGTCATGAAAGTATACACCTTCCCATCCATGTCGGTCTTGAAGACCTACTTGCACCCTTTAGTTTTTACACCTTCAGGTAGCCCAATCAAGTTCCAAAATTGATTATCAAACATGGATTGCATTTCGGATTCTATGGTTCCTAACCATTTCTCCGAACTTAGCAGTGGACATCGCCTCAAGATAGGAAGTAGGATTGTCATTCTCAATGACTTCCACTTTATTACTTTTCGATACGAGAAATCAATATTTCTTGAGTTCAGATCGTAACCTACCCGATCTACGATGGACTTGTGCATCTTGAACCGGTTCCACAACTTCTTGTGAACTTGGTTCCGTCTCTACTCTTGGTTCCATATTATTTTCGGATTCTTGAACTTCTTCAAGATTAATTTTACTCCCACTAGATTCTTTATTGAGGAACTATTTCTCAAGAAACGAATCATACAGAGCAACACACATTTTGTTCTTTTGCGGTTGTAAAATTAATTTCCGAAAATAACCTTTCAGATTTAGGTGCTAACTTATCGGAGACGAGTCTCTTCATATAAGCTTTTGCAAACCCAAATCTTCATGAAAGACAAACTTAGTTTCTTTCATGCCACATCTCATGTGGGGCCTTAGGAACCGATTTAGTAGGAACACAATTCAGTGTAACCGCATTATTTCTAATGCATATCCTCAAAAGATAATAGAAAAGTCAACTTTGACACATCATCGAACGAACCATGTCCTACAAGGTTCAATTCCTCCTCTCAGACACACCATACAATGTGGTGTTCCGGGTGGAGTCAACTTTGAAATGATTTCACAGTTTTTTGAGATGAATATCAAACTCTTGGCTCAAATATTCACCACCTCGATCTAATCGAAGTACTTTAATAGTTTTTCCAAGTTGTTTTGTACTTCATCTTGAAATGTTCGAAACATCTCAAACGATTCACCTTTGGACTTCATCAGATAGACATAGCCATATCTAGATAAGTCACCGGTGAATGTGACGAAATACCGAAATCCTCCCCTAGCAATGCTGCTTAATAGTCCACATACATCTCATGTATAAGAACCAATAAGTCACTAGCCCACCCACTACTCTTAGTGTAGGGTGGTTTGGTCAATAATCCCAATAAACAAGATCCACATTCCCCAAATGATTCATAGTCATATGAGTCTAAAAGTCCATGTTAATGGAGTTTAGATATATGTTCCTTATTTATCTGACCAAACCGGCAATGCTATATGAACGTGTTGTTCACATTATTCGGTTTAGATTTATCACTTATATTATAAATATCTTCAATATTATTTTGTTTCTAAACATCAAGGATATGAAAACCATTCAATGACATATGCGATACAATAAGGCATATCATTAAATGAATATAAAACTTCTTATTCTCAATAAGAAAATTATATCCTTCGTCATCCATATGAGAAACAGAAATAATACTCCTACTCAAATCCGGAACGTAGTCACACTTGTTCAAAACAAGTACTAGTCCACAAGGTAAAGTGACTGCATAAGTCCCTATGGTTAATGTAGCAACTCTTGCTCCATTCCCACGCATAGGTTTAATTCACCTTCTTTGAGTAGCTTTCTATTCTTTATTCCTTGCACATTTAAACAAATGTGGGATCCAATCCGGTATCATATACCCAAGAACAAGAAGTCGAAAGGAAAATATCTATCATATAGATACCTGAAGTAGTAGCAATCATATTGTCCTTCTTTACCTTTTAGGCCTTCCTAATAAGCCTTGCAACTTTGCTTCCAATGACCAATCTCATTGCAATGGTAGCAAACTGCATCCTTTTGAGACACTTTGGGTTTAGCCTCTTCGGCTTTGGCAACTTTTGCCCTAGGTTTAGCAATCTTTGCTTCACCTACTTTGTGTTTCCTTTTAAACCCCTTTTTTGTGTTAACCATTAACACAACAAACCTCTCTTGCCTAGCTTGCACTTGGAACATTTCCTTTGTGCGTTGTGCTAGAACAAAAGTATCTTCCATGTGTTCAAGGTCCTTCATAAGAGCCTTTAAGCATGGTGGCAAGTATAAGACAAACAACATCATAGGAATCATCTCTATGTTTCGTATGTTGCTCCTTATCTACCCTTTGCAATATTTGCAGTGGGTTCAACAGGAACTGATTCGTCAAGAACGTACACATTTGCCTAAGAACAATTCTTGAGCATCTGATCAAATCAGAATAACTTGTACCGTTCTTTTCGAACTTTGTCCTTCATAAGGACGAATCGCAATTTATTGTGTAATGCTATTTCTACAACAAAATATGCAAACTATATGAACACATATCAATATCAACACATTCTAAGAGCAAATAATGTATTTCACAAATACTCCCACTAAATTATACACCTTCTAATACAAGCATGTATCATATAATTATAGTGGGCTAAGATCCATATTTCACTTGGTTTTGGTTTAACTGAGTCAATGCCCGAAATCAAGCTATTTAGGTAGAAGCATCAATCATATCTCTATATGACTCTTAGGTCTTTTATGAGATTTCCTTAGACATCATATGTCAAAAACATGTTTTAAATCTCATCTATGCCTTGGGTCAAATCTCATTTGAAAGCACCAATTAAGTCAAAACCTTTTTCAAACGTATGAGACATGGAACGATGCACCTAACTGAGTCAAAACTATATCAACCATTATCTCATCTTGCTCACAAATTAAGATATAAGATGCACCCAACTGAGTCAAAACTACATCAAATACCCTAAAATTTCACAAGTGTTCTAATCAAGGAATGGCATAAGACTTAAATATTTAGAAGGTTTTACATATAACAAACATCGCATGGCTGTAAATGAAACTTATGTGTACATCATCATGAACATGGGATTTTCACATAAAATCCTACTTCAGGATCATACCAATAATCATATAATAAATAACAATTATTAACTACATAATTATTCCATTCTCAAAATATATGGATTAAAATAATCATGTTAATCAAATTAAAACGAACATCAAATCCTAAACAAACAATTTGTTTCAATTTTGAGAATTTACCAATCTACTTTAATCACATTAAATAGATCAATATCCCATGTAAAAGATTAATCATATTAATCAATTATTAATCATAATAATGGTATATCATATATACTTGTTTTTCTAAAAAACAACACACATAAAATCATAGATCTATTTCACATATAGCATGTAAAGCATTTAATCTCATTAAATCTAGCATGCCAATTTTAACCTAAACATGATAAGACGTGGCTCTGATACCACTGTTGGGTTTTGGGGTTACAAACGCAGCGGAAGACTTGGAAATAACAACACAACTCTAGCCCTACGATCCGTCTAACATGAATAGTTAAAATCATGAAATAGAATTTACATACCTTAATGCGATTATGTTGAATTTTTCAAAACGGATCTTGGATTCAAATCTTATTTGAATCGATGAACAACCTTCGAAACTTTGAACCGTTGATGAAGCTTGGATCTTCTCCTTCCTTGTTCTACCTTGGTGAGAAATCAACAATGGAGTTTTCAAGCTTTAGGAGGTAAAGCAACCTCCCTCTAGTGGTGATCCACACGCGAACGAACCAAGAACTCTTCTTGTTGGATTGCTAGATGATCCTTCCCGATTATTGAAACGATTTCAATAATCAATTGCTAATAATATGGAATTTACTTGGAGTAATTTTGATCTTAGATTCATAATCTAGATCTCTATTTTGGTGTTTCATAAACCCCAAAATACCTTGTTGGACTAACTCTTAATTGGCTGCAAAAGGATGTATTTATATCATATATAACTCCCCTAACAATTAGGGTAGAATCCTAGTTGAAACCAAAACCTTTTGTGCCAAGGAAAAAGCGTACGGACCATTTCAGGGCATTGGCACGAGTCGTGCCCAAGAGCACGAGTCGTGCCCTAGCCTAAAACAGTTGTACCACGATTCGTGACCAAGAAAACAGTCGTGTACTGGATTTTGTCACGAGTCGTGCCCTTATTCACGAGTCGTGATCACGAGTTGGGCTCGTGGTCACGAGTCGTGCCAGGCCAAGTTTGTCGGGCGATGAATTATGCCAGTGGCAAGTCGTGTCGCACGACTAAACTAGCCACCACTCCAATTCCAATTTTCAGCCAGAATCAAATTCGCTCTTTGTGTGTGACCCAAATAGGAATTATATTTATGTTGGTAGTAAGTCGAAACATCGACCTCACAAGATATAAGTGGTTTCTAGCAAACCATTATATCCACCCAATTAATATAACATCAAAGTTTGATTCCTTGATAGATCCAATGTCATAATCCCTTTGTCCACGATGTTCAATTGAACATGAGTCATGGTCTATGTTAACTCATTCCGTTCAATGCTTTCTTATTCCGAATATGTTGATAATCCAAATGCATTTGATCTCTATCAAATCATTTGAGTATGGCCATACATTTCTGTTGGTGTTATGCCCTAGGCCTATGATTGATAGACTTATGTGTTGACATTATTTATTATTATATGAGATGTTTATCATTTGATTATTATATATTTTGTATATTTGTTTATAATAATCTCCGTCCCTAATTATTAAGAAAATAATTATTATAAATGCTAATGGATAATTATATGATGATTATATGCATAGAGATGCACATTAAATTTATGGGTAATTGTTAGAAAACAAGTGACTGGACTTGACCCGTATGAGATTTATGTCATGGTCAATGTCATAATTAAATCTCATATGGTCACTTCATTTAGTCCCTAGACCTGAGATTATCATGACCTTACATATGATGAAAGTCATGTTTGATTTTAGCCAAACGATATCTTAACACGATATCTATAAATGCTATCTTTGCCATGATCGGATTCATGATGGAAAGGATGATAAGTCAAGATGGAATTTATCCCTCGAAAGAGAGATGTTTTGCTTGGGCCCCTCGATGAGCGATAATGATGAAAGTGTATGGCCATACCCCAATGTGATTGGATTATCATTATACTTGAAATCGAGAAAGCATTGAACAAAGACAAGTTGACGAGGACCATGACGTGTGTTCAATATAACATCGTGAGACAAAGGGAGAAATGGAAGTGTACCATTGGAAACGTGAACTCTTACGTTATATTATTTGGGTAGACATAATGGCTTGCTAGAGTCCGCTTATGTCTTATGAGAGTCGATATGATCGAGCTCATTGCCAACATAATATAATCCTATTGGGTCACACATAACTAGAATGAATTGATTAAACCATGGAAAGAATGATTGAGAAATTCCTCATCAGCCTTGTCTGGTCGTTCGACACAACTAGGCTATGCGCCTCGTGTGGTCGTGCGACATAACAGGTCCTGAGGCGGTTTCACAGACTGGTTTCCTAATTTGATTAGGAAACATATACCATACTAATGTAGTATTTATATATATATATATATGAAGGTCTGTCAACCCTAAAAAGCTAGCCGAATTTCTGAAAAGAAAATCACAACATATATTCTCAATATTCTTCATAGGTTTAAGAGATCTAGCAATCTTCAAGAAGTCATTCTTGGTTCATTCAAAGGTGTGGATACCGAAAGAGGGTCTTCGCTCGTTCAACGATCAAGGCCTAGAGTTCAAGCAATCTGAAGAACGAAGTTTGTGATTCGAAATCACATTATTAAATCGTTCGATAGCTCAAGAACGGAAAGCGTTCAAGGTTGGTTACTTCTATTTCATAGGAATTCAAATTAATTGTATAGAACGGATCCTAGGCTCTTGGGTTTTGTGTTAATTAGATGCTTAATTCCGCTGCGCATGGACCCATAAAACCCAACAGTGGTATCAGAGCCCCGTTCGTATCATTAAGTTTGAATTAACATGCTAGAAAAGTAATATAAATCGTTTATATGTTCTTTTGCATGTTTTGTATGCGATAGATTGATTATTTTTGAAACAATATGCCTAAATCATGTTCTATTGATATTGAATTAAATCTGTTAAAAGTTGTTTACATGATTTAATTGCTCTGTGATTTAGAATTGATTGAATCTGCAAATCTGCAAATCTGCTTTGTTGTGTCACGCGACACTGCTAAATTGTGTCACGCGACACTGCTTATCTGTGTCACGCGACACTCCTTGCCCAATCTGGGCAGAATCAGTTTGTTGAACAATCTTGTTAATCTGTGAATGTGTTTACAATTTGATATGTTTATGTGTTAATCTGGATGCTATAAATTTCTGGAAATTAAGTTTATAGGCCTATGCTAGATTAATTCATTGTTTATGCATGCTTAGTTTATTAAAATATGATTTTATTAATTGTTGTGATGCATGAATTATGTGTTCTTACGTGTTAAGAATTTTAGATGTTTAGTTGAAACATTGTATTATAATTTTCTGAATGTTTAGATTGAAACATTAAGATTTTGGTTTATGATTGTTTATGAGAAACAAGTCATATTACGCAAAATTTAAAGAAAACTGATTGTTTATTCAAAGTGTTGATTATGTTGCAAATCAGAGCTGATTTCTGATTGTGCATGTCTAGGAGAGTTCTGTCGAAGGAGAGATTTGGTACTTAAGTAGTCCTTGTGGCTCACCTATCTTCCTGGGAACTTACCTGGTGCACGATTATGACTATCTTTGCTGATATGCTTATAATCTACTTTTAAGAACCTTCATTTAACTTTTAAGTTCTTTATGCCAATTCATGATTAAAACACTTGAGACCATTCAGATAGTTTTGGGTGGGCTTGCCATAGCTAGGTACTTTGATTCTATTCGTATGCGAGCAAGATGAGGAAATGGTGGTTCCTATACGTTTAAAATGAATGAACTTAATTGGGTCATCAAAATGGTTTTGGACCCAAGGCATAAGATGAGATTAAAATATGCTAAGACATATGATGTCTTGAATAAATCTCATAAAAGATCTAAGAGTCATATATGTGATATGATTGATGTTTCTACCTAATTAATTTAGTTTTGAGCGGTTTGCCATAGCAAACTTGAAATTAAATTAAAGTTGGATCTTAGCCCATTAAATGTATATTATGCTTATTTGCATTGGAAGGTGTATAATTTAGTGGGAGCATTTTATGTAAATGCATTATACTTCTCATATGATATGTTTACTTATATGTGTTCATATTTTATGTATATCTTTTTGTAGAATAAATGGCATCAAACAATAATCATCTGTCACTGTGATATCTCCTTGAGAAGGAAAAGTTGGAAGAGAATGGTACAAACTATATGGATTGGATCCGTAGCGTGAGAATTGTTCTCAGGCAAGAAGAAAAACTGTACGTTCTCGAGGAACCTATTCCACCTGAACCTGCTGCCAATGCTACTAGGGCATTGAAGGATCAATATCTGAAGCACAAGCGTGATTCTAAAGGTGTTGGATGCCTCATGCTCTCCGCCATGTGCAAGAACCTTCAGAAGGATCTTGAGCACTTGGGGTCAGTTGATCTAAACAATCGACTGATGGAAATGTTCCAAGTTCAAGCAAGGCAAGAAAGGTATAACACAGTTAAGGTCCTGACCTCATGCAAGATGAGTGAAGGACAAGCTGTTGGTCCACATGATATTAAGTTGAAGGGCCACGTCGAGCATCTTGAAAGGCTCGGTTTTCTAATTAGCCAAGAGTTGGCTACTGACATAATATTGAATTCATTGCCCAAAAGTTTTAGTAATTTCATAATGCACTATAACATAGGAGGCATGAATAAAAACCTTTCCGAGTTAGTTCAAATGTTGAACACTGTGGAAACCAATATTGTCGAGAAGAAAACCGATCAAGTGTTGATTGTTAACAAGGGGAAGGGTTTTAAGGGTAAAGGAAAGGCAAAGGTTGCCAATCCTAAGGCAAATGTTGCCAAACCCAAAGAGGCTGTCAAGCCTAAAGAGGCTAAGCCCAAGTCCCAAGAGGACGCAGTCTGCTTCCATTGCAATGAGATTGGACATTGGAGGAGAAACTGCACAAAATACAAGGAAGCACTGAAGAAGAGCAAAGGTGTTGCTTCGACTTCAGGTATCTTTGTTATAGATATATTCCTATCTACTTCTAGTTCTTGGGTATTGGATACCGGATGTGGAACTCACATTTGTTTAAATGTGCAGGGTCTAAAGAATAGAAGGATGCTTGAAGAGGGTGAAGTGGACCTACGTGTGGGGAATGGAGCAAGAGTTGCTGCATTAGCCGTAGGAACTTATGAAGTTACTTTACCTAGTGGACTAATACTTGTTTTGAACAATTGTTATTACGTTCCAGCTTTAAGTAGGAATATTATTTCGATTTCATGTTTGGATAATGAAGGTTTTAATTTTCTTATATGTGATAAGAAGTTTTCCATTTACAAGAGTGATATGCATTATTGTACTGCTGTTTCATTCAATGACCTTTATATCCTTGATGTTGAAAATCGTGATAATGATGTCTATAACATTAACAAAAGATCTAAACCCAATGATGTAAACCACACTTACTTATGGCATTGTCGTCTTGGCCATATAAATGAGAAACGCATTTCTAAACTCCACAAAGATGGATTTTTAGACTCACATGATTATGAATCTTATGAGACATGCGAATCTTGTTTACTTGGCAAGATGACCAAGGACCCATTTACCAAAACTGGTGAAAGGGCGGGCGACTTATTAGGCCTCATACATACCGATGTGTGTGGACCTATGAGTAGCGATGCTAGGGGAGGATTTTAGTACTTCATAACATTCACTGATGATTATTGTAGATTTTGATATGTTTATCTAATGAAACATAAAAGTGAATCGTTTGAGATATTTCGAATATTTCAAAATGAGGTGCAAAACCAACTTGGCAAAACTATTAAAGTACTTCAATCCGATCGAGGTGGTGAATATTTGAGCCAAAAATTTGACAGTCATCTTAAGAGTTGTGGAATCGTTTCAGAACTTTCTCCACTCGAAACACCACAATGGAATGGTGTGTCTGAGAGGAGGAATAGAACTTTATTGGACATGGTTCGTTCTATGATGAGTCAAGTTGAGCTTCCTTTATCCTTTTGGGGACATGCACTAGAAACTGCTGCTTTTACTATAAACAGAGTTCCTACCAAATCGGTTCAAAAGACCCCATATGAGATGTGGCATGGAAGAAAACCTAGTTTGTCTTTCATGAAGATTTGGGGTTGCGATGCATATGTCAAGAAGTTAACTTCTGACAAGCTAGCACCTAAGTCTGATAAATGTGTTTTCGTGGGTTATCCTAAGGAAACCAAAGGATACTATTTCTACAATCGAAACGAGAACAAAGTGTTTGTTGCTCGAAATGGTACTTTCTTAGAAAAAGAGTTTCTTCGCAAAGGAACCAGTGGGAGTAAAATAGATCTCGAAGAAATTTGAGAACCTGAAAACAACATTGAACCTATGGTAGAGACTGAACCAAGTTCACAAGTAGTTGTGGAACCGGTTCAAGATGCACAAGTTCTTCGCTGAAGTGGTAGGTCACGATCCGAACCCGAGAGATATGGATTTCTCGTTACGGAAAGTGATGAAGTGGAGTTAATAAAAAATAATGAACCTACTTGCTATCAAGAGGCGATGTCCGCTCCTGATTCGGAAAAATGGCAAGAGGCCATGAAGTTCGAATTACAATCCATGGCTGATAATCAAGTTTGGAACTTGATTGATCCACCCGAAGGTGTAAAAACCATAGGGTGCAAATGGGTCTTCAAGAAGAAGACCGATATGGATGGGAAGGTGCACACCTATAAGGCTAGGCTTGTAGCTAAGGGATATAGGCAGATTCATGGCATCGACTATAATGAAACCTTTTCGCCTGTAGCTATGCTTAAGTCTATTAGAATTTTAATTGCCATAGCCGCATATTATGACTATGAGTTATGGCAAATGGATGTCAAGACAGCTTTCCTTAATGGGAAGTTACTTGAGGATGTATACATGATACAACCTGAAGGTTTTGTCAGTCCAGAAAATTCTAACAAGGTGTGTAAGTTGCGGAAATCAATTTATGGATTGAAGCAAGCTTCTAGGAGTTGGAATCTACATTTTGATAAAGCAATCAAAGAGTTTGGCTTTATCAAGAACGAAGATGAACCTTGTGTATACAAGAAAATTAGTGGGAGCGTAGCACTATTTTTAGTATTGTATGTCGACGATATCTTACTCATTGGAAATGACATTCCTGCACTACAGACTGTCAAGTCTTGGTTGGAAAAGTGCTTTTCGATGAAAGATATGGGCGAAGCTGCATATATCCTTGGTATCAAGATCTATAGAGATAGATTTAAGAGGATGATTGGTTTAAGTCAAAGTACTTACATTGACAAGGTTCTTAGAAGATTCCAAATGGAAAATTCTAAAAGAGGAAACTTGCCAATGTTGCATGGTGTATCTCTTAGCAAGACTCAAAGTCCTAAGACTAATAATGAGCGAAAGAGAATGAATGGTATTCCATATGCTTCGGCAATTGGGTCTATCATGTATGCTATGTTATGTACTAGACCCGATGTCTCGTGTGCTCTAAGCATGACGTGTAGGTACCAATCGGATCCCGGCGAACCACATTGGATAGCAGTCAAGAATATCCTCAAGTACTTACGAAGAACTAAGGATGTATTCTTGGTCTTTGGAGGAATGGAAGAAGATCTTGTAGTGAAAGGCTATACAGATGCTAGCTTCCAAACCGACAAGGATGATTTCAGATCACAGTCTGGATTTTTGTTTACGCTGAATGGAGGCACTGTGAGTTGGAAAAATTCCAAGCAAAGTACCGTCGCTGATTCTACAACCGAAGCTGAGTACATAGCGGCATCTGATGCAGCTAAGGAAGCCGTTTGGATCAAAAAGTTCATTAGTGATTTGGATGTCGTTCCAAGCATCAAAGATCCTATTAAACTTTACTGCGACAACAACGGTGCCATTGCATAAGCAAAGGAACCAAGGTCACACCAGAGATCCAAACACATACTTCGATGTTTCCACATTATCCGAGAGATATGTGAAAGGGAAGATGTAAAGATATGCAGAGTAGACACTGATGACAACGTGGCGGACCCATTAACTAAGGATCTCCCGCAAGCTAAGCATGATGGTCATGTTAGGTCCATGGGTATTCGATACATGGGAGATTGGGCCTAGTGCAAGTGGGAGACTGTTGGTGTTATGCCCTAGGCCTATGATTGATAGACTTATGTGTTGACATTATTTATTATTATATGAGATGTTTATCATTTGATTATTATATGTTTTGTATATTTGTTTATAATAATCTCCGTCCCTAATTATTAAGAGTATAATTAGTATAAATGTTAATGGATAATCATATGATGATTATATGCATAGATATGCACATTAAATTTATGGGTACTTGTTAGAAAACAAGTGACTGGACTTGACCCGTATGAGATTTATGTCATGGTCAAATGTCATAATTAAATCTCATATGGTCACTTCATTTAGTCCCAAGACCTGAGATTATCATGACCTTACATATGATGAAAGTCATGTTTGATTTTAGCCAAACGATATCTTAACACGATATCTATAAAGGATATCTTTGGCATGATCAGATTCATGATGGGAAGGATGATAAGTCAAGATGGAATTTGTCCCTCGAAAGAGAGTTGTTTTGCTTGGGCCCCTCGATGAGCGATAATGATGAAAGTGTATGGCCATACCCCAATGTGATTGGATTATCATTATAATCGGAATCGAGAAAGCATTGAACAAAGACAAGTTGATGAGGATCATGACTTGTGTTCAATATAACATTGTGAGACAAAGGGAGAAATGGAAGTGTACCATTGGAAACGTGAACTCTTACGTTATATTATTTGGGTAGACATAATGGCTTGCTAGAGTCCGCTTATGTCTTATGAGAGTCGATATGATCGAGCTCATTGCCAACATAATATAACCCTATTGGGTCACACACAACTAAAATGAATTGATTAAACCATGGGAATAATGATTGAGAAATTCCTCATCAGCCTTGTCTGGTCGTACGACACAACTAGGCCATGTGCCTCGTGTGGTCGTGCGACATAACAGGTCCTGAGGCGGTTTCACAGACTGGTTTCCTAATTTTATTAGGAAACATATACCATACTAATGTAGTATATATATATGAAGGTCTGTCAACCCTAAAAAGCTAGCCGAATTTCTGAAAAGAAAAGCACAACATATATTCTCAATATTCTTCATAGGTTTAAGAGATCTAGCAATCTTAAAGAAGTCATTCTTGGTTCATTCAAAGGTCTGGATACCGAAAAAGGGTCTTCGGACGTTCAACGATCAAGGCCTAGAGTTCAAGCAATCTGAAGAACGAAGTTTGTGATTCGAAATCACATTATTAAATCGTTCGATAGCTCAAGAACGGAAAGCGTTCAAGGTTGGTTACTTCTATCTCATAGGAATTCAAATTAATTGTATAGAACGAATCCTAGGCTCTTGGGTTTTGTGTTAATTAGATGCTTAATTCCGCTGCGCATGGACCCATAAAACCCAACAATTTCATCAACATTATTCATCAAGGGGTCCAAGCAAACATCTCTCTTCATAAGAGGGACAAATCCCATCTTGACTTATCATTCTTCCCTACAAGAATCCAATCATGCTAACATAGCCCTTATTGCCATCCGACTAAAGAGAGTGTTAGAATGCATTAAACATAACGTTCATCATGTGGAAGACGATGATAATCTCAGGTACAAAGGGTTCTAATGACACGACTATCATGAGATTTAATCATGACAACTGACCATGTCATAAATCTCATAAGTAGGTCAAGTCCAGTACTCGTTCTCTAGCAAGTATCCATAAGTGTAATGTGCATTTCCATGCATATAATCATCTCCATGATTATCCATTACCAACTTATACTAGTTGTTCACAACAACTAGGGACGCGGTTCAATATAATAAACATGTAAACATATAATGAACCCAAATAATCTTTATCTATAATAAACGATAAAGATGATACATAACAGTTTTAAGTTAAACATAACTAAAGCCTAGGGAATTACACCAACAGACTCATCCTCACGACTTGTGCCCTGGGGGATGACTCATCTCGGCTGCGCTGGAAACCCGTTTTTGCTTGGAAAATGGACTCTTCTCCCTAAGGGTTAGGGATTTATAACAAGTATAAATAGAATCCTTTTGTCCCAGCTTTAACACACGAAAATTAGAGTTTTGGAAACACTAATTGATTGATTTTGATTACGAATCAAAGATCAAAACTCCATAGATTCATTCCATAATATCCATTGATTATTGAAAGGTGTTTCAATAATCGGAGGATCATCTAGCAATCCTACAAGAAGTGTTCTTGGTTCGTTCGCGTGTGGATCACCATTAGAGGGAGGTTACTTTATCTCCTAAAGCTTGAAGATCTCCATTGTTGATTCATCACCAAGGTAGAACAAGGAAGAAGAAGAAGAAGTTCCAAGTTTCATCAAACAAATTCAAAGGTTGAATTTTGAGATTCGTTTTGAACAAACATTATCGCATTCAAGGTATGTAAATTTATTTCATATGTTTCTAATCTCTTCATGCTAGACGGATTCATGGCTAGGGTTTTGATGTTTTATAAAGTTCTTCTGCTGCGTTTGTAACCCCAAAACACAACAAATTTAAATTAATTTAAGTTCTATGATTGAATTAGAGTTAAGGAGTTATAAAATTTTAAGGTTTATAGGCATTACACTCAATTATCTCTGAACGGAATAAAATGACGGGCTAAGCCCAACGAGCGAAGCCCTGGTATTCAGGCATTATTGCCACCACGTCCCTATTGGGTCGGCCCAATTATTATCAGGCCCAAGGCCCAGCAGCAAAGATCAGTCGACCTAGCTCATTGTCCGACCTACCTGGTCCCGACCTGGCTTTGTCCGACATACGATCCAGGACTTAGACAAATATTATCTGCTATATCAATCAGTAAGGCCGACCTAGGTCATGCTAGCGACCTCGACCTACAAGACGTACGTCGACCTACGGTGTCATAACGTACGTGCAACTCTTTTCATAACTAAAGTCTTACAAATCAGGAGTCATTTACGTACGTGATCTCCTGCATGATTCTCTCCATGATCTTAGGGATTCTACTCAATCCTACTACAATTCTATCTCTTATCAACACTATAAATACCTCATATCATCCACGGTTTTGAGGTAATTGCTATTTGCTATTCTGAATATCATCTTGTTCATTATAGTTTATTGCTCTATACACCATACTTACTCTCACGCTCGAGGGTCTAAGCCGGAGACCATCCCGGCTAGTCGTGGTGTGGGCGCCTTCCAACTCTCGGAACCTATAAACTCGTGTCCCAGGATGGAGGGTCCCAAAATACCTTCTCTAAAAAAACTTTTCTTTATATTACTTGAAAAGTATACAACCCTTTTTGAAAACAATTTCAAAATAACCCCTCTACTCGGAGGTGAAATATATAACCATGTGTAACCAGTTATAACCTGTATAAGTTACAAGTACTATAACTATAAAGTCTTACATAAGCCAACTTTAAAACAAACCAATCCCAAGTTTAATTACAACACAACACCACTGAAGCATGATTATAAAAGTTTAATATACAAAACTTTTCCCAAAAGAATAACACCCACGACATTCCCAACTCCCCAAATCAACACATACCCTGACAACCCAAAAGATGTCCAAACTCCTCTCCGGCCTCTCCGGTCCTCCTGTCTCAGCGGGATCTAAAACAATAAAGGGAGAAGGGGTGAGAATAAATCTCAGCAAGCTATTATGTATGCAACAATATGCCATACAATATGCAACACATAAACAGGTTGCTCAATATCACATATTGGTAAAGCAGTAAACACATTCTGTTACCTTCTCTTTACCTTTCCCATCTGAATCATATGTAGTACAACGGTGGGAGTAATACTCCGCTCATTTGTGAACTGCTGGTGCATATTCACGTCTTATGCTATCTCTATCGGAGATCCATATAAGATATCAGCTATCTTAGGAACTGACTACACATATCCATAGAAGCTGTACCCCCCACAGAAGGGGGAGACGGTCACAGGTATAAGGAAATCTAAGCACCTTATAAAATATCTTCTCATAAGTGATAGTATTCCCTATACCCCCGAGGATCAGCTGACATAACCATATTCAAGCACATAATAGATACTTGAAACTATATCCACCCCATGGGATATAAATACATAACATGGTACTTATTCCTCATGTCAAACCAATCATAATAGTGCAACATGTATTTAAACACTATTGAATAACAACAATCCAATGACATGGTATTAATACTCATGCTCAATAAATGAAACAGTGCAACACATATTTAAACACTATGTGCACAACCAACTATGAATATGTAAACACTTATGGCACAATGTATATCACATAAGCTCTACATATTCGTTACACAATATATAATCCCGTAACAGGGTATTAATACTCCTGCCCAAACCAATGAAGTAGTGCAACATCTATTTAATGCACTATATGAACCAATAACCATATACAAGTAACCACGTAGAGGTACAATGACATACAAGTAGCCCTACGCATTCATAACATAACATTACACCTTTTATAAAGGTTCCCTATTCAAATACCAAGTTTTACTAACTTTGGTTCAAGTTTAACAATTGCCTTTCAACCCTTTTCAAGACAATATTTAAAGCCTTTCCAACTATCCATTTGGACCATTTAAAGTTCCATTGCATAGTACTAAAGTTGTACTAGAATCATAGTTGAAGAGTGCTAGATTATATACTGGTTAGACTAGGTGTTCACAACTTAGAAAAAGGTTCATAGGCTGCAGGGCATGGCACGACTCGTGCCCTAGGGCACGACTCATGCCCAGTTACACCCCCTTCAGAAGCAGTCGTCCCCAACCAGGCATGACTCTTCCCATTATGGAAAATCCTGTCGCACGACTTCTCAAGACAAGGTCACGACTCGTGCTTCAGGGCACGAGTCGTGCCCAACACCAGATTCCACTATTTTGTGCTGAATAACATCAGCAACAACAAGAACAATGGCAAGCTCCCATTTCCAACTATTACCAAGAGACCAACATCAGTATTCATGAATTATGAGCCTTTAAATATACTCCCTTCATGCCATATAACATATCTTAACAACAACTCTATCATTTTCAAAACACTTTCTAAGGCCATAACATAAAAGTTTTCAAATTCAACCCAAATCATTTTCTTTCCATTTCAAACACCAAGTAAATGTTTCCATCTTTACACAACTCATTCATAATAGCATAATAACATCTTTATATATATTATGAACAGTTATTTGAAAGAATCATAATAACTTACCAAAATTTATCAAAATAAAAGAAAGATTTGATCGGCTATTCTTGTTCATTCAACTCCCTGAGCAATAATTCACGATCAAAACAAAGAACGGATTGAAGGTTGAATTCTTATGAATTTCGGAAGGTAAGCTAGGGTTAAAGCTCTTTCTGGAACGTAGAAGCATGGAGAAGAACTGAGGAAGAAAATAAGCTTCTTGAATAAGCTGGGAATGATATTTATATAACAATTTTACATTCTAGCTCCTCGAGGTTTCAAATAACAACTATCAACCCCTTATACTTATTTTTACACTCAAGCTCCTCAATCTTTTTATAACACTTTCATTTAAAATTTCAAGTGTCATCACTTTACTACACAAATTCCCATTTCCTTCATTTAGACATTATATATTCAAAATCAATTTAATAACATCTAAAATCACGGAAATGACCAAATTATCCAAGTAAACACATAATCAATCAAATTATCAATTAATGCATAATAGGAGATGCAATGCACCTCACCCCCACGTGCTCCACGTGTGACCAAATTGGTGCCTAAGCTCAGGGTCGTGACACTCACTCCTCCTTAAATAAAATTCATCCCGAATTTGGACTTCACTTACCTGAATGCTAAAACAAATCAGGATACTTCTGTCTCATCTCAGATTCCAGTTCCCAAGTAGCTTCCTCAATGGTGTGATTCTTCCAAAGAAATTTCACCACGGGAATACTCTTGGTACGCAATTCCCGGACCTGCCACTCCAGAATCCGCAATGGTACTTCCACATAGGTCATATCCGCCTGGACATCCTCTAAAGGAGAACTCAAAACATAAGAGGAGTCATAACAGTACTTCCTCAATATGGACACATGAAACACGTCATGGAGAGAAGAAAGAGATGGAGGTAGAGCCAATCCATAGGCTAACTCACCTACCTTCTCTAAAACCTCAAATGGACCAACAAATCTAGGAGCCAACTTCCCTTTGTTGCCAAACCTTTTGATCCCCGTTCTTGGTGAGATCTTCAAGAAAACCAAATCACCAACCTGAAAGGATAACTCCCTTCTTCTAGTGTCGGCATAGCTCTTCTGACGACTCTATGATGTCCTCAATCTGTCACGAATCACTTTTATCATCTCAGTTGAGTCTCTAACAAAATCTGGACCCCAAAGTCTAGCCTCACCAACCTCATCCCAATACATTGGGGACCTACATTTCCTCCCATACAGGGCCTCATAAGGTGCCATCTCAATGCTGGATTGGTAGCTATTGTTATAGGCAAATTCCACTAAAGGCAAATGGTCTTCCCACGATAAATGGAAGTCCATCACACAAGCCCGTAGCATGTCCTCAAGAATCCGAATGGTCCTCTCAGTCTGCCCATCAGTCTGAGGATGAAATGTTGTGCTAAAGCTCAACTTGGATCCCAAGGCTTCATGCAAAGCCCTCCAAAACCGCGAGGTGAATCTCGAATCCCTATCAGAAACAATGTTGATAGGTACCCCATGAAGTCTCACAATCTCACAGATATACAACTGAGCCAATCTCTCCAAGGAATACTTGGTTGAAACTGGTAGAAAATGAGCTGATTTGGTCAGTCTATCCACAATCACCCATATAGCATCCATCTTCCTCGAAGTAGGAGGCAATCCTGTCACAAAATCCATAGAAATGCCCTCCCACTTCCATTCCGGAATATCCAATGGTTGAAGCAATCCTGCTGGTCTATGATGTTCAGCTTTGATTTGTTAGCAAGTCAAACATTTTGATATAAATTCTGCAATCTCCTTTTTCATACCATTCCACCAGTAACCTCACTTCAAGTCCTGATACATCTTGGTACTTCCAGGATGAATAGCAAATCGGGATTTATGGCTATCCTTTAACACTTTCTTTTTGATCTCTGGGAAGAAGGTACGCAAATCCTACCTTTGAAGGTTAGAATCCCATCCTTGTTCAATGAAAACTCCTCAGACTTTCCATCTTGCAATTTCTCCCTAATTTTCTGCAATTCATTGTTATTCAACTAAGCTTCCAAAAGATCCCCATATAAAGTAGGAACAACTCTGACATTAGCAAACAACATATCACCTCTCACTTCCCGATACACCAAGGACGATAAATGAGCCTTACAGCTAATGGCATCAGCCACCACATTAGCCTACCCGGGATGATAAGAAATGACACAATCATAATCCTTCAGAAGCTCTAACCAACACCGCTGTCTGTTGTTCATTTCCTTCTGGGTAAATAAGTATTTCAGACTCTTACGATCTATAAATCTCAAATTTTTGCTCCATACAAGTAGTGTTTCCACTTATGCAATGCAAAAATAATAGCAGCTAACTCCATATCATGGGTAGGATAATTCTGCTCCGCTGGTGATAACTTCCTTGAAGCATACGCAATTACCTTCCCATTTGCATAAGAACACAACCCAAACCCTCTTTAGAAGCATCACTGAATATAACAAAATTCTCACAACCCTCTGGAAGTGTAAGGATAGGAGCCGAAGTCAATCTCTCTTCTTCAGTTCAGTAAAGCCAGCTTCACACTTAGCATCCCATATAAATGGTACATCCTTCCGAGTTAATCTGGTCAACGGAGTTACAATCCTCGAAAATCCCTCTATAAATCTTCGATAATACCCCGTTAAACCAAGGAAACTACGAACCTCTGTCACTATAGAAGGTTGTTTCCTATTGACTACGGCATCAATCTTTGTAGGATCCACTGCAATACTAGTACTGGATACCACATGACCCAAGAAAGAAATCTGTTCCAGCCAAAACTCACATTTGCTGAACTTAGCAAATAACTGTTTCTCACGAAGCACGGATAAAACAATTCTCAAGTGCCTCTCGTGATCTTCCCTGGATTTTGAGTATACCAGGATATAATCAATAAAAACCACAACAAAACTGTCAAGATACGACTTGAAGATCTGTTCATCATGTCCATAAATACTGCTGGTGCATTGGTCAACCCAAATGGCATAACAAGAAATTCATAATGCCCGTACCTTGTTCTGAAAGCTGTTTTAGAAATATCATTTGGCTTGATTTTCAACTGATGGTATCCGCTACGCAAGTCCAACTTGGAATATATAACGGAACCTTGGAGTTGATCAAATAAATCATCAATATGAAGAAGAGGATATTTGTTCTTAATAGTAGCTTGATTCAGTAATCTGTAATCAATACACAACCTCAATGTACCATCCTTCTTCCTAACAAACAACACTGGTGCTCCCCAGGGTGAAACACTGGGACAAATAAAACCCCTGTCTAACAACTCCTGCAACTGAATTTTCAACTCTTTTAACTCAGCTGGAGCCATTCTGTAAGGTGCTTTAGAAATTGGTGAAGTACCTAGCAATAAGTCAATACAGAACTCCACCTCTCTATCTGGAGGCATAGAATACTCAGTTGAGAATACGTCACTAAACTCATTCACAACTGGAGCACAAGATAGTTCAGGAGACTTCTTACTAGAGTCTAACACATATGCCAAGTATCCCTCACACCCTTTTGATAACAACTTTCTAGCCTTTAGTGCAGATATAACATGAATGCCAAATAAAGACTTATCAGCATCAAATATAAACACAGGCACATCAGGCATAGAGAAAGTGACTCGCTTTCTGCGACAGTCCACCAAGGCATGATAATAACTCAACCAGTCCATGCCTAAAATAACATCAAAATCTTGGATTGGTAGCTCTACTAAATCCACTGGCAATACATGCCCACATATAATCACCTCACAATCATGATAGATCAAAGAGGATTCGAGATACTCTCCTACAGGAGTAGAAACCTCTAGAACATAAGGCAACAACTTAGGCAACTTATGCAATGTGAATGCAAAATGAGATGCCACATAAGAATGAGACGATCCAGGGTCGATAAGAATACGAGCCCTGACCCCTGAGACATGGACAATACCTCTAATGACCGCGGTGGGATCTACCGCGCCTCGACCCAAGGCAAACACTCTACCTTATACCCTCTCTTTAGGCTTCCCCTCAACATCCCTCTTAGCACCAACTCTGGCCTGGTCACCTTGCTGTTTACCACCCGCAGCTTGACCCTTTTTGAATTTAGGACAATCCTTTTTTAAGTTCCCCATCTCTCCACAATTCAGACATTTACCCTGTTTCCTCCAATAGCTGTCTTCAGAATGCCCTATCCTCTTGCAAAAGTTGCAAATAGTCCCAAATTGGCTAGATACAGGACGAGTTTAAACTATGATTGTTCCTCCCTTAGCCACTCCAGAAGTTGAAGATTTAGGCTGACTCTTGCTCTGACCTGAACTCTGGCCTGAAAACTTAGTCTTGCTTCCACTACCCTCAGGTTTACCCCGATGTTCCTCAATGTCATTTTCAATTCTGTATGCCATATTGACTGCTGCCTGGTAGCTGGGAAAATCATGTGTCAACAATTGTTTTCTGAACTCCAACCTCAGTCCCTTAACAAACCTGTAAACTCTCCTTCCTTCATCTGGTACAAGATGTGGACAATACCTTGCTAACTCTGTAAATTTTGTAGAATACTGGGCCACTGTCATTGCCCCCTGCTCAAGCTTCAAGGATTCAACCTCTTTCTTATCTTTGGTGATCACAGGAATGAAATGCTCTTTGAATTTCCCAATGAAGTTGTCCCAAGTTTGGGGCGTATAGTCCCGCTCCCAACTTTCCTTAAGGATTTGCCACCAGTGCTCTGCCGGACCTTCCAGTTTGAACACTGCACATCTGACTTTTTCTTCATCTGTACTCTCCATTGCCACAAAAATCTTAGTCATAACTTCCAACCATCTCTCAGCTATCACTGGATCTGGATCCCCGTTGAAGCTTGGTGGAGCCATTTTGATAAAATTTTCTAACCCATATCCTGGCCTTGCCTCAGGTTGCTGCTGTGCCTGACCCTAAGCTGCCATATTCTGTAGGAAAACCCGAAACATAGCCATCATTTCAGCATTCTGGTTTCCCCCAGCTCCCATGTCACCAATATTTCCCTGATCCCTCTGCTGGTCATCACCAGTCCCAGCCATTACAATAATCCCTGCATTAAACACTCGGCGTCAGATATCACACACTCCCCCTTAGACTAGAAATCTACCCTTGACTTCTAGCCAAAGATCTGATACCAACTGTGGACGCCTCCCAACTCCCGGAACCTATAAACTCGTGTCCCGGGATGGAGGGTCCCAAAATACCTTCTCTAAAAAAACTTTTCTTTATATTACTTGAAAAGTATACACCATTTTTGAAAACAATTTCAAAATAACCCCTCTACTCGGAGGTGAAATATATAAACATGTTGTAACCAGTTATAACCTGTATAAGTTACAATTACTATAATTGTAAAGGCTTATATAAGCCAACTTTAAAACAAACCAATCCCAAGTTTAATTACAACACAACACCACTGAAACATGTTTATAAAAGTTTTATATACAAAACTTTTCCCAAAAGAATAACATCCACGACATTCCCAACTCCCCAAATCAACACATACCCTGACAACCCAAAAGATGTCCAAACTCCTCTCCGGCCTCACCGGTCCGGTCCTCCTGTCTCAGCGGGATCTAAAACAATAAAGGGAGAAGGGGTGAGAATAAATCTCAGCAAGCTATTATGTATGCAACAATATGCCATACAATATGCAACACATAAACAGGTTGCTCGATATCACATATTGGTAAAGCAGTAAACACATTCTGTTACCTTCTCTTTACATTTCCCATCTGAATCATATGTAGTACAACGGTGGGATTAATACTCCGCTCATTTGTGAACTGCTGGTGCATATTCACGTCTTATACGATCTCTATCGGAGATCCATATAAGATATCAGCTATCTTAGGAATTGACTACACATATCTATAGAAGCTGTACCCCCAATCCGTGGCCACAGAAGGGGGAGACGATCACAGGTATAAGGAAATCTAAGCACCTTATGAAATATCTTCTCATAAGTGATAGTATTCCCTATACCCCCGAGGATCAGCTGACATAACCATATTCAAGCACATAACAGATACTTGAAACTATATCCACCCCATGGGATATCAATACATAACATGGTACTTATTCCTCATGTCAAACCAATCACAACAACATGTATTTAAACACTATTGAATAACAACAATACAATGACATGGTATTAATACTCATGCTCAATAAATGAAACAGTGCAACACGTATTTAAACACTATATGCACAACCAACTATGAATATGTAAACACTTATGGCACAATGTATATCACATAAGCCCTACATATTCGTTACACAATATGTAATCCCGTAACTGGGTATTAATACTCCAGCCCAAACCAATGAAGTAGTGCAACATCTATTTAATGCACTATATGAACCAGTAACCATATACAAGTAACCACGTAGAGGTACAATGACATACAAGTAGCCCTACGCATTCATAACATAACATTACACCTTTTTTAAAGGTTCCCTATTCAAATACCAAGTTTTACTAACTTTGGTTAAAGTTTAACAATTGCCTTTCAACCCTTTTCAAGACAATATTTAAAGCCTTTCCCACTATCCATTTGGACCATTTAAAGTTCCATTGCATAGTACTAAAGTTGTACTAGAATCATAGTTGAAGAGTGCTCGATTATATATTGGTTAGACTAGGTGTTCACAGCTTAGAAAAAGGTTCATAGGCTGCAGGGCAGGGCATGACTCATGCCCTAGGGCATGACTCGTGCCCAGTTACACCCCCTTCAGAAGCAGTCGTCCCCAACCAGGCATGACTCTTCCCATTATGGCAACAAATGTCGCACGAATTCTCAAAACAAGGTCACGACTCGTGCTTCAGGGCACGAGTCGTGCCCAACACCAGATTCCACTATTTTGTGCTGAACAACATCAGCAACAACAAGAACAATGGCAAGCTCCCATTTCCAACTACTACCAAGTGACCAACATCAGTATTCATGAATTCTGGGCCTTTAAATATACTCCCTTCATGCCATATAACATATCTAAACAACAACTCTATCATTTTCAAAACACTTTCTAAGGCCATAACATAAAAGTTTTCAAATTTAACCCAAATCATTTTCTTTCCATTTCAAACACCAAGTAAATGGTTCCATCTTTACACAACTCATTCATAATATCATAATAACATCTTTATATATATTATGAACAGTTATTTGAAAGAATCATAATAACTTACCAAAATTTATCAAAATAAAAGAAAGATTTGATCGGCTATTCTTGTTCTATTCAACTCCCTGAGCAATAATTCGTGATCAAAACAAAGAACGGATTGAAGGTTGAATTGTTATGAATTTCGGAAGGTATGCTAGGGTTAAAGCTCTTTCTGGAGCGTAGAAGCATGGAGAAGAACTGAGGAAGAAAATAAGCTTCTTGGATAAGTTGGGAATGATATTTATATAACAATTTTACATTCTAGCTCCTCGAGGTTTCAAATAACAACTATCAACTCCTTATACTTATTTTTACACTCAATCTCCTCAATCTTTTTATAACACTTTCATTTAAAATTTCATGTGTCATCACTTTACTACACAAATTCCCATTTCCTTCATTTAGACATTATATATTCAAAATCAATTTAATAACTTCTAAAATCACGGAAATGACCAAATTATCCAAGTAAACACATAATCAATCAAATTATCAAATAATGCATAATAGGAGATGCAATGTACCCCACCCCCACGTGCTCCACGTGTGACTAAATTGGTGCCTAAGCTTAGGGTCGTGACACGTGGGTTCCTTGTTTCAGGTCTAAAAAGCTTGGTGATTGGTCTTATTGTTGGACGTAGGTTGATCAACACGATTCCTGCAGCATCAGTTTGGTTCCATTGTCGGGAATCGAATGCTTAGATCTCAAAACTTTACAAAACCCTCATCATGGTGAACGTCGATGGACAAACTGCTTCTCCTTCTCACGAATCACAGCAACTTCAGGAAGAAAACACAGGAGCTGGGGCGGGAAACCGCAATGCTAATTTGCCTCCTCCACCTGGAGGTCGTCAGGTTGTGAGAGCCACTCGATCTAACAGTGTGGAAGACGGTAGAGGCCTGCCAGACCAAAGGAGGAAGGAAAAGAGACATATGGCTGATGAAGGGGCAGGCAGGCAACAAGTAGCTCGAACGGTTGCAGGCGAAGCCGCAGGTCCCTCAACTAACTACTCTGATAGGAGAGAGATGCTGATGGCCCATGCTAGAATCATAGAGGAGCTATCTCTATGCCAGGTCCCACTGACCAGGAAGATAGGAGATCGTAGAGGCCAGCTCCCTCCCACATTTCTCATAGGCAACCTAGTGGGAATGCTAGACAATCTGGGATCGCCGGACAGAACGGGAATGTCAAGCAGAATGATGAGCAGCTGAGGATCGAGCATCGTGCTCATTTAAACGCTTCAGTTCATACTCCCCTCCCTTCGGAAAGAACGAATGGCGACCTCAGAGATATGATGAATCAGCGAAAAGAGCAAGAGCTGAGTCAGAATTGAGGAGACAAATGGAGGCTGACAGGAACATTCGCAGGTCGCCTGCCAGAATGGAGAGGTCACTATCCCATAGAGATAGAAACGGGCCCAGATTGCCACCAAGAGGGGAGAGAGTTGCTTTTCATCGAGAAAAAAGAGAGGTAACCCCCCAAAGGAATGATCGACTGAGGGCCCACTCTAGAAGGGAACCTCAACAAAGCGAAAGATAGAGGTCGAACAATGTCTCCCATCAGAGGGACGACGAGGATGCAAGGGAGCTATTGAATCTGAGAAGGAGGCTAGAGAGAATGGAAGCAGACAGAAAGGAGGACGAAGGAAAGGGCGAACGAAACTACAATACTCTTCGACCCTTGTCCAGAGATTTGCTCGAGCTAAGACCTCCCGTGGGTTTCACGCTACCCTCATTAGATAAATATTCAGGTGAGACCAACGCCCTGAACCACATGCAACACTTTGAGGCCACCATGTGCTTGGTCTCCTCCGAGGATGATGTTCTGTGCAAGGCACTAACCAGCACCTTCACAGGTGCAGCACTGACTTGGTTCCGTGGTCTAACTGCGGGCTACATTACCTCATGGGAGTACATGAGGAAGAAATTATTGGATCGGTTCTCTACAACTGGGGCCAAAAAGAAGACTTTCACCGACTTGAAAAACCTAACTCAGGGCAAAACTGAAAGCTCCATGAGTTATTATACAAGGTTTAAAGAGATGGTCGACCAAATAGAGGAGGACCTAATAGACAGAGAGGTTATTAACTGCTTCAGAAATGGGGTGTCCTCTCCCGATTTGGACTACGAGCTCTATGTTAGGAGAGCGATAACGAGGCAATAATTGTTTGAAAGGGACTATGATGTGGTCGTGGCTGAAGAGAGGAAAGAAATGAAGAAGGAAAAAGGTACGAACCAACCTGAGGTCCGTGACTCGACAAAGGGAGGACCAGCAAAAGACAACAACAACAACAATAAGGGTAAGGACAGAACAAGGGCAACTGAGAGAGTGATCGAGAGTTTCACCCCGTTAACCGTGAGCCGCAACAAAATCATGAACACTGTCGACCTAGGCCCACCTGCTCCAACGAACCCAGCAAATAAGTTCAGAAGAGACAATGGCAAGTATTGCGAGTTCCACAAGGATACGGGCCATTCTACAGAGGAATGCATGAGTCTTAAGTGGATCATACAAAAATGGGTTGATAGTGGAAAGCTCGACAGGTTCGTGAGGGGAGGTCGACCTAGTGGAGGAGATCGAGCTGCAGGGGCTATACCTAAGCAAAGGTAGCGAGGTTAGATTTGGGGGTAATCACTGAATAGGGCAGTAATACCGCCCTAAAACATCAAATTTTTCAGCTCAACAAAGCACCTTACGTGCCGCCAAGACACTACATCAAAGATGAAGTCATCAGTTTCTACCCCGACGAGCTAGCTACCAATGTGAATGCCAGAGTGCAGGTTCTAGTAATTCTGGGGTTAATAGATGGTTGTACAACGAGCAGAGTTTTGGTAGACACAGGGACTTGCAAAGATATCCTCTTTTACAGAACTTTCAAAGAGATGGGGCTAACAAAGGAAAGACTGTCCCCTTATGATGGTCGACTGGAGGGCTTCACCAACCACAGGGTGGATGACAAGGGTCAGGTCGAGCTGGAAGTCGACATAGGACAACATCCTTTCAGGGTCGTCGCTAAGGTAAACTTTGTTGTCATTGATGTAAATAGTGATTATGCTGCTATCTTGGGACTCCCTGGACAGGTCGCTCTAGGAGTAGTGGCTTCCATCCCACATCAGAGGATCAAGTTTCCCACTTTAGCTGGAGTAGGGTGCGTCCAAAGTACAACTCGAGATTACCTAGATTATGTCTTATGGATAAGAAAAAAAAGGGAGCTAGAGATTAACACACCAGAAACCAGCTGGAAACTTTCTCCCTAACTCGGGGGCCACCACTGGGGAGATTACAGCTGAACTGGATGATATGATTGTTGAAGAAGCTCCACACTTGGGGGCCGAGGAAAGACAGAGGGTTTGTGAAATTATTATAAAGACCCTCCAGTTCAGAGATGGACCAGAGCTAGAGCCAGTGGACGAGCTGGAAGAAATTGAAGTCAACCCTTCATACCCCGACCAAAAAATCATAATTGGGAGACAGCTAGCCCCTGAGGAAAGAGCAGAAATTATCAAGTTGCTGAAAGAAAGCATTGATGTCTTTGCTTGGCAAGTAGAAGACATGAGAGGAATTAGAGAGGACGTAGTTGTTCTTCGACTGGGGTCAACCCCACCTTCAAGTTTAAAGAGCAAAGGCTGAGAGTGTTTGCTCGTGATAAAGAAGAGGCCATCAAGCTGGAGGTAAACAAACTTTTAAGTACATGTATAATCAAAGAAGCAACCTACACTACCTAGCTAGCTAATGTAGTGATGGTCAAAAAGGCGAATGGACGGCCAAATGCAGCTCGTCGTTCCAACAACTCAAGGAGTATCTCGCTTCTCCCCCATTGCTGAGTAGCCCAACAATGGGTGAAACTTTGTTCGTATATCTGCCCGCTGGTGATCGAGCTGTGGCAGCAGTGCTAGTTAGGGAAGAAGGAGGGCTTCAGAAGTTCGTGTATTATGTAAGCAAGGCCCTATCCGATGCCGAGGGTAGATATTTCAATGCAGAGAAGGTGGCCTACACCTTAGTCGTTGCATCCAGAAAATTGCGAGGTTATTTCTTAGTTCACCCTATTATTGTGCTAACCAATGCACCTCTGAGGAAGATCTTGCACAAGCCAGAGAGTTCAGTCCATCTACTCAACTGGTCGATAGAACTGACGGAGTTCGACATAGAGTATAAGCCACGAAAGGAGGTGAAGGCTCAACCTTTGACAGACTTCTTGGTCGAGCTTATGTTCACCAAGGAAGATAGCAAAGTAAGAGCCCCAAAGGAAACCAGAAAAGGGAAAAAGCAGGCCAGTCAGCCTACAGTTAGTTTGCCCGACGACTGCTAGAAGGTCTATTCAGATGGATCGCCGACCAAAAGCGTTAGTGGAGCTGGAATTGTTTTGATCGAGCCAGAATCGGGAACGGTCTACGAGGAAGCTTTAAGGTTCAAATTTGAGGCCTCCAACAATCAGGCAGAATATGAAGCCCTGGTCGCTGCGATAGAGTACGCCAAGTGTTTTGGGGCAACCAAGGTTATGGCCTATTGTGATTCTTAGCTAATAGTTAACCAAGTCAGAGGGGAGTATGAGGTGATGAATCCTACCCTAATCAAATACTGCGACCTAGTGAAGAGTTTAGTGAAAGATATAGAATTTTGGGAAATACAACGTGTAGGTCGAGAAGATAATGAATTGGCCGACTTACTCTCAAAGTTAGCCACATCAGACGAACAACATGAAGAGCCGATCTCCTACCTATAACAGTCAGCATACAAAAGAGTACAGATTCTATGCTCGATCAATGATCTAAGGGGTGGTTGGATTAATACAAAGTGCTGGATCGAAGAAATGAAAGACTACATAGAAAAGGGCGAGCTACCCGCGGACGAGCAGTCAGCTCGGGCGATCAAGAAAAAAGCTTCGAGGTATGTCATACACGGAGATGCACTGTTCAGAAGATCTTTCACAAAGTCATTGCTAAGATGTGTTCACCCCATGGAAGTTACTCAACTTTTGCATGAAGTACATTGCGGGGTATGTGGTGGACACCCGGAGGCCAGAACCTTGGCCGACAAAATAATTTCTTTGGGTTACTATTGGCCCCATTTGAGAGCAGACGCTCATGATTTTGTTCAGCAGTGTGACAAGTGCCAGAGATTTGCCGACCTACCTAAACTGCCTACAATCGAGCAAACACCAGTGATAGCATCTTGGCTTTTCAACATGTGGGGAGTTGATTTGATTGGTCCCTTCCCACCCACCCGGGGTAACTGTAAGTACGTGATCGTAGCCATTGACTACCTCACTAAATGGGTTGAGGCCAAACCGTTAGCCAAAATTACAGAGGAAAATGCCATCAACTTCATACATGATTATATTTGGTGTCGATTTGGGATTCCGCGAGCTATTGTGTCAGACAATGGCTTGCAATTCTCCACTTCCTTCGAAACAGAGATGAACAGATTGGGCATCAAACACTGGAAGTCGTCAGTCGCTTATCCCCAAGGTAACGGGCAGGCAGAAGCAGCGAACAAACTGGTCCTATCAGCACTTAAGATGGACTTGGTGGGTCGAGCTGGCAGATGGTTGGATGATCTACCCATTGCTCTTTGGGCAGTCTGCACAACCACTCGGGGGCCTACAGGTGAAACCCCATTCGCCCTTACATTTGGATCAAAGGCCATGGCACCCGCCGAGCTACAGCTTCCTACAGCCAGGGTAGTTTTCTTCAACCATGATCAGAACGACGTCAACGTCAACAGACTGCTCGATTTGGATTTGCTCGACGAAAAACGGGATACAACTCAACTTCGAATGGTCAACTACAAACAGAAGACCAAGGGCTATCATGACAAGAAAGTCAAGAAGAGGTCATTCAATGTGGGAGACTACGTGCTAAGAAAGATCGAGGTAACAGGGAGGAAAGCAAAGCAGAATAAGTTGTCTCCCAACTGGGAAGGTCCTTACGTTGTTACTCGAATTATCAAAGAGGGAACGTATATGATTGGTCATCCAGAGGGCGAAGAATTGAAACATCCGTGGCAAGCTAGCCACCTTATTAAGTACTACTTTTAAGTTTCAGTTTCAGTTATCTATGTAATCGATCTACTACATCAATAAAGCAGCAGTTCTATTAATTCAAGCTGTGTTACTTCTTTGCTTCATTCAAGTTAGGTCTGATGCCTAGGTCGAACTCGTTCTAATAGACTCAACTCTTAGTCAGTCTCGTTCCTCTAACAGGTCTGACTCTTAGGTCAACCTCGTTCTAACAGACTCGACTCTTAGTCAGTCTCGTTCCTCTAACAGGTTCGACTCTTAGGTCGACCACGCTCTAACGGACTCGACTCTTAGTCAGTCTCGTTCCTCTAACAGGTTCGACTCTTAGGTCAACCTCGTTCTCAAAAACAAGCAAGTATTGAGTTGACTTTGTTTCTGAAAACTAGTCCGACCAAAAACTTGTGTCAATTTCATCCAACCTATCAATCTACTTCGACAAACAAATCATTATATGGATCAAAGCAAAGAAATTCAGAAAGATCAACTACGATTTAAATATATGAAGAGCGAACAAATGTTACGAGTTAAATGCCTCCCAAAAGCTGGGCCAAGGCATGGATTACATAAATCAAAAAATATTATTTGGAACTTGTTCAAATACAATGATGGAAATAAATCGAGTCCCGCTTCAAGGCTGCTCATGCCCTTGCTGCTGTTGTTGTTGTTCATCCTGGGTAACTTCAGTGACCTTCGCCTCCATGTCATCAGCCCCTTCCAGGTCTTGAAGTATAGTATTAAAATTTACCTGCTCGAGTGGAGGAGCGCCCCAAGGTTCAACCCATTTCTTCATCTTCCTAGGCTAAAGCGTCTAGATCGTTATCATTGTAGGGCACCAGAGGATGTCTGCTGCAGGCCAGCATATCATAATGGTCTTCAGAAGCCCATTTGGCTAGCTGTTCGAGTGAGAGGTCGACAGAGGGATCTACCATGATGCGACGAGCCATGTGACGTCGACCCACGTCATAGAAAGACTGAGCCTGACTCTGAATGTTGTTGAAGCACTCATCGCTATCCTTGTAGGCCTCCACCGCCTCTTTCCTCGCCGTTTCCACAGCAGACTTCACCCTGTCCTTGGACTCTTCATCCCATTTGGCTCGAGATGCACAATGGTCCTCAGTCTGCTTGACCAAGAATTCATTGCGACTTTTCAGCATCTCCTGGACAGTTTCCAGCTCGACCCTCAGCTCCTCCTTCTCCAGGCTAAAGGTCGTGGTCTCCTCCCTCAGCATGTTCAGCTCCTCCCTGGCAACACCCAGCTCGAATGCCATCTCATCCTTCTTCTTCACAGTATCCTCCTTCACCAGCTTGAGAGCTTCAAAAGATGCATCCAGATCGACCAGCTGCTCCCTCAACTCGGTTACCTCATAAGATTTCCGAGCATATTGGGTCTTGGCCAGTTTCTCTTGCTCCAGGACAGCCCTCCAGCTGCTCTTGGCCTGTTTAATAAAGGTGAGAGACTGCACAAGCACAAAAGAAAAGGGTCAGGTCGACAAGGTAATCAAAGATAAGGGAAATCAAGCGACCAAAAGGAAAAAGAAAGTAAAGGGTTACCTCGCTATGAATTAGGCCGGACCTCTCTACATATTCTTCAGGGATTAGCCCCTTTTCAGTGAGTCAAGCTAGCATGTTGGGGTCCACATCCCACCTCACTATGACCTGGCCATACTCCAGTTCAGGGTACTGGCGGCAGGAGCTATCGATGAAAGCCAGGGGAGGCACCTCACTGAGCCTAGCCACTTCAGCCTACACAAATTCTTTGCTAGTTGTTGAAGGGGTACGAGAGGGAGGTGGATTAGAGCTCGATGCCTTCTGAGCCTCAGCTTCTTCAGGACCTTGGTCAAACCTCGACCTCTTCCTAAGCCAAGCTATAGGAAGGACATCATCATCTTCTACGTCGACAACGTCGACATCAGCAGGTTTTTTGAGGATCGCCTCTGTTGGCTCAAGTATAGGACCAGAGTCCGATCTATATGGCCGAAGCATCGACCTCGCCAATTTCCACCCCAGCTTGTTGAGCTTGGGGGGAATCATCATTTTGGGGGTCATCCGACCCATCTTCTTTAAGGGGAAGCACTCCTCCACCTTCCTTGGGCAATAACTTGTTTCTCTCCACTGCCTCTCTCTCTCTCTCTCTCTCTCGCGAGCACGTGCATTGGCAGCACCATGAGCCTTGGTGCTCTTCTTCTTCTGATTGGTGTTTACAATACGCACCATGTTGGCAGCTTGGTCTGCAGTAAGAACTGCACAGACAAAAGGCAAACAGTTAGTAAGAGATAGGCGAGCTAAATGTTGACAAGTAAAAAGTTGCGAGCAAAAAGATAAGATACAAAAAAGAGCCATACCCCCCAGATTCTCTCTTTGGGTCTTGTAATGGTTAGCCGTATTCTTACAGAAATGGCACTGGCTTTCAAATCTCTCTCTCTCATGAATAACCCAGAGTCACGAAACCTATGGCTCCTTACTATGAGCGCTAAAGGAGCTACCTCCCCATCACCAAGCATTATGTCGGCCTGGATGTAGTTCTCTTTGGTCGTCCCTAATATCTCCCAGCTGATTGGTCCCCAGCGAGCTACTTTCACAAGCTTCTTGTACAAAGCCTCGCTCCAGTCGGGCATCCAGTAATCTTCTTCTTTGGTCGCTACCGAGCTCTCATTGGCCAAGGGAAACTCCCAACCCCTCATGCTCTCTTCTACGATAACATGGGAGTTCCACCCAGAAACTTTTGAAGGCAAATTCACAAATAGTTTAGGTGCATTCAGATTGGTAGGGGTACTAATCCCTAAGGTTTTTGTATCTACAGCGACCTTAAAGAACATTCTAAAAACATGGACACAAGGCTCGAAGCCCAGGAACCTACAAATCATTGCAAAGCACACTAACACTCTACAAGTGTTAGCTCCCAACTGCAATGGAAGGGCGTCCATGTACTCCAAGAATTCGTTGATGAAGGGGTCCAAGGGAAGTCTTAGCTCGGCCTCGAACTGGCCATAAAAGAAGGCTACCCTGGTTGAATCCTTGGTCCAGGAGGCTTCCTTGGTGGAGGTCAACCCAAATTTAGCCATAAACTCGGCCTTCGAATAGTGAGTTAGCCTGAACACTTCCCTATTGATCTCACAAAACTCGTGAAGGATATTTATGCGACTTTCAGAGCCCTTTTTGCCCACAACCGGCCTGGGGGCCACATACCCTCGTTCATTCCTTCCTGGAGCGACCGTCGGACTAAAGGAGTCAACAGTTCTGGGGCTTGAAGAGATGGATGTTGTAGCTTGTGCTTGGTTCGCCATATCTACTGAAGAAGAAACAGGGGAATCAGTCCTAAGTACAGATTCAGACGACCTACCTAAAGGTAACCTAGATTCCCCTGGAAACCCTTGTATATTCCTAAGGAATGAAGGTTTATTGGGCCCTCTAATATAGAACAGAACTAAGTGATCGAGCAATTCATGAAAGAGGTGAAACTGAACAACCCTTTGGTCGCCTATTTCTAAATCATCTATGGTTTCTCCTACAGGCAAAATTAACTCACTGAAGCTTAAACCCCACCGGGACAAGATGGACGTACACTTCTCCATGGTCATCTCCTTCTATACCCCACCTTTGCATTTATATACTCTACGATTAACAGTGCAGTACCCATACCATACCCCAGGTTCACAACTAAAAGTTATAGCCATGGCGGAAGTTGAAAGGGAAACAAAGATTAAACCTAAAAGCGAAGGAATTGAAGGATACCTTAATTGGTTTGATGAAGATACTGGAAGCAAATCGTAAGCTCGAATACGCCGGAGGATCAGAGAAATTGCCTTGCTTTTGACTTGATTGGTTCGCCTGAGTAGTACTGAAGGTTTGTAAAGATGGAATTGGAAAAGGATTTTCCTTTTATACTTCTCCTTTTCTTTGTCGGAATTGGAAGGGTTGGCAGCGGTTAATTTCGAACTTGGAAAGTTGAGGGCACTACGGTAATTTCTCGTTATTCTCAACGCCAATTATCGATGCAGATACTCAAGTGTCCGTACATTTAATACGTGTATTTCTGCGCATTAAACACCTGTCTACTCGTCGAGCTTCCACAATTGACCATCCATTATCGAGCTATATCAGAATCCGTATATTTTTCATAACTTCCTGGTCGACAAAGTCAACTCAGAAAGTTGGGGGTACTGAACGGAATAAAAATGACGGGCTAGGCCCAACGAGCATAGCCCAGGTATTCAGGCATTATTGCCACCACGTTCCTAGTGGGTCGGCCCAATTATTATCAGGCCCAAGGCCCAGCAGCAAAGATCAGTCGACCTAGCTCATTGTCCGACCTACCTGATCCCGACCTGGCTTTATCCGACATACGATCCAGGACTTAGACAAATATTAACCGGCTATATCAATCAGTCAGGCCGACCTAGGCCATGCTAGCGACCTCGACCTACAAGACGTACGTCGACCTACGGTGTCATATCGTATGTGCAACTCTTTTCATAACTGAAGTCCTACAAATCAGAAGTCATTTACGTACGTGATCTCCTGCATGATTCTCTCCATGATCTTAGGGATTCTACTCAATCCTACTACAATTCTATCTCTTATCAACACTATAATACCTCACACCATCCACGGTTTTTTGAGGTAATTGCTATTTGCTATTTTTAATATCATCTTGTTCATTATAGTTTATTGCTCTATACACCATACTTACTCTCTTATTGCTCAATACATCATACTTACTCTCACGCCCGAAGGTCTAAGCCGGAGACCATCCCGGCTTGTTGTGGGTTCCTTGTTTCAGGTCTAAAAATCTTGGTGATTGGTCTTATTGCTGGACGTATGCTGATCAACACGATTCCTGCAGCATCAATCTCTATCTAATTTTATCATATATTAATCAATAACTTAAATTAATGCCTGCATCATAAATCTTAATTTAAATCATAAAATTAATATACAGGATAAAATTCCTAAATTTTAAATTAAATAATAAATTATAAATTAATTTATTTTTTATAATGCCAAGATAGAGTCTAAACTCAGAATTTATTCTCAAATTGGGGTTCGAATTAGGGTATACATTATCCAAATTGGGATTTGAAATTGGGTTTACATCAATTTAGGGCTTGAAAAACGCAAAATTTTGTTATAAAATTATTGTATTACTCTCTATTAAGTTGCATGTGCTTGGTACATTACGACTTAACTAGGATTTCTAACAGATTTCATTAAAAAACCCTCAAATTATGCAAAAAATGTCACAATGTCACGTTATATTTTAAATTGTAAAAATTGGAAAATCTTGCCTCAAATCAAATGCGGATATCCTAGACGTGGCCGGTTGGGCCAACCGCTGGTTAGCCGGTTTATAACCGCCGGTTTTCAACCCGCAAATCACCAACCGGAACCGAACCGCCTAACCGGCTAAACCGGTTACGGTTTAGGCGGTTTACGGTTTTCACGGTTATCCGGTTAACCTCCGGTTTGACGGTTTGGATATGCTCGGTCGAGTCCTTGTTGTTGCTCGGCCGAGCAACCCTTTTAGGGTTTAGGGTTTTGAGGGTTGCTCGGCCGAGTCTTTGGTGTCGCTCGGCCGAGTCATCAGTTTACATTTCGTATGCCAATACCCGAAATGTTGGTGACCATTCGTATGAACACATACGAAATGTCACCAACATTTCGGGTATTTGAACACGAAATGTCATCTGAATCTTGAAACAGAGGGAGTATTAATTATAATTTTTTGTTTGGAATCAACAGGTTCTCCCATGCTTCTTTACCGGAGGATGATAGAGCTTGGTGGGCTCGTGTTGAGGGTACCGGCCTCCATTTCCTACATGATGCTACCATTCGCCGGCCTAGCATTGCGCTCCTAATGGCGTTTGTGGAACGGTGGTCTCCCGAGACTAATACCTTCCACATGCCGTGGGGTGAGATGACGATCACTATGCATGACATCACTCATATCCTAGGTATATTCTTGTTTGTTGTCTATTTTTTATAAATTACATAAATTTTATCAATTTCATAAATTTTATCAATTTTATTAATTATTTCATTTTCAATTTGTAGGCATCACTGCTCAGTGGCCCCGCGAAGGCGGATCCAGAGCCCGACGTAGCCTCTGCATCGTGGCACGCCTTGAGACATGTCGGAAGGGCACGACCTACTCTTTAGATGGCCTTCGCCGGTCCTTTGAGTCCCCTTCCGACATGACTGACGATGAGTGCGCTTCTACGTACATCATGTTCCTCCTCGGCTCCACGCTGTTCGTGGACAAGACTCAGGATAAGATGCCCTCAGACTACCTTTCATTGTGCGTGGATATTGACAGAGTGGGGGCTCTATCCTGGGGGACAGCTGCGTTGGCATATCTATACCGGGAGTTGGGGAAGGCATCTAGATACGGATGCAAGTAGATTGGTGGTTATTTGAGTCTTTTGGAGGTAATATTTAACAATCATTTAATAATTACAACATGCATTTATGGTTATAACATTGTTAACTTATTTATTTCATACATTTGCAGGCCTGGATATACGAGCACTTTCCGGTTTTCCGGAGAGAGATTGACCCGTTTTGGACGGAGGGCCAGCCGAGGGCTCGTAGATGGGTACGTACTGAAATGGCTGGTAGGGATATGCCCCATCTATTGAAGTTTCGGTATACCCTGGACACGATGACGGTTGATAGGGTGAGTTAGTTATATTTAAAGTTTTACAAATTATTATTTTTGTTGACTGTGTCTAACAAATTCATTTTTAGGTTTGTTGGACTCCCTACGGAACCACCCCAGAGGCGCTTTTGCCGGTCTCATACTTTCGTGGGGTTATACGCTTCCAGGATATCATGGAGGCGTATTTGCCTGACCGTGTTACACGCCAGTTTGGGATCCAGCAGAAAATCCCCAGAGACCCCATATCTTGCTCCCCCCAAAATTGTTCATTAATAGCAGGTCAAAAGGGGTACAAGAAGTCCTATGGAGGGCGTGATGATGTATGGGAGGATTGGTTAGAGGACGGCTTGGGGGGTTTCGATCCAGTGCATAGATGGGGCCCGTCCGTGAGCGCATCTGATCATGTTACTTCCACGTATATGCAGTGGTTCCTGGCTAGGACTCATGTTCGGATTACTAATCCAAATCATGATGCCCTAGTTAACGTTCCACCACCGCCTAGGGTTGTAGAGGCACGAGGCATACTACTTTCGCTGCTCACAGTATGACGCTTATCTCATGGATGTCAAAGATAAGATTAGACGGGCCATCGATCTATACGGAGACGCTTCATGATTATGTTCATTTTGGTTGTTTATGTTGGTTTGTAAATTTTGGATACAATGTTTGTATTTGGGATATGTTGGTTTGTAAATTTTGGATACAATGTTTGTTTTGGAATATGTTTGAGATATGTTCATTTTGGATACAATGTTTGTTTTTGGAATATGTTTGGAATATGTTTGGGATATGTTCATTTTGGTTGTTTATGTTTTGGAATATGTTTGGGATATGTTCATTTTGGTTTGTAAATATTGGAATCAGTTTGTTTCAGTTTGTGTTTCAGGAGATGTTGCCCTCAGACTACCATCTCGTGTGCTTATACACGAGATGGTTTTACTCATCTCGTATATATACACACGACATGTTTCTTTATCTCGTATTAACACACACGAGATACATTACTGGGTAGTTAGTGTAATTCGTGTAATGTTCATACGACAAAAATGAAATAAGTCGTGTATATATATACGAGTTATATATTACATATCGTGTATAAGAACACGAGATGGTAGTCTGAGGGCAACATCTCCTGAAACACAAACTAAAACAAACTGATTCCAATATTTACAAACCAAAATGAACATATCCCAAACATATTCCAAACATATTCCAAAACTTCATACAAAAAATAATCAATACGCTATACACATAAACTATGGCCTATTTTCTGCAATTCGTGCTTCGTTCGCCATAATTGAGAGTCGGTTGAATGTTTCTATCCGAGTTCTGTATGGCATGATCAGGTTACTTGTGCTTGGATGACGTTGCTCCCCCCAATATAGTGCTACTGATGGTATCGGGTAATCACTATCCGACATGTGCAGCTGCAAAAGTAATAAAATAGTCAAATATAACAAATTTAGAAAATATAGTTAAATATAACAAATTTAAATAAGATAGTTAAATATAATGAATTAAAGTATCATACCAATATAAAATGGTTTCCCACATGTCCCAACACAAGTGTGTCTGTGGGTGGTCCTGTTCCTTGTGGTACAGTCACTGGTAGGCATGTGAAGCCAGCGGTTTGCGAGTACGAGACAAACACCACATTATACACCGTGGCTATGATGTGCCCTATCTCTGGGAGTATCAACCAATAATATTCTGAACAAGGGGAGGCATAGTGAGTAATGCGACTATAGAGCTCGTCCATATCTCTCCAAGGCATAACTCTCTCATAAAGCTCGCGGCGATGAAGCAGCTCCTTGGCACAATCTGAGCGCACTCTTTGCCACATCTCCTCTGTTCCGTATATTTACGCTGCTACTGCTCTATATCCACAATTTCCATCACCCATCACATCTGTGAAGCCATCAATAAATGGGACAATGAGAGGGGTAAGCAACATCCTATGCATAGAAGTATGTATATCATTGACTTGTCCATTTCCACGACCCCGTCCCCGTCCCCGTCCCCATCCCCGACCTCGACCTCGACCTCTCCCACGACCTGAAGCAGCTAGTGGTGGAAGAGATGTAGGAGTGGTAGGGCTAGATGGTGTAGTGTTTGAAGCTGATCTCGACATCAAACCTGATTGGGTTGATGCAATAAATGAAGATCTAGACCTCGCCGCTAGTGGAGGGTGGTGTAGTGGGGACTCCAAAATGTCCGTCGGTGCGCTCCCAATCTGACAAGACTCTAAAACCGGTGGTCCGGGGTTTATTTGCCTTTGAAATATGATCCGCTCAAGCATCTCCGGTTTGTGGATGTAGCCCTTCATTTATCGTTTGAAATAACCTTCTCTTTACAGTCCAGTGCGTTCGGGCAGCTTCATTCAACACAACTTCAAAATCAGTCCAAAGGGGACAAAGATTCTACTTCAATGTCCAACTTCTTCCAAAAATCATGAATCGAGGACAACTCAATCCGGCCCCGTAGTTTTGTATGCATGCAATCTCGTGACTACATGGAAGTCCATGTGTTCGCCTCAGGTAACACCCACAGCCTGAAGGATCCATGACATTATCCCCACAATGACTCCGTTCTTCTTTGATAATGTCTAAAGCTGCCTTTGACACTCGCCCCAATATGTCTTGATACAGATCACATGTCTTTATATCATTTGGAATTCTACTCTTTGATTGCTCCATAGTAGCTTTGATTGTTGTTATTTGGATTTCCATAATCTCATGAGCCTTTTTGAATAATGTGTCAAAAGTAGAAGAAGCACTCCCCAAGTCCTTCTTCAACCTGTTATGCTCATTCTCAGCCCTGTTCGTGGTGTGGGTTCCGAAGTGCAAGAATCGATCTCGTGTGCATCGACAAAATATTCGTAGAGTATGGAGCAATCCAAGTCTCGCGGAGGTAGGTCAATAAATCAGGATAAGATCTGTAATGATCGCAAAACGATTGCCAACGGGTATCCCACTCTTCGCGAGTAGCGACTGATATTGCTTTATTAAATCTCCTCATGAATGATAGTGCAAACTCATTGCTACCAGTTTTAGCCAACGGTCTCTTTTTAACATTGACTTCGATATGCCTTCGACACAAATGGTGTGCGGTCTCCGGAAATACCATTTGGACAGCATTAATGAAAGCCAAGTCACGATCAGTTAAGAAAACAGTTGGCATGTGGGGAGTATGAAAAAGACTTTGCAAATTCTTGAGTGCCCACGTGTAATTCTCAGTCTTCTAATTTTGGAGGAACGCATATGCAATTGTGAAATTCTTTCCCGTTGAAGTAAATCCTATAATCTCAAGTAATGCCATTCCATAGCAGTTGGTGTTGTAAGTGCAGTCACCTTGTATCATTTAAAGAGAAATAAAGTTAGAAATGTGTCAAAAGTAGAGGAAAACAGAGTCAAAAAACAGATTCAAAAAAATCAAAAATTTACCTTGTACTACATATGGAAAACAGTTAAGCATATCCGATGCTCGTGGGTGAGAGAAGAATATGTCACCGATCATGTCACTCTCGTTAGCTTTCCTCATGAAGAAGGTATATTTCTTATCCTCGAGTGCTTTTATGAACTGTTGAAGCGAGGATCTCCCTTGTCGTTCTTGTGACTTGCATTTTGTGAGGGCATTGTGGACGTGTTTCGGAGTACTCACGTTCTTCTCATCCTTCCTCTTTAACATTGTTAGAATGTTATTTGGACGCACCGAAGACTGACTTGCGCTACACACCTCCTCATATTCAGAAGTAGTCAATTTACCCAACGGATGACCTTCGGGATACGTTGGAAAGTCGTGATTATGAGAACCATGCTTCACAACGTAACCCCATACCCCATCACCCCTATCTTTGGCCCGGATTTCAAAATTGCACCCAATCTTCTTCGTGCTAGTCAACCTCACATCTTTAGTTTTTCCGGACCTGTACTTGCCACCAAAATGGCATACAATCTTCGCGTAGCCTAGGATCTTGCCACTTGTCTTCCTCGAATCTCCTATAGAAAGGGTTATATTTTGACGGGCCGCGATATCCCGTACGTGTTTAACAAGATCATCCCTATTTGGAAATAATAGGGATGTATGAATTGATCACTGACATCCGGTCCCTACAAATTGTATTACCATCAATTAGAAAATTGCACAATAAGCAACAGGCTGTATGACATTTCGTGTAACATTATACGAGATATTCCTGGAACATCTCGTGTAAATTTACCCGACTTAAACGCTTTTATCTCGTGTTATATAATACGAGGTAATACAACATTACTCGTGTATAAAAACACGACAAATAGCATAAAACTCGTATAATATAACACGAAATAGAGTAATATCAGAATTTAAAAATCCAATCTTGAAAAACAATTTCGTTTCAACATTGGATTTTTATTGCGATTTTGATCAAAACACCAAATATAACTTTAAAAACTTACTTCATTGCTGCTTGGATTTTGATTTTGATGTGGAGAATTTGGTGGCAAACCTTCTTCTTCGAAAATATATTCCACAAGCTCAAGATCAATATGATCATAAAAACTTGGAGAATGTTGTGGAGAATCCATACTATGATGTTAGATGATTTGAGAATTAATGAAAATAATGGGAATAAATTTATGGGTGTTAAGACTTGGACAATGGTGTCGCAGCTGCATGGGATGGGTGTACAGCAATGGTGTTTGGGCCGTTGTCTGCGTGTATATCGTGTTTTATGTAGGGCTTCAGGGTGTATCTCGTGTGTATATACCCGAGATAATATGGTACATATCGTGTATACAAACACGATATAGTCTTTGTTTCTGGTAATTATCTCGTATGAACAATACATGAGATGCACCCTGATTCATTTCGTGTATTGTTCATACGAAATGTCTTAGTAAATGTCGTGTATTTAAACACGACACACCATATAATAAAATAAAAAATGGTATACGGCTACCTCGTTTATTTTTTTTTAATTTTTTTCTAGATTATAGATGACATTTAAAGTGTTTTTCATCTAATGAGTTTCCTCCAAATGCAAATGAAAATTGAGTTACAAATATGTGCCATTATTTAGGGTTTTTAGGGTTTTATGTGTCCCGATCTTGTGAAAAATGGTATACGGCTACCTCGTTTATTTTTTTTTAATTTTTTTCTACATTCTATATGACATTTAAAGTGTTTTTCATCTACATGAGTTTCCTCCAAATCCAAATGGAAATTGAGTTACAAATATGTGGCATTATTTAGGGTTTTTAGGGTTTTATGTGTCCCGATCTTGTGAAAAATGGTATACGGCTACCTCGTTTATTTTTTTTAATTTTTTTCTACATTCTAGATGACATTTAAAGTGTTTTTCATCTACATGAGTTTCCTCCAAATCCAAATGGAAATTGAGTTACAAATATGTGGCATTATTTAGGGTTTTTAGGGTTTTATGTGTCCCGATCTTGTGAAAAATGGTATACGGCTACCTCGTTTATTTTTTTTTGATTTTTTTCTACATTCTAGATGACATTTAAAGTGTTTTTCATCTACATGAGTATCCTCCAAATCCAAATGGAAATTGAGTTACAAATATGTGCCATTATTTAGGGTTTTTAGGGTTTTATGTGTCCCGATCTTGTGAAAAATGGTATACGGCTACCTCGTTTATTTTTTTTTAATTTTTTTCTACATTCTATATGACATTTAAAGTGTTTTTCATCTACATGAGTTTCCTCCAAATCCAAATGGAAATTGAGTTACAAATATGTGCCATTATTTAGGGTTTTTAGGGTTATATGTGTCCCGATCTTGTGAAAAATGGTATACGGCTACCTCGTTTATTTTTTTTTAATTTTTTTCTACATTCTAGATGACATTTAAATTGTTTTTCATCTACATGAGTTCCCTCCAAATCCAAATGGAAATTGAGTTACAAATATGTGCCATTATTTAGGGTTTTTAGGGTTTTATGTGTCCCGATCTTGTGAAAATGGTATACGGCTACCTCGTTTATTTTTTTTTAATTTTTTTCTACATTCTAGATGACATTTAAAGTGTTTTTCATCTACATGAGTTTCCTCCAAATCCAAATGAAAATTGAGTTACAAATATGTGGCATTATTTAGGATTTTTAGGGTTTTATGTGTCCCGATCTTGTGAAAAATGGTATACACGGCTACCTCGTTTATTTTTTTTTAATTTTTTTCTACATTCTGGATGACATTTAAAGTGTTTTTCATCTACATGAGTTTCCTCCAAATCCAAATGGAAATTGAGTTACAAATATGTGGCATTATTTAGGGTTTTTAGGATTTTATGTGTCCCGATCTTGTGAAAAATGGTATACGGCTACCTCGTTTATTTTTTTTTTAATTTTTTTCTACATTCTAGATGACATTTAAAGTGTTTTTCATCTACATGAGTTTCCTCCAAATCCAAATGGAAATTGAGTTACAAATATGTGGCATTATTTAGGGTTTTTAGGGTTTTATGTGTCCCGATCTTGTGAAAAATGGTATACGGCTACCTCGTTTATTTTTGTTTAATTTTTTTCTACATTCTAGATGACATTTAAAGTGTTTTTCATCTATATGAGTTTCCTCCAAATCCAAATGGAAATTGAGTTACAAATATGTGCCATTATTTAGGGGGTTTTAGTGGTTTTATGTGTCCCGATCTTGTGAAAATGGTATACGGCTACCTCGTTTATTTTTTTAATTTTTTTCTACATTCTAGATGACGTTTAAAGTGTTTTTCATCTACATGAGTTTCCTCCAAATCCAAATGGAAATTGAGTTACAAATATGTGCCATTATTTAGGGTTTTTAGGGTTTTATGTGTCCCGATCTTGTGAAAAATGGTATACGGCTACCTCGTTTATTTTTTTTTTTTTTAATTTTTTTCTACATTCTAGATGACATTTAAAGTGTTTTTCATCTACATGAGTTCCCTCCAAATCCAAATGGAAATTGAGTTACAAATATGTGCCATTATTTAGGGTTTTTAGGGTTTTATGTGTCCCGATCTTGTGAAAAATGGTATACGGCTACCTCGTTTATTTTTTTTTAATTTTTTTCTACATTCTAGATGACATTTAAAGTGTTTTTCATCTACATGAGTTTCCTCCAAATCCAAATGGAAATCGAGTTACAAATATGTGCCATTATTTAGGGTTTTTAGGGTTTTATGTGTCTCGATCTTGTGAAAAATGTTATACGGCTACCTCGTTTATTTTTTTTTAATTTTTTTCTACATTCTAGATGACATTTAAAGTGTTTTTCATCTACATGAGTTCCCTCCAAATCCAAATGGAAATTGAGTTACAAATATGTGTCATTATTTAGGGTTTTTAGGGTTTTATGTGTCCCGATCTTATGAAAAATGGTATACGGCTATCTCGTTTATTTTTTTAAAAATTTTTTTCAACATTCTAGATGACATTTAAAGTGTTTTTCATCTACATGTGTTCCCTCCAAATCCAAATGGAAATTGAGTTACAAATATGTGCCATTATTTAGGGTTTTTAGGGTTTTATGTGTCCCGATCTTGTGAAAAATGGTATACGGCTACCTCGTTTATTTTTTTTTTTAATTTTTTTCTACATTCTAGATGACATTTAAAGTGTTTTTCATCTACATGAGTTTCCTCCAAATCCAAATGGAAATTGAGTTACAAATATGTGCCATTATTTAGAATTTTTAGGGTTTTATGTGTCCCGATCTTGTGAAAAATGGTATACGGCTACCTCGTTTATTTTTTTTTTAATTTTTTTCTACATTCTAAATGACATTTAAAGTGTTTTTCATCTACATGAGTTCCCTCCAAATCCAAATGGAAATTGAGTTACAAATATGTGTCATTATTTAGGGTTTTTAGGGTTTTATGTGTCCCGATCTTGTGAAAAATGGTATACGGCTACCTCTTTTATTTTTTTTTAATTTTTTTCTACATTCTAGATGACATTTAAAGTGTTTTTCATCAACATGAGTTCCCTCCAAATCCAAATGGAAATTGAGTTACAAATATGTGCCATTATTTAGGGTTTTTAGGGTTTTATGTGTCCCGATCTTGTGAAAAATGGTATACGGCTACCTCGTTTATTTTTTTTAATTTTTTTATACATTCTAGATGACATTTAAAGTGTTTTTCATCTACATGAGTTCCCTCCAAATCCAAATGGAAATTGAGTTACAAATATGTGCCATTATTTAGTGTTTTTAGGGTTTTATGTGTCCCGATCTTGTGAAAAATGGTATACGGCTACCTCGTTTATTTTTTTTTAATTTTTTTCTACATTCTAGATGACAATTAAAGTGTTTTTCATCTACATGAGTTCCTTCCAATTCCAAATGGAAATTGAGTTACAAATATGTGCCATTATTTAGGGTTTTTAGGGTTTTATGTGTCCCGATCTTGTGAAAAATGGTATACGACTACCTCGTTTATTTTTTTTTAATTTTTTTCTACATTCTAGATGACATTTAAAGTGTTTTTCAGATACATGAGTTTCCTCCAAATCCAAATGGAAATTGAGTTACAAATATGTGGCATTATTTAGGGTTTTTAGGGTTTTATGTGTCCCGATCTTGTGAAAAATGGTATACACGGCTACCTCGTTTATTTTTTTTTTAATTTTTTTCTACATTCTAGATGACATTTAAAGTGTTTTTCATCTACATGAGTTCCCTCCAAATCCAAATGGAAATTGAGTTACAAATATGTGCCATTATTTAGGGTTTTTAGGGTTTTATGTGTCCCGATCTTGTGAAAAATGGTATACGGCTACCTCGTTTATTTTTTTTTAATTTTTTTCTACATTCTAGATGACATTTAAAGTGTTTTTCATCTACATGAGTTTCCTCCAAATCCAAATGGAAATTGAGTTACAAATATGTGCCATTATTTAGTGTTTTTTAGGGTTTTATGTGTCCCGATCTTGTGAAAAATGGTATACGGCTACCTCGTTTATTTTTTTTTAATTTTTTTATACATTCTAGATGACATTTAAAGTGTTTTTCATCTACATGAGTTTCCTCCAAATCCAAATGGAAATTGAGTTACAAATATGTGCCATTATTTAGGGTTTTTAGGGTTTTATGTGTCCCGATCTTGTGAAAAATGGTATACGGCTACCTCGTTTATTTTTTTTTAATTTTTTTCTACATTCTAGATGACATTTAAAGTGTTTTTCATCTGCATGAGTTCCCTCCAAATCCAAATGGAAATTGAGTTACAAATATGTGCCATTATTTAGGGTTTTTAGGGTTTTATGTGTCCCGATCTTGTGAAAAATGGTATACGGCTACCTCGTTTATTTTTTTTAAATTTTTTTCTACATTCTAGATGACATTTAAAGTGTTTTTCATCTACATGAGTTCCCTCCAAATCCAAATAGAAATTGAGTTACAAATATGTGCCATTATTTAGGGTTTTTAGGGTTTTATGTGTCCCGATCTTGTGAAAAATGGTATACGGCTACCTCGTTTATTTTTTTTAATTTGTTTCTACATTCTAGATGACATTTAAAGTGTTTTTCATCTACATGAGTTTTCTACAAATCCAAATGGAAATTGAGTAACAAATATGTGCCATTATTTAGGATTTTTAGGGTTTTATGTGTCCCGATCTTGTGAAAAATGGTATACGGCTACCTCGTTTATTTTTTTTTAATTTTTTTCTACATTCTAGATGACATTTAAAGTGTTTTTCATCTACATGAGTTCCCTCCAAATCCAAATGGAAATTGAGTTACAAATATGTGCCATTATTTAGGATTTTTAGGGTTTTATGTGTCCCGATCTTGTGAAAAATGGTATACGGCTACCTCGTTTATTTTTTTTAATTTTTTTCTACATTCTAGATGACATTTAAAGTGTTTTTCATCTACATGAGTTCCCTCCAAATCCAAATGGAAATTGAGTTACAAATATGTGCCATTATTTAGGGTTTTTAGGGTTTTATGTGTCCCGATCTTGTGAAAAATGGTATACGGCTACCTCGTTTATTTTTTTTTAATTTTTTTCTACATTCTAGATGACATTTAAAGTGTTTTTCATCTACATGAGTTCCCTCCAAATAAATAAAGTGGTATCACTTAAATGTGATAGGTTATATGATATTGTTTGATCCAATATGCCATTTGTTCCTTGTCATGTATAAGTGTATAAATTTTGCTCAATTAACAACACAATTCAATAATATAACATAGAATATGCGTATCATTAACATCGTGTTGCAAATCATCGAAGAACACCTTCATTTTGATATGTCGTATGGATATACACGATATTATGAGATTATATCGTGTTGGTTTGTACGACATTTATGACAGAGTAAATTTAAATTTCGTATAATTTCATACGACCTAATATTTAACCCAATTAGTTGATGTCGTGTAAAAGTACACGACATGAAGGCTTCATGTCGTCCTTTCGAGCACGACACATGAAGGGTAGTTTGGGAATTATTGGTGCCTTGTATGTAAGGTGCCTTGTATATAGAATTTACCCTTTACTGCACTACACGGATCTTAATAATACGAATACTGAATCATAAAAAATAAAATAAAATAATAATAATTATTATTATTTTATTATTATTATTATTATTATTATTATTATTATTATTATTATTATTATTATTATTATTATTATTTTATTTTTTATTATTAATATTTTATTATTATTATTAATATTTTAATATTATTATTTTATTGAGTTTTTTTAAGGAGTTAAAATTGTCCAGTCAGCTGTCACGTATGCATTAACTTGGTCAACGGTTGCTTAGTTGAACGGTTTCGTTAAATACTTAATTGACGTTAGGAACATTGGTTAATTTGCTTAATAAAATTATAGTACGAATCATACATTTGCCGTTTCAATAGTACGAGTGTCAAATTGATGTTGAAACGATAGTACGAGGGGCAAAAAAGCAGTTTACTCGTAAATATATACTCCCTCCGTCCCATAGAACATTACCCCTTTTGCTATTTTGGGCGTCCCTCTTTAAAGTCCCACTTTCCTAAAAAGGAAACCTTAAATCACTATTCTCTCCACTCATTCTCTCTCCTACATTATTTTAATACTCACAACACCATTATAATTTACTATTCTCTCCACTCATTCTCTCTCCTCCCACTCACAACACATACTTTAATAACATTATTTCTTATTTTCCGTTCTCAATAGTAAAGGAGTAATGTTCTCCGGGACGGAGGGAGTATAACGTTATTAAAGTAGGAGTTGTGAGTGGGTAGGAGAGAGAAAGTGAGGTAAAGAATAGTAAGTGAATAATTGTTGTGAGTATGACAAGTGAGTTTCATGAATAAAGAAGCATTAAAAAGTTTTCTTTTTAAAAAAGTGGGACTTTAAAGTGGGACGCCTAAAATAACAAAATGGGTAAAAATTTATGAACAATTCTTTTTAGGAAAGTGTGACTTAAATTTGTCTTTGGATAATTCTTTTGTAGAGTTTGTGGATAGTTTTGCTATTAGCAAGGTACCTTAGGATGAGTATACTCATATAGTACATTGAACGGTGTACACATGTTTTTTTTTTTATAAATATCATCTTTTTAAGGTAATTTTTGATAAAAACTCCTATATATAATTGATGAAATCTAACAACTTCAAAAGTTGAATGTTATTACATACTGTATTGACTTAAAGTGACGTGTTATGTGAAAGCCACTGCTATACATATAAGTCTTCCTTCCGTTTCAAAATAAATGTCATTTTCTATCAAAAATTTCAAAATAAATGTCATTTTCTATCAAAAATTTGATTCAAAATAATTATCATTTTTTAATTGAAAAAATTAACTTTCCATATTTGTTCCTACAATGAAACTTGGATCATTGGAGTAATTGCTTTATTGGGTGAAATAATGGAGGGAGTAATAAATAAGGTAAATTGTGTAGTTTTTTTATTAAATTGTACTAATAATTGTTTCTTTTAACATGTAAAAAATCCAAAAATGATTATTGTTTTGAATCGAAATGAGTACTATATAAAAAGAACTTTTACTTTTTTTATTATTGTGGATGTTTTTATAATTAAATATTTTCATCAACAAAAAAACACACCTACTTAATACTTTCTCAGTTTCTCTAAATGTAAATCATTTTAGATTTTCAAATTTATTTCTAAATATAGTAAAAAATCTATAAATTAATAATGTCAGGACAAATGAAATTTATTAATTAAAATTATTAATTTATCGATAATAATAACTTTGAAAATTGAAAATTTACTATATGTATATAATAAATTGAAGGCCAAAAACTTGTAAAAAACGCGTTTTTTGTTAACTTAACAAAAAACGTGTTTTACCGTCTTCCTCTATACGCACGCAGTTAACACACGCAACACATTTCTCTCTCTATCCGAAATTACTTTCTCTCTCTCCTCTCTCTCTCTCTATACGCAGGAAGCAAATCCCCATTGTCGTTCCCAACCTTCTTCCTCAATCACCAATCGCCGGATCCTAATCGTCTTCTTCCTCAGCAATCGCCGGCGACCACCATTCCTCTATCAAAATCCAATTACCGTCTTCTTCAATTTCTCATCAATTTAGAGAGAGAGAGAGAGGCTGAGAGGTTGTCGCCGGTTGATTCAATGAAGTTAGGGAGGGGACTGGTGTTGGTCTTGGACAGGGGAGATGTCGCCGTGGCTGGAGAAGACGGTGAGGGCGATTGTAATTGGGGAAGTTGGAGAGGTCACCGGTGATGCAACGGTTGATTGGGGTGGAATTGGTGACTGATTGGATCGGGGAGAAGGCGATTGGGATAGAGGGAGGTAAGGCGATGGTGAAGGTTGAGATTGGGTAAGGTTTTCGGTGAAGAAGAGGGTAGGTTGAGGTTGAAGGATACCGGCAATGGTGAGGATTTGGGTCCTTTGCTGAGAATGATCCGAACAGAGAGCCGAACAAATCATTTGGGATTTTTGAGTGCCAGCCTACCTGATTTTGAATGCCAGTGTAGGTTATTTTGAAGTGCCAGTATATGTTTTTATGAGTGCCAGTGTTTGTGTTTTTTGAGAGCCATCAGACAGTTCATGTATTTTTCAATGCCAGTTCATGTAACTTTGAATGCCAGTTTATGCAATTTTGAATGTCAGTTCATGTATTTTTGAATGCCAGTTCATGTAATTTTGAATGCCATGCATTTTTGAATGCCAGTTCATGTAATTTTGAATGCGAGTCCATGTTTTTTTGAATGCCAGTTCATATTTTTTTTAATATCAGCAAAAATAATTATCAGTGTTTTTGAGTGCCAGTAAATGCATTTTTGAGTGCCAGTAAATGTGTTTTCAAATGTCAGTCCATGTATTTTTGAATGCCAGTGCTTATATTTTTTAGAGCCAGCAAAAATATTAGTGTAACAAAGTGCCAGTGTTAGTGTAACAGAGTGCCAGTGTGAAGAGTGCCAGTTCATGTATATAAAAGTGCCCGTGTAAAAAGTGCCAGTTTCATGTTTATAAAATGTCAGTATGAAATCACTGGTCATTTGTAATATTAACACTGGCATTTATCATGGTTGCCAGTAATTACAAAAATGCCACCGTTTATTTTGAACATGGTTGCCAGTAATTACAAAATTGCCACCGTTTATTTTGAACAGCGCTTTGGAAAACACATTTTTCCTTATCTTAAGAAAAAACTAGTTTTTTATAAGACCAACTCAAATTGAAGGCATTGAAAATTGAAAATAATAACTTTGAATTCATTGCACATGAGAAGAATAACGATATTCAATGTATTTTCAAAACAAATTTGATATATAAACGACATTAAGACTTTAAAAAGAAAACAAACAACTATATAGTCATATTTTCATCTAATTGTAATAATAATTTTTTTTTCAATTCTATGAATTATAAATTATGACTTCATTGAGACCTAAAATTATAAAGGATCTCCAGAAAAATTATTATTATATAATTATATCAATTTTTGTAATTTTTAGCTAACCCAAGTCGGGATTGAACAAATTTATTATTTTAAAAATTTTATTAATTTATTGAATATTAATTTAAAGAGTGTCCACTTTAGCTATTTTTTCTTTTATCTATAAGCATTAACTGAACATTAATTACTTATTTCACTCCCCAATGTTAATCTATTTGAGGCAAACATTATACTACTTCCGATAAAAAATAATTGTCGTTTTTTGACCATTTTTGTCCAAAATAATTATCGCTTTTGGGTTGAAAAGTATTCAATTTCCAAATTTATACCTACATAAGAACTTGAACAATTGTATTAATTGTTTTAGTGAGTGAAGTAATATAAGAGAAGGAAATAATAAATAAAGATAAACTTGATAGTTTCATCATTAAAGTATAATAATAATTGCTTTTCATAAAACTGGTGAAAAAAAAAAAAAACTTGTGAAAACCAAAAAATAACAGTTATGTGAATGGAGGGAGTAGACTTAGACATGTGCAAGCGGTTCACGATTTCGAACCGCCGGTTTTGATTCCGTAAAACCATGAAAAAGAGATGGAACCGGTATTTTGGTCGTTCTTTTTCAAAAATTATATTTTGGTCACTGTTTTTAAAAAATTGTATTTTGGTCACTATTTTTCAAGAAATTGTTAAAATTTAACGGTCTTGGATGAAAATGAATTAAAAACTATTATTTATAACAGATTTGTTTTAAAAATTAATCAAAAACTAAGATAAATGCCAACCGGTTCTCTTGTTTCTTGTTTCGGTTCCCCGATTTGAACTGCCGATTTCCTGGTAAGGCTGTAAACGAGCCGAGTTGAGCTTTGAAGTTTCGAGCTCGAGCTCGTATAAAAGTTATCGAGCTCGAGCCCAGTATGAGAGATTAAGCATGTTCATGAAATTCTAAAAGTTGTTGTTGATAATATTATTAATGGTGAATCAATAGGAATTTTTAAAATTTTATGAATATAATTAAATTGTCATATATTTGTGGTCAAAGTTCAACTAAAAAGTTAAATGGGACGAACATTTAGGGACAGAGGGATTATTTAGATTCCAAGTAAGTTCATGTGCCACGTGAAATTATGACATGTAATTTCACGTGGCTAATTGTGAGAATAGGATTTTACTCTCCTGTATAATATTTATAGATTTGAACCCAGAAAATGAAACACACAATGGGTTTCAAGCTAATATCACTCTAGTAATTTGGATTAAATTTGGGGCTTTTTGTATATATACACATTAAAAGATTTGGAGCCCTAAAGTTGAATAAAAATTTGGGGACGCATTAGTGGCCTGTACTAATGGGCCAGGCCTGCTCACACACATTAAAAAGTTTGAAGGGAAATGAAAAATAGGGAGAGAATGCAAAAGATGAAAGAGGAAGAACATCTTTTTTTAATGAGAAAGGAATCCAAAGAAAAATTAGGAACCTTTTGAGTATTACTTCCTTTTTTTTTACAGAAAAAAATAAATGTCATATTTTGATTTTATTTTTGGTTAAGTTGAATTTTAAAAAATATTAATGTTAAAATAGTTATATACTCCCTCCGTTCCGGTAGAACTTGTACAATTACTGTTTGCACGAAAATTAAGAAAAAAGTTAGTGGAGAAAATGTTGAGAGTATGAAAAGTGAGGTTGGAGAGAGAAAGTGTGGTAGGAAATAGTAGGAGAGAGAATTAGTGGATGGAATAGTAAAGATTCTTTGCCATTTTAGGAAGTGTGAAGTTTGTAATGTGACGCCCAATGAAAAAAGTGTGCAAGTTGTAGCGGGACGGAGAGAGTATAGTGTTTATATTCATGAATCAACAATCATTTTTAAATAGTATGAAAATAATGAAATTTTTATAACTTTTTGATCAAAATTCATGTTCGGTAACCAAAAAAATCAAAGTGCGACATTTATTTTGGGAGTATCAAAATAGCCTATCTTAAATGGGTTCTTGTTGCAATGTTTGTGATGCTTGATTTGATTGGACACTTCTTGCCTACCAATATGCCTTATTTTGTCCTGTTTACAAATTTGTTTACAAAGCCAAACTTTTCCCATATTATGTTGGTTTCAAATCCATTTTACAATCTTTATATCTTTAATTTATGAGCAGACACTATTGGACGTTCTTTGTATTTGCAGGAAGCCAGCATTTCAATATTACTTGGATAACTAAGTAGAGACGACAAAGAACTCAAATCCATGTTACAATCTACTTTCTCCGTCCCATATTAACTTACCCAATTATTTATTGACAATTCTCGACCATAAAAGCAAAATATTTGAAAATAAAATATGTTAAATAAAATTTGTTTGTTTTGGAACGGTTGATATATATATATATATATATATATATATATATATATATATATATATATATATATATTACACTTGTCTTTGGATAATTCTTTTGTAGAGTTTGTGGATAGTTTTGCTATTAGCAAGGTACCTTTGGATGAGTATACTCATATAGTACATTGAACGGTGTACACATGTTTTTTTTTATATAAATATCATCTTTTTTTTAAGGTAATTTTTGATAAAAACTCCTATATACTTCCTCCGTCCCAAAATATTTGTCCTATTTGACTTTTTTGTTAAACTTTGATCACAAATTTATGAGAGATTAATCATGTTCATGAAATTCTAAAAGTTGTTGTTGATGATATTATTAATGGTGAATCAATAGGAATTTTTAAAATTTCATGAACATAATTAAATTGTCATATATTTGTGGTCAAAGTTCAATAAAAAAATCAAATGAGACAAACATTTTGAAACGGAGGAAGTATAATTGATGGAATCTAACAACTTCAAATGTTAGGGTAAATTGGAGATTTAACTTACAATGAAATCTATTTTCTTTTCATCAAAATTTAAAATTCAAAAGTTGAGATCCATGTATGCGTTTTAACTTCAAATTTTTAGTTTGGTGGTTTGTCCCTCTCAAATCAAATACTCCCTCTGTCTTAGTCAAGTGTACACTTATTTTTCTTTTGGTCCGTTTCAGTTGAGTGTGAACTGCCCAAAATGTAAGGAAATCTTCGCTATTTACCCCACTCATTCTCTCTCCTATTTTACTTTTACACTCACAACATTCTCTCTCCTAACTATTCCTTCCACTCATTCTCTCTCCTATTTTACTTTTACACTCACAACATTCTCTCTCCACTTTTTCTCTCTCTTACTTTTCCTTAATCGGTATGCCAACATTTTGGTTCACACTAGGCTGAGACGGAGGGAGTATTTTCTCAAACATTGATTGTTATTACTTATTGACTTAAAGTGACGTGTTATGTGAAAGCCACTACTATATACCCCTTCCGTCCCAGCAGAGTGGATACCAAAAATTTGGATATACAGATTAAGAAAAAGTAAGAAAAATAAAAAAAGGAAGAAAATATTGTGAGTATGAAAAATTAAATAGAGGAGATAATGAGTGAGAGGAATAGTAATTTGATTGATGTTGTGAGTGTAAAAATAAAATAGGAGATAGAATGAGTGGGAAAAATAGTAAAGATTCCCTTTCATTTTGAGCAGTCTCCATTGGGCTGGAACGGACCAAAAAGGAAATAAGTATCCACTCGACATGGACGGAGGGAGTATATATATACTCCCTCCGTCCCAAGAAATGTGTCACCATTTTAGGCTCGACACGCAAATTAAGAAAAAAAGTGGGAAGAAAAAATGTTGTGAGTGTAATTTGAAAAGAGGAGAAAGAATTAGTGGAGGAAATAGTAAATTTAAAAAGTGTTGTGAGTGTAATAGTGTTTTAGGAGAGAGATTGAGTGGAGGGAATAGTTAGTGGGATAATAGAATATTAATAAAACTTTTTCATTTTAGGAAATGTGACGCTTTAAACGGGACGCCGTTTTAATTAAAAAGTGACGAATTTCCTGGGACGGAGGGAGTATACGTCTTCCTTCCGTTCCAAAATAAATGTCATTTTCTATCAAAAATTTGATTCAAAATAATTATCAATTTTTAATTGAAAAAATTAACTTTCCATATTTGTTCCTACAATGAAACTTGGATCATTGGAGTAATTGCTTTATTGGGTGAAATAATGGAGGGAGTAATAAATAAGGTAAATTATGTAGTTTTTTCATTAAGGCTCCGTTTGTTTAGCGTAATATATTTTTCGGAAAATGATTTTCGGCAAAATATTTTTCGGAAAATGAAAATGTTTTCCAAAAAATATGATAAAAATGAAGTTTTCCCCATTTTCTGATGCGAAACAAACACCGGAAAATGAGAAAAATATTTTCCGGAAAACATTTTCCCCCAAATAAACGAAATTGTACTAATGATTGTTTCTTTTAACATGTAAAAAATCCAAAACTGATTAATGTTTTGAATCGAAACCACCACCACTATTACCGCTACCACTACTACCACCATTACTACCACTATTACCACTACTACCACTACCACCACTACTACTACTATTACCACCACCACTACCACCACAATCACAACCACTACCACCACCACTATTACCGCTGCCACTACTACCACCACTACTACCACTACCACCACTACTACCATTACGACCACTACTACCACTACCACTACCACCACTACCACCACTACTACCACTACCGCCACTACCACTACCACTACCACCACTACTATCACTGCCACTACTACCACTACCACTACTACTACTACTACCACTACCACTACTACTACCACCAGTACTACCACTACCACTACTACCACTATCACCACTACCACTACCACTACCACCACTACTACCACCACCACTACTACCACTACCACCACTATTACTACCACCACTACTACCACTACCACTAGTACTACTATTACCACCACCACTACTACTACAATCAGCAGCACCACCACCACTATTGTAATAACCCAAAAATTTTCGAGGATTATTTGATAAATTGTTAAATTTTCAATTAGCCTTTTAGAGGGACTAATAGTTATATTGAAGTCCTAGGAATTATATTATGTGGGTTAAATTATTTAGATGAGTTGGACTTTGGTATTGGGCTTAGATTTAGTAAAACTTTTTTTTTTAAATACTCATTTTTAATAAATTGTTTTAATAATTAAATTACTTCCTTAAATTAAATTATTTGAATTATCTTTTTAATAAAAAAATTGAATTGTGTTTGAGCTTTAGTTATTATTGGGCAAAACTACCTAATGGGCTAAGAGAACTTAATTAACCTAGGATGGAAAATCCATATTATAAATATATTCTTTTAATATCTAGGGTTAGTTTATTTTTTACAAAAAGAAAGAAATAAAGAGAGAGGAGGCGGTACTATTCTGCCGTGAGAGAGGGAGTCAACCGTGAGTGATGAAGAAGAAAAAAAAAATGCCATCCAACTTGGAAAAGAAAAGGAAGAGAATTGATGTGTAAGAGGAAAAGAGAAAGAACAATTGGTGTAAGGTTTGTATTCGTTTCGTTCAATAATTATTGTTCTTAAATTTAAAGTCTAGAAAACCCTAGAAACACTTGAGATTAGATTGGGGTTTTTATTATGAATATATTATGTGATGGAAAATATAAATCCTATAAAAGATTATTGAAATAGGATTGTGTATGAATTAATGGAGGTTAATCTAGGATTGTTCATACCAAGAAAGATTTAAAGAAAAATAAATATTTTTGTGTGTTTTGTATGTGTGTGCCGTGTGTGTGTGTGTTTTGTGTAAATAATTTTTGGTGTAAAATTGTTTTACAAATTGATTTGGGTAAAATATTTGGTATCAAAAAGGTTTTGATTTTGAATAAAAGTGTTTTTGGTTAGAAATCTAACCAAGATTAAAAGCTGAAAATCAGTTTTCAAAACCCTAGTGACCCAAACTGAAAATCTGGAAATTAGGGGCTGTTTTGTAAATCCTGAAAGTTAGGGGACTGTTCTGTCATTTCTGAAAGATGAGGGACTGTTTTGTAATTTTTGAAAGTTGAGTGACTGTTTTGCAAAATTCTGAAATTCAAAGGACTTCTTTATAATTGTAGAAAGTTAAAGGACCTTTTTGCAATTATGAAAACTAAAGGGACTTTTCTAGGAATAAGAAAACTTAAAGGGACCTTTTTGAGAGTAATGAAAAGTCAAAAGACCTTTAGGAAATTATTTAAAAAAGGGGAATAAAAATGTTAGAAACCTAAGGGTAGTTGGGTAAACCCTAGAGGTGTTTTGGTAGTTATGTGAAGGGTATTTTGGAAAACTCTAGAAGTGGAAAGCAACTTGAGACGGAATTAAATAGAATTAACTCATAAGTTAGTGAAGTAAAATAAAGTTAAGTTGAGACGGAGTATTAAGTAGTTAATCCGTACTTAACGGATATTATTTATTTGTGTAGATCCGATCGGAGTTAGCAATTGTTCGAGTACAAACAATCGAGGTAAGGGATTATACATCTTTAAGTTAATTGATTTCCGTTTCGTTTCATTATTTAGGCTTCCGCATATTTCTTGGCGATGTACGTTCCTTGATACGTAAAAGCTGACCTCGCGTCAGTATTTGTTTTGACTCCCTCGTTTACCGTTATTTGCTAATCTTTTGTTATTCGTTTGCTATATCATCCTTTTGGTTTCGTAAATACAGAATTTTGTTGTTATCGTGAAAGTTCGTATTCTGTATAAAAAATGAGTTTTTATATAATGTGATTTTTGTTCCATTAATGATCACTAAGTTAGACAACCTGCTTCGGCGGGGTATATTTGATATTTGGCCTTCGGACAAACTTAGTTCACCGCTTCAATGTAGGAGTGGTGGAGTGTTCCGAATACACTGTTTAGGACTCTGCGGAGTCAACCTTAGTGCTCCTTGTGGGCTTTTGTTCCCTTTATGGGATTTTGGTTTGATAAGGTCAGTGGACCACTTATGTGATCATGATGTCTGTGAATGATTTGATTATCTACAGCTGGTATGGGACAGTTGTAGATGATTAGATCATTCAAGTCAACTTTGTTCAGCTTATCAGTCCTTTGAATTTCTTATAATTTGTGAGTGGTTTAGTTAGTTAAAGCTGGTATGGGACAGTTTTAATTAAGTAAACCATTCGAGTCAATTTGAATCGATTTCGTCATCATTTGAAACTCCAAAATATTTGTTAACCCAGTTTGTGAAACCATTGAGATTTTGAAAGACATGTGATTTGAGAATTTGTTAAATAATGATTTCGAATTTGTACTTCGTTGTGTCTTCGATTGTCATTTGAAATTTGTATCGTTTGATATTCCTTCAGGTCAACTCCTCTTTAGTAACCTTAGGAGGGTTGTATATGAACTTATTGGGCATTGTTCGCTCACCCTTTCATACTCTTTTTCTTCCAGTTTCATATAGGAAGAATGTGAAACGGTTCGGGAGCACTTCATAAGGAGTTCAAGGATCGTTTTAGCTTATTCCATTTTAGAATGTTTAGTCGGTTAATGCGAGTATTTGAGAATTTGTAAGACTTTAAGAATTTTGTTGAGCTAGTGGATTGTACTAGCCGTTGAAAGTGTTACCGTTTTTCAGCATTTAAGTTACTTCAAATTGTGGTTAGTGTTTGAATTATGGTTTTTAGTAGCCGTTGGAGGTTATTTTATTATCGTTTAAGTATTATTATTGTTGTGGAAAATTCGGGTCATTACGGTTGGTATCGTAGCTTTGGCTTTAGATCCTTGGGAGATAGAATGTATGAGGATAAGTTTGATTTGAGCTTTTAGAACCTTGGGAGATAGAATGTATGAGGATAAGTTTGATTTGAGCCTTTAGATCCTTGAAAGTTTAGAATGTGTAAGGATAAGTTTGATTTGAGCCTTAGGTTTGTCCTCAGTATTATTCTTGGAGTATTTAGTGTAGATTGATATGATAAGATTAGTTGCTACATAGGATTATGAAAGTTTAGAGGACTAAACTTCTTTTAAGGGGTAAGAATGTAATAACCCAAAAATTTTCGAGGATTATTTGATAAATTGTTAAATTTTCAATTAGCCTTTTAGAGGGACTAATAATTATATTGAAGTCCTAGGAATTATATTATGTGGGTTAAATTATTTAGATGAGTTGGACTTTGGTATTGGGCTTAGATTTAGTAAAACTTTTTTTTAAATACTCATTTTTAATAAATTGTTTTAATAATTAAATTACTTCCTTAAATTAAATTATTTGAATTATCTTTTTAATAAAAAAATTGAATTGTGTTTGGGCTTTAGTTATTATTGGGCAAAACTACCTAATGGGCTAAGAGAACCTAATTGACCTAGGATGGAAAATCCATATTATAAATATATTCTTTTAATATCTAGGGTTAGTTTATTTTTTACAAAAAGAAAGAAATAAAGAGAGAGGAGGCGGTACTATTCTGCCGTGAGAGAGGGAGTCAACCGTGAGTGATGAAGAAGAAAAAAAAAATGCCATCCAACTTGGAAAAGAAAAGGAAGAGAATTGTTGTGTAAGAGGAAAAGAGAAAGAACAATTGGTGTAAGGTTTGTATTCGTTTCGTTCAATAATTATTGTTCTTAAATTTAAAGTCTAGAAAACCCTAGAAACACTTGAGATTAGATTGGGGTTTTTATTATAAATATATTATGTGATGGAAAATATAAATCCTATAAAAGATTATTGAAATAGGATTGTGTATGAATTAATGGAGGTTAATCTAGGATTGTTCATACCAAGAAAGATTTAAAGAAAAATAAATATTTTTGTGTGTTTTGTATGTGTGTGCCGTGTGTGTGTGTGTTTTGTGTAAATAATTCTTGGTGTAAAATTGTTTTACAAATTGATTTGGGTAAAATATTTGGTATCAAAAAGGTTTTGATTTTGAATAAAAGTGTTTTTGGTTAGAAATCTAACCAAGATTAAAAGCTGAAAATCAGTTTTCAAAACCCTAGTGACCCAAACTGAAAATCTGGAAATTAGGGGCTGTTTTGTAAATCCTGAAAGTTAGGGGCTGTTCTGTCATTTACGAAAGATGAGGGACTGTTTTGTAATTTTTGAAAGTTGAGTGACTGTTTTGCAAAATTCTGAAATTCAAAGGACTTCTTTATAATTGTAGAAAGTTAAAGGACCTTTTTGCAATTATGAAAACTAAAGGGACTTTTCTAGGAATAAGAAAACTTAAAGGGACCTTTTTGAGAGTAATGAAAAGTCAAAAGACCTTTAGGAAATTATTTAAAAAAGGGGAATAAAAATGTTAGAAACCTAAGGGTAGTTGGGTAAACCCTAGAGGTGTTTTGGTAGTTATGTGAAGGGTATTTTGGAAAACTCTAGAAGTGGAAAGCAACTTGAGACGGAATTAAATAGAATTAACTCATAAGTTAGTGAAGTAAAATAAAGTTAAGTTGAGACGGAGTATTAAGTAGTTAATCCGTACTTAACGGATATTATTTATTTGTGTAGATCCGATCGGAGTTAGCAATTGTTCGAGTACAAACAATCGAGGTAAGGGATTATACATCTTTAAGTTAATTGATTTCCGTTTCGTTTCATTATTTAGGCTTCCGCATATTTCTTGGCGATGTACGTTCCTTGATACGTAAAAGCTGACCTCGCGTCAGTATTTGTTTTGACTCCCTCGTTTACCGTTATTTGCTAATCTTTTGTTATTCGTTTGCTATATCATCCTTTTGGTTTCGTAAATACAGAATTTTGTTGTTATCGTGAAAGTTCGTATTACGTATAAAAAATGAGTTTTTATATAATGTGATTTTTGTTCCATTAATGATCACTAAGTTAGACAACACCTTTGCGGGTATATTTGATATTTGGCCTTCGGACAAACTTAGTTCACCGCTTCAATGTAGGAGTGGTGGAGTGTTCCGAATACACTGTTTAGGACTCTGCGGAGTCAACCTTAGTGCTCCTTGTGGGCTTTTGTTCCCTTTATGGGATTTTGGTTTGATAAGGTCAGTGGACCACTTATGTGATCATGATGTCTGTGAATGATTTGATTATCTACAGCTGGTATGGGACAGTTGTAGATGATTAGATCATTCAAGTCAACTTTGTTCAGCTTATCAGTCCTTTGAATTTCTTATAATTTGTGAGTGGTTTAGTTAGTTAAAGCTGGTATGGGACAGTTTTAATTAAGTAAACCATTCGAGTCAATTTGAATCGATTTCGTCATCATTTGAAACTCCAAAATATTTGTTAACCCAGTTTGTGAAACCATTGAGATTTTGAAAGACATGTGATTTGAGAATTTGTTAAATAATGATTTCGAATTTGTACTTCGTTGTGTCTTCGATTGTCATTTGAAATTTGTATCGTTTGATATTCCTTCAGGTCAACTCCTCTTTAGTAACCGGAGGGGTTGTATATGAACTTACTGGGCATTGTTCGCTCACCCTTTCATACTCTTTTTCTTCCAGATTTCATATAGGAAGAATGTGAAACGGTTCGGGAGCACTTCATAAGGAGTTCAAGGATCGTTTTTTTAGCTTATTCCATTTTAGAATGTTTAGTCAGTTAATGCAGGTATTTGAGAATTTGTAAGACTTTAAGAATTTTGTTGAGCTAGTGGATTGTACTAGCCGTTGAAAGTGTTACCGTTTTTCAGCATTTAAGTTACTTCAAATTGTGGTTAGTGTTTGAATTATGGTTTTTAGTAGCCGTTGGAGGTTATTTTATTATCGTTTAAGTATTATTATTGTTGTGAAAATTCGGGGTCATTACAGTTGGTATCAGAGCTTTGGCTTTAGATCCTTGGGAGATAGAATGTATGAGGATAAGTTTGATTTGAGCTTTTAGAACCTTGGGAGATAGAATGTATGAGGATAAGTTTGATTTGAGCCTTTAGATCCTTGAAAGTTTAGAATGTGTAAGGATAAGTTTGATTTGAGCCTTAGGTTTGTCCTCAGTATTATTCTTGGAGTATTTAGTGTAGATTGATATGATAAGATTAGTTGCTACATAGGATTATGAAAGTTTAGAGGACTAAACTTCTTTTAAGGGGGTAAGAATGTAATAACCCAAAAATTTTCGAGGATTATTTGATAAATTGTTAAATTTTCAATTAGCCTTTTAGAGGGACTAATAATTATATTGAAGTCCTAGGAATTATATTATGTGGGTTAAATTATTTAGATGAGTTGGACTTTGGTATTGGGCTTAGATTTAGTAAAACTTTTTTTTAAATACTCATTTTTAATAAATTGTTTTAATAATTAAATTACTTCCTTAAATTAAATTATTTGAATTATCTTTTTAATAAAAAAATTGAATTGTGTTTGGGCTTTAGTTATTATTGGGCAAAACTACCTAATGGGCTAAGAGAACCTAATTGACCTAGGATGGAAAATCCATATTATAAATATATTCTTTTAATATCTAGGGTTAGTTTATTTTTTACAAAAAGAAAGAAATAAAGAGAGAGGAGGCGGTACTATTCTTGCCGCTGTGAGAGAGGGAGTCAACCGTGAGTGATGAAGAAGAAAAAAAAATGCCATCCAACTTGGAAAAGAAAAGGAAGAGAATTGCTGTGTAAGAGGAAAAGAGAAAGAACAATTGGTGTAAGGTTTGTATTCGTTTCGTTCAATAATTATTGTTCTTAAATTTAAAGTCTAGAAAACCCTAGAAACACTTGAGATTAGATTGGGGTTTTTATTATAAATATATTATGTGATGGAAAATATAAATCCTATAAAAGATTATTGAAATAGGATTGTGTATGAATTAATGGAGGTTAATCTAGGATTGTTCATACCAAGAAAGATTTAAAGAAAAATAAATATTTTTGTGTGTTTTGTATGTGTGTGCCGTGTGTGTGTGTGTTTTGTGTAAATAATTCTTGGTGTAAAATTGTTTTACAAATTGATTTGGGTAAAATATTTGGTATCAAAAAGGTTTTGATTTTGAATAAAAGTGTTTTTGGTTAGAAATCTAACCAAGATTAAAAGCTGAAAATCAGTTTTCAAAACCCTAGTGACCCAAACTGAAAATCTGGAAATTAGGGGTTGTTTTGTAAATCCTGAAAGTTAGGGGACTGTTCTGTCATTTCTGAAAGATGAGGGACTGTTTTGTAATTTTTGAAAGTTGAGTGACTGTTTTGCAAAATTCTGAAAGTCAAAGGACTTCTTTATAATTGTAGAAAGTTAAAGGACCTTTTTGCAATTATGAAAACTAAAGGGACTTTTCTAGGAATAAGAAAATTTAAAGGGACCTTTTTGAGAGTAATGAAAAGTCAAAAGACCTTTAGAAAATTATTTAAAAAAGGGGAATAAAAATGTTAGAAACCTAAGGGTAGTTGGGTAAACCCTAGAGGTGTTTTGGTAGTTATGTGAAGGGTATTTTGGAAAACTCTAGAAGTGGAAAGCAACTTGAGACGGAATTAAATAGAATTAACTCATAAGTTAGTGAAGTAAAATAAAGTTAAGTTGAGACGGAGTATTAAGTAGTTAATCCGTACTTAACGGATATTATTTATTTGTGTAGATCCGATCGGATTTAGCAATTGTTCGAGTACAAACAATCGAGGTAAGGGATTATACATCTTTAAGTTAATTGATTTCCGTTCCGTTTCATTATTTAGGCTTCCACATATTTCTTGGCGATGTACGTTCCTTGATACGTAAAAGCTGACCTCGCGTCAGTATTTGTTTTGACTCCCTCGTTTACCGTTATTTGTTAATCTTTTGTTATTCGTTTGCTATATCATCCTTTTGGTTTCGTAAATACAGAATTTTGTTGTTATCGTGAAAGTTCGTATTCTGTATAAAAAATGAGTTTTTATATAATATGATTTTTGTTCCATTAATGATCACTAAGTTAGACAACCTGCTTCGGCAGGGTATATTTGATATTTGGCCTTCGGGCAAACTTAGTTCACCGCTTCAATGTAGGAGTGGTGGAGTGTTCCGGATACACTGTTTAGGACTCTGCGGAGTCAACCTTAGTGCTCCTTGTGGGCTTTTGTTCCCTTTATGGGATTTTGGTTTAATAAGGTCAGTGGACCACTTATGTGATCATGATGTCTGTGAATGATTTGATTATCTACAGCTGGTATGGGACAGTTGTAGATGATTAGATCATTCGAGTCAACTTTGTTCAGCTTATCAGTCCTTTGAATTTCTTATAATCTGTGAGTGGTTTAGTTAGTTAAAGCTGGTATGGGACAGTTTTAATTAAGTAAACCATTCGAGTCAATTTGAATCGATTTCGTCATCATTTGAAACTTCAAAATATTTGTTAACTCAGTTTGTGAAACCATTAAGATTTTGAAAGACATGTGATTTGAGAATTTGTTAAATAATGATTTCGAATTTGTACTTCGTTGTGTCTTCGCTCACCCTTTCATACTCTTTTTCTTCCAGATTTCATATAGGAAGAATGTGAAACGGTTCGGGAGCACTTCATAAGGAGTTCAAGGATCGTTTTTTTAGCTTATTCCATTTTAGAATGTTTAGTCAGTTAATGCAGGTATTTGAGAATTTGTAAGACTTTAAGAATTTTGTTGAGCTAGTGGATTGTACTAGCCGTTGAAAGTGTTACCGTTTTTCAGCATTTAAGTTACTTCAAATTGTGGTTAGTGTTTGAATTATGGTTTTTAGTAGCCGTTAGAGGTTATTTTATTATCGATTAAGTATTAATATTGTTATGAAAATTCGGGGTTGTTACAACTATTACCTCTACCACTACTACCACCACCACTACCACCACTACCACCACCACTACTACCATTACTACTACTACCACTACTACCACTACCACTACTACCACTACCACTACTACCACTACCACTACTATCACCACCACTACTATCACCACCACTACTACTACCACCACTACTACCACCACCACTACTACCACCACTACTACTACCACCACTACTACCACCACCACTACTACCACTACCACTACCACTACTACTACCACTACTACTACCACTACTACTACTACCACTACCACTACTACTACCACTACTACTACTACTACCACTATTACTACTACTATCACCTCCACCACTACCACTACTATTATCGCTACCAGCACTACTACTATCACTATCACCACTACTACTATCACTACCACCACTACTACCACTACTACCACTACTACTACTTCTAACAGTTTTTGAATACAAAAATTAATTTTTAACAGTTTTTAAAAAAACAGTTAACTTTTTAACAGTTTTTGTTAAGTTCTATATTACGTATATATTAACATTTGTTTTTTTTTTTTCAATTTTTTTTTTGGATAAGGAAGATTATTTTAGTTGTTTGTTAGTCCTGAAATTTTTTGCAAAAAGTTATATAAAAGGTTCTAAATTTTGATAGAAATTAAACTTAACTTTTTTTAACCCAAATTTCCCTTTTGTTATTTTTTAGTGCCCACTTTTTTTTCCTCCCCAAAACTTTCCCTCCTCATCTCCCGCTTCCCCCAAAATCTGTACCGCATAAACCACATAAACAGACACACAGAGTCCCACCCCAAAAGCTAAATCATATTCTTAGGGGGCGTTTGGTTCGGTGGAAAAAAAAGTGAAGGAATGGAATTGTCAATGGAATGGAATTGTAATGGAATTGGAATGGAAAAAAACTGGTCAACCCCCTCCGTTTGGTTGGCACGGAATGGAATGGAATTGTCATTCAATTCCTTGACAAATCATGTTTGGTTTGAAAATACAAATTATAGGAATGGAATGAAAGCATATAAAATGACCAATTTACCCTTTAAAAAAAAAAAAATTGGAGGGGGGTGGGGGAGGTAGGCGAGAAAAAAAATTTCGTGGGGGTGGGGGGTGGGGGGTGGGGGGTGGGGGTGGGGGGGTAGGGTGGGAGAGGGTAGGCAAAAAAAAAAAAAATTCGTGGGGGTGGGGGGTGGGGGGGTGGGGGGTGGGGGGGGGTAGGGTGGGGGAGGGTAGGTAAAAAAAAAAAAAAATTCGTGGGGGTGGGGGGTGGGGGGGTGGGGTGTGTGGGGGTGGGGGTAGGGTGGGGGGAGGGTAGGCAAAAAAAAAAAAAAAAAAAAAAAATTCGTGGGGGTGGGGGTGGGGGGGGTGGGGGTGGGGTAGGGTGGGGGGAGGGTAGGCAAAAAAAAAAATAAAAATTCGTGGGGGTGGGGGGTGGGGGGGTGGGGGGTGGGGGGGCGTAAGAAGTGGGTAGAGTGGGTAGGGGTAGGGGTGGGTAGGGTTTGGGGGTATTTTGGTCAAAAAAATTTTTTTTTTTTTCCATTCTCAAAGGAATTGGACTTTTCATCGATTTTATGAAGGAAAGTTGAATTCCTTCATTTGAAGGAATTCAACTTTCCTTCGAAATTTTTTTTTTAAAAAACTTGAACCAAACGGAGGAAAGGAATGGAAAAGGGGGAGTTTTCCATTCCTTTCCCCCCTTTTCCTTCCAACCAAACGCCACCTTATTCTCACAAGCCCGGAATTGTGTTGAAGGAAGAGCAGCTCCGATCTCGACCATTCCATTTGGTGGCGGCCGTTCCAAAATCGAACTCATTTTGGCCGTGGTTGCAGCCTAATCGTCGCCGCCGTTCATTCTAAACCCTAGCTGACCCCCGGTATTCTACTCTCTGCTCTCGAGTATCACCTGGAGTTCCAAAAACTCCATTTTCTCTTTCAAAATTACAATCTATTTTCCATTGCGCTCTGTGGTTTACTTAATTGCTGGATTCATCGTTCCTTTTGATTTGATTGTTCTGTTTTCATTTTTTAATTGTTTCTTCATCTCATTTTACACTGATAAAAACCCTAGATGATGTATTGATCTATTTGATTGAATTTTGATTTTCCCATTTTTCACTTTAAAATCTTGTTTTTCAAAGTGAAATAGTATATGCTTATAAATTAGTAGCATTTCTATTTTTATCCCGCAACAAGGATAATAATCTGCGAATCCTGTGCTGAAGTAAGTCATAACGTTATTCATTGGTTCCATATATGATATGCATTTTTTTTTCTGGCATTGGAAGGAGCTGATGTTGTCATCATTCCTGCTGGTGTGCCAAGGAAGCCCGGTATGACTCTAATGTGAGTGTTGCAGCAATCCTTTTCATTGGTTCTATTATATGAGCTCATTGCATCATACATGCCACACCCAAAGCGAATGAGTTGTTGTCTGATGAACTTATTACAGCTCTTACAAAACGAACTCAAGACGGTGGGACAGAGGTTGTGGAAGCCAAAGCTGGAAAAGGTTCAGCTACACTATCAATGGTGTAAGTAAAAAAATAACACAATCTTTTCACTTTTCTACTGATTGATTAGTGATACGTGGACTTTGTTAAGTTTGTGTAACTTTGATAGAGTGACTTGGCCTCATTTGAGATAGATGGCTGAACAGTCTGATGTATGTCAGATTAGACATACTTCAGTGTCGAGCATGCATTCTTCAAGCAGACATGCCTTTTTGCTTGCCCTAGTATTGTCATTGACTAGTTGTGACATCAAAATGAATGGTCCTTATATTAACCAATTACATGGCTCTATGTCGTATCTTGACTATTTGCTATCTATGAGCATGACTGAGAGTCTATGTAGCAATGATCCAAATTAGAAGAGTATGGTAATCAAAGGTTGTTGGATAGCTGCCAACTCTTGTTTTATGTGCATTTACATTTTGGAGCTGTCAATTGTTTTACTTTGTTTATGCAAAGGTTGATTGGGGCCAATTGTTTGATTTGCAGGGAAGTTTATGCTGTGTCAATTGTTGGGCCTTTTCCTACTGTTGTTGTCAATTAGTGTAAATGCCCACCTTGATAGCCATAGAAAGCTAGGTGAGCCTGTTTTCTTTGACAAATTGTATCATAGCTCAGAGCTAATTGTGATTTGATATCATAATCTTAGCATGTCTTGTATTGTGAATGAAGTTTAAGTTTGGTGCACTTATGTCATCGAAGGCATGAAGCTAAGATACTTGAAGCAGCCGCACAGCCCATATGATGATGATGATATGCATTTGAATAGTGATTGATCTTTGAATCTGGGAATGCCTTCTTCTATTTGATTCTTTTGGCTGTGAACTGAAGTTTTTAACATTCAGGTATCATCTCCACTCTGCCCCTTGTCTGAATCAAGTCATAATGCATTTCTTTTCCATCTTGCTTTCCATCAGCTGCCATAGACACAATCTGCTCATTGTTTTCTGAACTTTGCCCTTCCTCTATTTCTTCTTTTGTTATTTTCTCCAAAACTTGCTTATTTTCCATAGTTTTGCTCTTATCTTGCCCCTGTTCCCTTTTTGGATCATTTCCAACTTCAGTACCCATTTTATTGTACCTGTTGTTGTTGCTGTTGTTGTTGTTGTTGTTGTTGCTGTTGCTGTTGCTGTTGCTGTTGCTGTTGCTGTTGCTGTTGCTGTTGTTGTTGTTGTTGCTGTTGCTGCTGCTGCTGTTGTTGCTGCTGCTGCTGCTGTTGTTGTTGCTGGGAATTGATAAAAAGTATTTCTGATGTTAGTTTTGTTTCCTTAAATCCTGTTTCCCATTGTTGCATGTAGATTTGGAATCTATCCCATTTTTCTCAATGATAATAAAGTGCCCTTCCTGTTTGTAGTCATTCCTGATGTTAGTTTGATCAATTTGTTCATCTTTGCTTGAGGAAATTAACTTTTTTCGTGGTTTTGAACTGCTAAAGACAAACCCCAACTTTTTGAATGCAGTAATTTGATGGATTTTTCTTTTTTGTATGATATTGAGCATTGAGGTTTCTATCTGTTGTAGAGAAACCAACTTAATATTAAGAGCTAGATTCTTTTAATTTTCACTCTTGTTAATTTCTTTGAGAAGTTGGCATATGTACAGTTGTTGAGTGGTTATGGAGAAACCCACTAATTTGAAAGGCCCGCTTAGTTTGATCACCTCCCTCATTTTTATTTTCACAAATTGATATCTCCACTGGGTTAGTAAAAAAAAAACATCAAGTTATTTTTTTTTACGCTGGTTTTGGGCTACCAGAGAAAAACCCATTTTTTGGAAATGGCTAGTTTGATCAGGTTTATTAGTTTTGCTTTGTGAAGTTGACATGTCTACCTCATTCGATCTGTTAAAGCGAAAACCTATAACTTTTCAAAAATCTCTTGAAATTTGGTGTTATCTGTGAATATCAAGTTAGCCTTAAGAATATTTGTGTACTAGACCAGTCTGCTACTATGTTTTGACTGTATCTCTGTTGGTTATATTTACAAGGACAGTATAACAAATGGCTTGGCAAGAGAGATGGTTCTGTGAACTGATGTTCAACTATGTTTTAACTTGTAGGTACGTGGTGAGCTAAATGGATATGAAGAAAGATGGTGGAGCCTATTTTTTGTTTTTACATCATTTTGTAGTAGTGTTAGACTAGGAGGGAGGATTACTCCTTGAATTTCAGAAACATTGCATGCGATCTGTTTACTAATTATGACCACCTGTTTATCTGCCAAATCTTCAAAAAGTACTCCATTAATTCATTACCCCCAATGTTTTTGTAGCTGTCCAAAACCTGGTCCTTGAAGGAGGGGACTTATTTTGGCATTTTCACCTCTTGCATGTTATTATACATTTCAAAATGAGTAATTGTTAAATGTGGACTCTTCAGATAGTTTTTACCTTTTGTTGTATCTCCATTTTTGTTAACAACTTGTGCCTGTCTATGATCTAACAGTGTCTCTAGTTTTGCTCCCACTTCACAGGATGTGCCTGATTTTGCACCAGGGACGCAGAAAAAAGTGACAGGGGAAGTAATCAGGTGGAATAATGTTTCCGGTCCTGAGAAAATAGATGCAGTTAAGTACATTGAGTTACTTGAAGGGGAAATTGAGGAGCTCAACCGTCAAGTAGGAAGAATGTCTGCAAATGGACCAAATGAACTGTTGGACTATCTTAAGACTCTTGAACCTCAGAATCTGAAGGTTAGGGAGTTGACTGCTTTTTGTTGGGAGAGTTCTGCATATATAGTTGCTTTTTTACTAATTTATGTGGAGAAAGTGTTAAATCTACTAAAACTCAAATTAGCATACATGAATTTATGATTTGTTGATACTACCTCCGTTCGCCCAAAGAATCCCACTTGCCATTGTACTATTATCCGACATTCACCTTAACCATTATGCTTTTTTTATTAGCATATAAACCACAATACTTTGGGAACCTACCATCCCTGTCCTAAATTCGTGCCCTAAGGCCGCAATTTCCGAACCAAGATGATATATTTTTCATAGTACGGTCGTTTTTATGTTGATGAAAAGGGAAAAAGACTAATTAGGGTCCAAAGTTTAGGGAAAGCGTCCCAATCAGGGTATGATGTTCTACTTTTGGCAATTTAGGGTTCAAAGTTAGCAACGTTAATCATTTTTTTTTCAAAATCGATAACAAACCCCAATTAAATTGACACGTGTGACTTAACTGGGGTTATTTTTCTTCTCCCTTCGCCTTTCATCATTTCTCTTGTGAAAATTATGATGACAATGCCAAAAGCATTGATATTTTCATTAAAAATAACCCCAGTTAAGTCATACATGCGAGGGACGTGTGATAACTGTTTTTTGTTTAGCAATTTCGTCAATAAACCCCCAACTAACCCCAACTGGCCAACGTTGGTAACGTTGAACCCTAAATTTACAAAATTGGAACATCAAACCCCGTTTGGCACAACCCCCTAAACATTGGATCCTGATTTGTCATTTCCCCTAATAAAAAAGCAGAATAGTTAGAATAAAAGTACCCTCAAATTCTAGTGGACAAAGGACAAAAACGAAGTTTACCTCTTTCAATTACCGATGTACGATGACCCTCTATGACTAAGCTAGCAAAAGTCAAGACAACCAGCAATCAGGGAAACCATTTGGTCCCTAATTTAATTTCTACAATGCATTATCTTTTCGAACATGAAGAATTAGTTTTTGACAAAGCAAAATAGATGAAGGGACACGATGTATGGCGGGGGATTTTATTGTTACATTTACGATAATGAACTCCTATTACCATCAATTTTAGACACAACTTGTAATTGCAGACAATTGGCCCTTGTTTCCTTAATTGACCAATGGGATTCTGTTTTCTGAATTAGAACATGTTATATAAGGTTGGAGTATAATATCCATTATTTCCTTATATTGGCTTTGACAATCTTCATGTGGTTTGACAGACGAGTGTTACGGAGACAAGTGCAGCAGAACTTGGGAAGCTGCTATATTGGTTGATGGTGGTCGGATATAGTCTTCGTAACATTGAAGTTCGTTTTGATATGGAAAGAGTACTTGGCTCTCCACCAAAGTTAGCAGAGTTGCCTCCTGGTGAAAATATTTAGAAAAACCTGGAGCATTTTATTATAGAAATGAACGGAGAATGGAACACCACATCAATCAGTCACTGGGCGTTACATTTTATTCCAGCAATGAGTTTTACTTATATATGAAGAAGTTCGGTTGGCCATCATGGATAATGGGTTAGTTCTTCATAACGAAAATACTGCACTTTAGCTACATGAATTATTTAGCACTTTAGCTACATGAATTATTTAGATATATCAGAAATGTGATGGGAACATTGTAGGAACACAGGAAACACTTTTGCCCTCTCGAAAGCTACTGGGTATTTGAAACCTTTGATTCATGCTTTATGAACTCGTACTGCTGCTCAATCATTTCTCTTAACTTGATGGAACAATGCGTTTCTTGTTTGTCGTGCTATGTTTCAGTGCATCCATGGAGATGATTTTCCGAAAATGTATTATTTCTCACTGTTTTTCTTCACAATCTACACTTTCAATTATAACTACAGAAGCTAGCACTGGAATTAGGACAGATCTCAGGTGCACACTAGCTAGATTTAGTATTAAATTCATGTGGACATTGAATTTAGGACAAACCTCGTGTGGGCAGTGTGACATTAACCACAACCAAAAGCTGCAAAATCAATTCAACCAACATTCAGAAACTAGTTGAACCAGAGGGCTAATGAAGTCTGGGGTTGCATTTCAAAACCAATTGTTTATGAGAATAGTAGCTCTGGATCTCTCTATATTGAAGGCTTGCTAGACTAGTTAATTTTCGACGTGAGATACGCACGCATAGCCGAACTTTGAGCTTACACGTGGACATAAAGTTGGATGGGTGCTGAGCTAAATTATTGGGGCCCAACTTTGGGCTCGCACATATATATAGGACACGCTTTGATACAATAATAATGTTTGAGATTACATTTCAACTTCTTTCCTCAAAGGTGGCTCGGCTCTAGCCATTCTCTACAACTTCTTTCCTCAAAGGTGGCTCGGCTCGAGCCGTTCTCACACACTATCTGTGTGGACCGCCGTAAATGGCTTGTCTTCTTTGAAATGATGTCAGCCTATATTAGAAACAAAGCAATTGAGAGAGGGGGGTTAAATTGGAATTTGGAAGTAAATGTTGTATTTTTGGATATATAAGTTTGAATTTCAGTTTTGTGGGAGAGAAAAAAGGGGAAGTTATGAAATATAAATTTAAATTATTATGCAGGTTACATTTTTTTTCAGTTTTATACGGTAAATACTAAATACAGGGAACGAAAAATACAGGGAACGAAAAATTCCAACCCTGCCCTTGCCCGTCTCGTGTGTGTATACACGAGATGTTCTCACTTATCCCGTGTGAATCTACACGAGATGTCTCGTGTACATATACACGAAATAAATGTCGTGTATATGCACACGAGATGTCTCGTGTAATTTCACACGAGATGAGTGAGTACATATCGTGTACGTATACACGAAATGGTGTCTGAACCTGCATTTTCACAACAGCAACAGCAAAAGCAACTAGAACTGAAATTTGTTTCTCGATATGATAGCACATCTCCACAAAACAGTGGGAGGGACCAATAGACAAATTGTATACGAAATAAAAGTGTTAACAAGGATAAGCATATAATTCAAACATCCAAACATTCATACAAATTTTATAATTCAAAAATCATTACACATATACTATCCCCTACGTAATCTTTCTCTTCTTGCATGGTTATCCTGATCATAGAGTTTATTAAATGTTGCTATCCTATCTCGGTATCGGATGATCAGTTGACTTGCGCTTGGATCACAGTGTTCCCTCCAAGTGTTCGGTGGTGGTGGTATTGGGTAATCATTGCCCACCCTCCTGCTCCGCCTCATCATCCTCCTCACCACTATCATCAGAATCAGAAGATGCCTCATCATCTCCTACATCCTCCTCACCACTATCATCAGAATCAGAAGATGCCTCATCATCTCCTACATCCTCCTCAATCTCATGCTCAAACCCAGTATCAGGCTGCTCAGGCTGCTCACGCACGACAGTCTTATCATGTATCTTTTTGCTGCGTTTATCTGCCTTAGTTGCCTTCTCGGCCTTCCTCTTTCTATTGGACGCGGTCATACGTTCACGTGCCTACAAAAAAACAAAAAAGAGACAATAAATTAGCTATTTAGCATTTATAACTGAATATGAACGATGTAAAGAAAAAGAGTGGACACTGGGCACATCTCGTGTAAACTCACACGAGAAGAATCTTGTGTGAACTCACACGAGAAGAATCTCGTGTGAACTCACACGAGATGCTTCTCGTGTGAGTTTATACGAGATGAATTCATACGAGATGCTTCTCGTATGAATTCATACGAGATGATTTCTGCCATTAAAATCAACTTAAACCCAGTTCATACAAAAACTAGGAAATCAATTGAAGCAATCAAACAAAAATTAGACATTGAGAATTAAGGAATGTAAAATTAGGTTAAAATTAGGTTTAAATCGCATTACCTTCTTTACAGGCACGGTGGTAGAAGCGGAGGCGGCGGCGATGTGCCGGGACTGCCGGAATTTTTACTCGAGCCATGGCGAATGGTGTATTTGGTCGTCGTACGTACTGAGAGAGAGAGAGCGAGGGAGAGGAAGAGGGAGAGTGTTGTTTGAATATGAAATGAATAAAAAATAAAAAATTATATAAACGGGTATTTTGGTAATTTTGTTGGTTCCCTTTATTTTTTGGTCATTGTATTTAACCATATCCGTTTTATACACACAAATCTTCAGGGTGTGTGGAGAGTGGGGCCCAAAATCAAATTTGGCTGAAAAGGAAATTACTGTAAAAAGCCGTTTTCAGGTATTTAAATTACAGTTGTAACAGAGCAAAACAGAGTACTGAGATATGAGGAATTGGATGAGTAGTTTGATGCTATAATTCAGCACAAAAATATCAGTTTGAATTTTGAATTTCAGTTTTGTGATATAGAAAAAGGGAGTAACTTTGAAATCCTAAATCCTCCCAGATAAAAAAAAAATACTCCCAAAATAAATGTCGCCCTTTGATATTTTTTATCAACCATTTAATGATAAGTTGTTTATCTCTACGAAAATTTGAAAATGGTTACGGATAGTGTTTCTTTTCATATAGCAATAACTATTGTTAACCTAAAAACAGATCAGCAAAAGTCGATAGCACACCATCTTAAATTCAAAAGGGCAAAGGAAAGATCTTCCACCGAGTCCTTGAAAAGTTTCAGTATTCTATAATCAGCCTCTTCCGACTCTTCTGCATGAACAAAGTAGTCCTCCAAGATTTTCCTTTTTTGCTAAATTTATATTTCTGATCGCAGCCTGCATTTTACGAAGCGTTTGGACTTACGGTGGTGGAGGCCATGATATGTGGCCTCCCGACATTCGCAACTTGCCATGGTGGGCCCGCGGAGATCATTGAAGATGGTTTGTCAGGGTTCCATATTGATCCATATCATCCTGACAAGGTTGCTGCTCATATGGCTGACTTTTTTGAGCAGTGCAAAGAGAAACCAAATTACCAGCCTCTTCCGACTCTTCTGCATGAACAAAGTAGTCCTCCAATTTTCCTTTTTTCCTCATCAGCAATATCTTCGTCAGGAATCATTCACATGCTCAGAACCTGAAGAGCTTCCATGGCAGTGGTGAAGAAGCCTCTTTCCACGTATGCAGTGAATACAATAGCACAGGTTGAAGCATCTGGCTGGATCTTCTCCTCGTGCATCCTCTCCACGAGATGCTCGATTATATCTATTCTCCCCTGGTTCAATCATTTCAGTCGGACTGAGTTAGCGAAAACTACTAACATAATAATTTACGGATTTAATTAGAAAGGGGGTCAAAATTACAACTTAGTGTTATTTTTCCTTCAAGGGGTCAAAACTTAATTTTTTAGAATTTCATTAGGATGATCAGATTGACATTAATTATTGGTCAAAGTTCACTTGTGTTGACCATCAAAAGTCAAATGTGGCCAATATAAATGGGACGGAGGGAGTAATTGTCAAAAGATAAGGGGGTCAAATGACTCCCTTGTCTACAACGTTCCTTTGAAACTGCACACATGTATGTACAATTCAAATACATGGATATGGACAGACTGACTGTATATATCTATCTAGTATAAATATAGAGATAGGAAAGTGAGCTCAAATTATCTTGTCACATGCTACTTGGAGAAATGTGTTAAACAACACAGCATCAGGTTGAATCCCTTCAGAGCATCCTCGATTCAGAAGATGTAATGCTTGATCAAAATCTTCATTTTCCAATAGAATCTGAGAGTCCAATTACTCTATAAGAAGGATGGTGATAAAAAAACTTTGTACAATTTCCACAACATAAAACGAGCAAGTATGCATGCAGAAGTTTGAAGCGCCAATCATGGGAATGTGAACAAATTAAAAAAAGATTATTTAATGCCGTCTCATGTTTTAAATTTCAGAGATGAGATGAGTATCCATGAAGATCATTATCATCTCTTGAGTGCAAATGGAAGAATGAGCACGATCAAATAAGAGTTGAGAAATGTCTGCAAGAAAGATGGCATAGTGGCTTGATCAGCATTAATTACTATAAACATGGTTCCACGAGAACAACAACAAAACCTTGGTCCCAAAATGAGTTGCTATGAGTTGTTAAACCATCCAGTACACTCTCTCCGTGCCCAACTCTATAATAACAGACATCTCAACCCCTGATGTGAGGTACAAGCTAATAGACAGAATAATAGCATGGAGATCATATCATAGGTGCATTATGTCTATCAAGTACATTCTGGTCACCACTTACAGACACACAACAATAACAAAAAAAAAAAAAGAGATCAAGAAAGAAAGAACGACAAGAAAAACAAAGAGTGCGACTGCGCACCCACAATAAAAATGATTTTTCTTACTATGTATAGCCACGGTTCGCAAGTCAGATGAAAGAAAATGTGAATGCCAACTACATACTCACATATTGAAGGATGACTTTGGTCAATCTACTACTCCATACCTCCCTAATTGAATGTCCATTTAAAAAAAAAAGTCCCATAATGAATTTCCTTTTTGAAAATAATAACTTTGTCCCTAAATGTTTTCTTTACCATTTTTTTTTTCACTGGTCATTTTATACATGCAAAACTAAATGTTTAGAAAGTAGATAACAATAATATGTATGCATCTTTGCCATTTAGTTGTACAAGAGCAAACATTATCAGAATGTCCCCTAAATGAAATTTGGATATTCATTCAGGGGCGGAGGGAGTATTTAACATATTAAAGCATAAGAAGTTGAGGATGATAATTGTAGATATTTCCACATAACCATATGCCCTGTTCCAATTTCATTCTTGACAAAAAAAAAAAAAAAGAATTGAAAAACACAAAAACAACAAATAAACCATTCCTCCAAACACACAAATACATATGCATTGTCTATCACCACTCCAATTAAGCAAGGCTTTTATTGAGATTACCTTTATTAAAGCAGTATAAGTTTGCACTGGAGGATAGAATCCATCCCGGATCATCATAGAAAGCAGTGCAAAAGCAGATTTGAATGACCCGACAATGCTGCAGCAATCAATCATGATAGTGTAAGTCGCTACATCTGGCTGATGACCACATAATAACATAGTTTTGAATATATCGGCTGCCATCTGACTCTGAATCACAAATAAAATTAATCTTAGAATCCACAAAGTACAAGAATTTGGTTTGTCAGTTAGCAGAACAGCTGAGAAAAAAAAAAGATTGTATAAAGTATTTACCTCCCCAGCGTCAATGAGTAATGCAACACCGTATTATAAATTGATGTTCCTAGAGAAGAGTTCCTACGTGAGAACTGATTTTCTGCCAACTGTAAGTATTCTATTAGCTCCTTTACCATCCCTTCCGTTCCAAGTTCTCTCAGCTGTACACGGCCAAGAATAAGCAAGTGTGATACCAATATACCAAGCTGTATTTAATTGTTTACCGATAAATTCCCTAAACAAGGGGACACAGATAGCATAAATGAAAATATTGTCTTTTGGGTAGTTAGCATAAAAGAGAAAAAAGGAAAGCAGACAGAAAATACATAAACAAACGTGTCGCCCTTATTTTACTATTCAAAATTCTAAATTGATAGTAGTTGGACAAAAGAAGAGAGAAAAAAAGGTGTTTACCAAGTTCATAATCGATATATAACTATGGTCAATGCCATGCCACCACATGTCCTCTTCTATAGCTCTTATCCTTTTAGCAACATCTATTTGTGATGACGTATCGCCTTCTTCATATGGGGCATTCACATTACCAAACAAAGAAAATAGTAGCTCATATGTTCTGATATCAAGCTTGACTCTCAACTGCCTCATTTTACTGAAAATTTGAACAGCACGTTCGGGTTGATCCTGCAAAAATTGGAAGAGATGTAATTATAAACTATGGTCACATTCACAATATGAACTACAAAAAAAACTGACTGGAATATTCTCTATGCCTAGAGTCACTATTTGACTAAGCAGAATCAGGAAGAAGAAAGGGCATCATAAAGCAAAAAATGATAAGTTTGACTTGAAGATCTCGTTTCATTTAATACTTACTAACCAGGATGGCACATGCTTCAAGAAAAGTATTATAATGATAAGGAACAGCTGTTGGGTATCTCGATTTATGAAAGCCTCAGCCAAATCCAATTTCAAAGCTTTACTGCAACCAATTGATAAGGTTGCAAAAGTTGAATCATGTGGCTTCATGTTCTTCTGTTGCATTAACTTTAACTGCAGAGTGAAGAAAGAATAGACAAATGATTTTATGTTTCAAACTACTCAAGAGAAAGATAATTAATCACTTTTAATATAAACATGTACGTCCTCCGTCCCTAAATGAGTCTCGATTCTATAAAAGTTTGTCCCTAAAAAAGCGTTCTTTTTCAAGGAAGTTACTAAATTCATAACAAATATATTAGTACAAGTGTATAAGGTGGATATAGGGGTGCTTAAGTATATTTGCTATTAAAAATGGCTTAAATGTCAACTTCCTTAACTCTCACTCAGAGTCAAAAAACGGATACTCATTTAATGACGGTGGGAGTACAAAGGAGAAAGAGAAGAAAAATATAATCAGCAACTTTAGAAATGTAATCATAATTAACGAATGAAACAGATTATCTTACAGCTAGTATGCCATCACGAAAACCTCTCGCACCAACAAGAGCTCTTATGAAGCCATCATATGTCCCACAAGAGGGATCCACACCAAGATTTTGCATCTACCACATATAAAAATGACAGTCAGGAAATGAAAATTGAAAAAACCAACAAGTTGGAGATCTATAAAATATAGATATACAATTTTAAGTTGTCACCCGTAAAAACAACCGCTCCGCAAGCTCACAATCTTTAGCTTTTGCACATGCATGTATCAAGTCACTATAGGACCATCTCAAGAGCTTCATCACAGGCTTACTTGGTCCATGTAATCCAGCACTATTGACTTCTTTCTTTTTAGCGTTACTAGTCGTGTAAAGCTCTGTGCTACCTGCCTGACTTTCTGCATTCTCATAGTTTTCATACACCGAAGGAACAGAAGTTTCATCTTTGATCCCATAATCGCTCCAATTCATGTCACCCTTAAAAGGTATAGGGATGTCTAATCTAGAATCCCTCAACTTCCCTTGACCAGTTTTAGAGATATTAAATCCTCCTCGACCAACCGAAGCGACCATCTGCTGTACAGCTCCAAAAGCGGATTTCAAATCTCCTAATCTTGTAAAGGACCGTATGAATTTACGAAGAGATATAATGTTAAGACTGTAGTATTTGGTACACTCCTCCCAGGTACAATGGACTGCAGAAAGATTTTGCTGCAAAACTGCAAGCTGGAGGAAAAAATTTAGAGTCAAGACCGTTGGACATCAAAACCTTCTTCCACGAGAATATGATCAAAGAACAGGAAGATACAAGAGACAAATTCTGCTCAATTTGATTTGGCCAAACCAGTGTATGGTTCAAGAGCAACAATATACCAAAGATCATATAAATTTCAACTTTCTCAATTATAGTGTTTACTTAATAAATTTTTCAACCCCCTCCTCGCGCCAAGCCTAAAAAGTAAATTAAATGAAAACTCAAATAATGGTAATAGAAGTAAAACCCCCTTCAAGTTCTGCACTCAACATTTAATGTTGGGAAGAAATATTGGATTTCCATAAGCCTAAAGTAAAATAATTTTACATGAATCACCGCTTGGGATCGGCTTAGATACCCCTTTCTTTGTTTGAGGCTTAGTTTGTTACTTTGTTAAGCAAATACGGCAACAATTAATAGTCGAACAAAGTTGAGCACTGGTCAATTAACAACTACTCAAAGCATTCTCTGTTGTCCTGGTCCTTACATCATAAGCACACTCAAACTTACATTCACATCAGGGACATATTTATTCTTAGAACCTATATACACAACTACACTCATAATATTGTTGAAAAGATTATCAGCTACTCGGCCATCATATGTAATAAACACCCATAATAGATATGTTCTATTTTACCCTGCAAAATAGTGACCCATAAGCGTTACCAATTAGATGTTGCATAAAGGAAGTCTAAACCATACCGTATGGCAATATGTGGATGCATTAAAACTCAAGAAATAAAAGCACCTAAACAGAAAGGCCAAGACTCATTATTTATCAGGGAGCCTACCAATGGATCAGGTGTCCGTGCACAATATTCAAGAATATAAACGAAATCATCTGCTGTAAACGAGTGACTCATGTCGATGAGATTTGACAGCAGACCTGACGCTATGCTTCTCTCTCCTGAACGAAGAGCTTTCACGATTTGCAGCTGTCACGACCATGCGATAGAATCCCTCCCATACGTTGAATTACAATGAGCTGCATTGTAAAAGATCTGTCATTCTCAATAACCCTATCACTATCAATAACACAGATAGAAAAAAAAATTCGAGAATGAAATGACAATTACTAAATTTTTTGCAACAAAAAGTTTACCAAATCATGTGAGTGGATACCTTGGATCCACGTCTACATTTTAGCCAATCACATGCATTTGGTAAATGTTCACTATCCAAAATCAAGCATTTAGCCGTACCATATAAGGTTGAGAAAATTCTCCACTCATTCACTTTGCGAATTACATTTCTTCCTCCCTACATGATAACATCAATTCTGTATGAGTAATACTACCTCTATCTTAAAATGAACCTCATAATGCTACACTTACAGAAAAACAGAATGCACTGATGTATTACACATTAAACACATCAATGATTATGAACCAGTGTCCTAACCTACCCACTTTCTTTTACAGTAATTTAAAAGGAAAAACAGAATGCTTATCATGTTAGTATAAACTACAACAACAAATTATAAGTGTTATACAATACAGAGGGAAGTACCACAATATCGTGAATTTTTCAGAGGCACATCTTTCACTTTCTTACGGGCTGAAGCTTTATGACCTGACATTCATTATAGGGCCAATGACTACTTTGTATCCATAATCTAGGAAGTAACTTACAGAAATAAGAGCATACAACAGACAAAATATCACTCTTGAATAAAATGAATACAAAAGTGAAAAGACATACAAATGCAGCTACATTTGATTGGCGAAAGGAAGTTGCAATCAACCGCAAACGGAGCATCTTTCTGTTCAAACACAACAATAATTTGAATTTCCAATGCTATAAATTGGAGGCAGATATATGGAATTGAATCGACATAATATGAATGGTATGCTTTTTAACTCAAAATCCAAGTTTCGCATTTGGGTCTTGAAGAAAAAAAGATAATATTTTGTAAAACTTGAAAATTGCTCCCCAAAATCCAATTACGCAGCTTAGAATTTAGTTGTGAAAAAAGAAGAAGAAGATGAAAGTGGGAATAAACTCACATTGACTTCAGCATAATAAAATAATAATAATAATAATAATAATAATAATAAAATCCAAGTTTCGCATTTGGGTTTTGAAGAAAAAAAGATAATATTTTGTAAAACTTGAAAATTGCTCCCCAAAATCCAATTACGCAGCTTAGAATTTAGTTGTGAAAAAAGAAGAAGAAGATGAAAGTGGGAATAAACTCACATTGACTTCAGCATAATAAAATAATAATAATAATAATAATAATAAAAGAAGAAGAAGATGAAAGTGGGAATAAACTCACATTGATGTCCGTCTTTTTGAGATATTAGCACTCAACGAAGTTTCTTCGCATCAAAATCAAAGCGCGCTTTATTTCAAACGCTTATTCCGAATTTTTTATTTTATTTTTTAAGTTAAAAAAAAAAAATCAATTTCTACAAATAAAATAATAATAATAATAATAAAAAAATGAAACGATTCCTTTCTCTAAGGTTTCTGGGCCTAACATAATGCTTTCAAAGGATATGAATTTTTCGAAATCCCTCTAAAGCCTCTCAAACAAAAATACCCCAGATTGCCTCATTACACTAGTTTGTGTTTTTCGGTGTTTGTGAGGTCCGGAGCGTTGAGGCCAAATTCCATCACATCTACGAGAGTCAACTCTTATAAGTGAAAAAACTCTAAAAGAAGAAAGGAAAAAATCGGAAAAACTCGGATTAGACTTCAGATCAAACAAATTTGAATATGAGAAATCGAAATTTTCTAATAACTACTGATCATCATTTTCAGCAACCGTAATTGACAATTCAATGATTACCAAGGGAATGTTTACCACAAACGGACATAAAAAATAATGCATACACGGATGAAGACTCTTCTTCACATACGGTCTCACTTTCTCTATTTTTTAACATGCTCCACCATAAATAAGTCTACCAAAAATAAGTCTGACAATTATTTTGATGTCAGATTCGCAGACAAGCCATTTTGTTGTGCGTATTTCTTTTTCATCCGCGATAACTTTTGAGATGCAAATACGAACATTCACACCATTGTAAAGACAACTGCATGTTATGCATCGAATGCGGCCTTCAACTCTTCAAGGTTCATTTTGCCCAAATCCAATTGTCTCTCTAAACGGATATTAGCGTTGCTATTCTGTCAGTTCCGCAAATAATTTTACACACACCAACAATATAATATATGATGATGCCAAAAACGTTCGGATCAGCCCAAATCCAGCAGCAAGTTTTATCCTGACGATTGAATAGCCTGAAAAAGATGAACAAACACGTAAACTTAAGTCGGGGTTTCACCGGCGAAGACCCTCCAGCGTGAGAGTAAGTATTGATATTTAGAGAGAGAAATCAATTGACAAGAGTTTAGGGTCAAAAGATGTGTTACTAAAATAATGTGAATTATGGCTTGTATATATAGGCATAACATTGTATAATCCTTGTTGGATAGGAATGCATGGAGATAAGATTTTACTCCAAGGAGGATTATAACTGTCCAGTCCTTATTGGATAAGAATTCGTGTGAGATAAGGTTATATTTCTAAGAGGATTATAACTGTTCACAATTCTTAGTTAAGTAGGATTGGATAAATAATATTCTGCTCGTGCGCCTGTGAGGAATCTTCCTCGGCTTGTATTGCTTGGTCGGCTTAGATTATGCCGAAGAGGAGAGGTGAAGAATGGGGAAACCCATTTCAACTTTGTTGATAGCCGAGGAGGGGCTCCTCGTCTTTGGAGGAAGGCCTTGGGAGATGCCTTGCTCGACATTGAATATTATGCCTTATCGACATTCAGTTTTGTTTGGCCCTTGGTCACTATACGCTCTGGTATACCTAGGTTGACATAGTGGGAATGAGGATGAGGCCGGACGAGCAAAGGTAAGGAAGGCACACTTCCTTTGTCGTAATTGAGACTTATATGGATTACATTTTGGGCCCAATCCATTAGGCCTTTCCCCGCCACGGATCCACGTTCGTACCTCGGTTTATACCGTTCAATGGCCCCCAACTTCCTAGCTCGGCTTAAACGAATTCGAACGGGTTTTCCACGTGTCACGAGGCGCTTCATATTTCGTCGGTTCAAGTCGTACAATGATGAGGCGCGTCTGTCGAAGTCTGACAGTCGCCTTGGAAACCCACTATAGCATTTAATGCTTGGAAAGGACAGCATCACTTTACCCGTTTTGACCCGTACCCGCTTTCTTATTTGGGTATAAAAGCTTAAACCCAATACGATTTCAATCTTTTATCACCCTTTGAGTTTAAGAGAGAAATAGCAAGGTTGAAACTGCATTTTCGTGTTCTTGATTTCTTGATTCCGTTGCCCAGATTTGTGCAATTGTACTCGATTTCATTCGTTCATTCTTCATCAAACTTCGATTTAAGGTATAGTTTCTTCCTTTCTTCTTTATTTTCTGCATTTGGTTTGATTTTCTGGGTTTTTTGCGTGTTCTTAAGGGGGGTTTAGAGAAACCACCATTGTTGAGTTTTTTCTTGAAGCTTTTCTTTAGCAATCTCTTGTTCCTTCGTCGTTCTTTAGAAATGACAAGAACATGGAGGAGCACCAATGCTCTCTACTACTATCACACCCAAAATCTTAGTGTTTACCAACGAACTGATGACCCATGGATGATGATGAGTTTAATGAAATTGGTGAGATATTGTCGAGGTATAAAGCACCTTGAACCGATGTGAGATACCCTAGTCGGTTTAGGATAGATCGACTTAACGTCGGGACCCCAAATGTTGTCTTGTTCAACGGCTGGACTGAGATCCTAGATCACATCAACTTGTTCTATCAGACGTCTGACCATTTAGAGCATCCTCCATTGTTGGGTAAGGTTCCCACCTCAGTTTTAGTTTGTAGGACGAGGAGGGATGCTCTTCCTCTTCCTTGTCTTCCATATGCCTTATCCAAATAATAACCCTTTGATTATTTTGTTTGTGCATCCATGATGGGAAGAGGAAGTGGTCCTTTTTCATCGACAAGGATTGTTGATGCGTTTTTTGAGGGAGAACCATCTGGAGGTCGGGGTAGATCAGGCCGAGTAGGGTGTATGTTCCTAGGCCCAAACCCATTAAGGCCGGTGAGCCCATGTTAGAAGAGATTTACTTTAAGTATGGAGTGCCGAGAGAGGGGTACCGCCTGTCCCCGGCATGCCCCCATTAAGGACGAGGAAGCCATGAGGGATTTTATGTACTCTTTGAACCATGTCCACTTTTTATTTAAATAATTTCAACTTGGCCTCTGTCTCCCTTTAGATCCATTTATAAACGAGTTTTTGAGGATATGCAAGTCGTCCCGGCTATGCTAGGTGCCAATGTCGTGAGGTTTCTCACCGGCTTTATTGTACTTTGTCGTAGCTTAGGCTTTGAGACTTGTCAGTCTGTCTTCTACCACTTCTTCACCTTTACTTATAAGAGTGATTCGAGATTGATAGTGATAAAAAGTGACCCAAATAAGCCCAAGCTTATCTATCCCATGTCCAGCAAAGTGTCGGGGTGAAATAATCATGTTATAAGGGTAGAAAGCCGACAAGGCTGGAAATTTGCCTCACCCTCTAAATATCCTTGTGTGCCCGAGAAAGTGTGGCGGTCGGAGTGGAGTGGTGAGTTGATTAAAAGGCTAAGGCAGTTTGTGGAGGTGGGCACTTTGTGCTGGTCGACCTTGGAAACTGACCATAGGTATTATGTACAAGCTAGGATAATGCCTGGTCCCTTAGACGGTTTAGTGCCCATGGCCCCCGTGACTAGGGCGAATAGATATCCTGATTGGAGGGTACATCCTGGCTTAGTCTTTTATGACGAGTGTGACGTGTGCAAGTTCAACGACAATCGGTGCTTGACCATTGATGATTTGTCTGGCTGTAATGTTTCTTTTCCTTTTCGTCTTTAATTACTATATTGTCTTATCGACTTTCCTGATTGGTCTTTCTTGCCTTTTCCAGATTTAACTGAAGTACAAATTAAACAAATGGAGGAGGAGTATATTGATCCAATTCAATTGGCTAAGTTGAATAGGAGGACTTCACGTTCCTCGGCTAAAAGTAAGAGGCAAGCAGATGCCACAGAGAGGCAGGTCATCTTGGCCTCTAAAGAAGCTGGGGTCGTGCCTTTAAAGACGGTGGAGGAGTTGAGGCTTCCACTAAAGAGACCCATGATGGGCAGGAGGCCCGAGCTGAAGGGGAGATTTCCCATGGTATGCCAACTCTTGAAACCGAGGAGGCTTTGACTGCGGCCGGCCAAGGTGGGGCCGATGAAGAAAATGTTGAGCACCCAACGACAAAGGGTGGAGGCCGAGGTGGTTGGATCATCAAAGAGGGTGGCAACTGCTCCCTCTACTGTACTTTCTTCTTGTCATATAAAAAATATGCTGTGGCCGAGCAGTTTGTACAGGATGCAAAGGAGGCACCAATCTTCCAGGGCATGGATCTCCTTGCTCGTAAAGGTCCATTTCAGAGGGTTGGCCGGGTTGTTATCTGCAGATCCTTTGATCAGGAGTATGTGGACTAGCTGATTGCAGCTAAGCCATCCTCGAATCACTTTACCAATAGAAAGGGTCTTCTGTTGAGTGAGGTAAGCTTTCTAGTCTCTTTTTTTTCTTTACTTGGTTATCCATATACTTAGTCTTTTACTGACCATTTTTCCTTCGTTTCCTTACGCAGCTTGCCTCTATCACAGCTTATAAGTGTGAATGTGTGCCCCAAATTTTGTTGGTTGGATTCACGCGAGTTTGAAGATATCCGATTTAATTTGAAAAACGGAGTCGCCACGCCATTTTGATTACCTCAAAACTTTGAAAAAAAGGTTTTATGGGTTCAGAGGTTAAGTTACCCCTTGGGAAGAACGGATCGTCGTTCACCCAAGGTGCCTTGCCGTAGCAAGTCTCCCTAGATTCCATTTATTTTGCTTGCTTGCGTGCTTTCTTGTGTGCATGTGTTTGAATATAAGGGGGAGGGAATGTCCCAAGTCGTCTTCCGGACGTACAAACCATTTATTGGTTGTCGCTCGGGATTTCTTGGATTTTATGTATTTGGGATTTTGATCCCGTCCTCATCTTGGACTTGTGATCATCGCTTTTTAACCTCGGGACTTGCGTGATCGAGAGAATGACTCTCTTTATAGTCAAAGATGAGGTTCTTTAGAAAAGGAGGGTCCTTAGCCCATCAATCCTACGCTTTAAGACGGTCGAGTTCATATAGATGCTTCATACTCGTCTTAAGCAATAATTGGAGATATAGGGTTCAAGGTTGTCCCTTTCTAAAGAGATCATGAAACCTTTATGGAAGAAACGATGTAAAGATAGGATCTTTACACCGGTCCGTTCCAAGGTTCCTAATGGGGACATGGGGGAATGCATGTAAAAATGACATTTTTAGTGAAAAGATGACATTTTTGGGTTGCAAAGGATGCATTTGATTTAAAGAAGTGATCTTTATTGCAAAGGATGCTTTTTTTATGTAAAGACATGATTTTTATGCAAAGGATGCATTTTTATGAAGAAATTGGGATTTAATATGCAAAGGATGCATAAAGATTGCATTTTGAAAAGCATAGGATGCTAATTTAGGATAAAGATATGATCTTTAATGCAAAGGATGCTTGAAAATAGGTTTTGTGTGCAAAGGATGCATTTTTATGATAAAGACTTGATCTTTATATGCAAATGATGCATTAAGATGATATTTTTATATAAAAATGGGTTTTTAGGTGCAAAGGATGCACCTTTATATATAAAGATTACATCTTTAATGGCAAGGGATGCCTAATGCATGCAAAGGGGAAGGGGGGGTGATAAAGATATGATCTTTAAACTACCAAGTCCCAAGCAAGATGATAACAATATATGAATGCAATGAGCAAATTAATTCATATAGAGCAATTAGGATGCAAGGTTAGGGTGTGAGAGGTTACCAATGGTTTCCTCTTCTTCTTTGGATGGAGCTAGGAGGAAGGATTGATCTTGGATCTTCAAGGAGGAGGGGGGAGGCTTCTTGGCTTTCTTCTTCACCTTCTTGGACTTCCAGCAGCCTTTTGGAGTGTATTCTTCGTATTGTGGTGATATTGTGTTTGTTGTTGATGATTAAAATGGGTAGAGGAGGGCTCTATTTATAGGCAGTCTTGGAAGAGCGAATGAAGCCGTGCGGCTGGAGGTCTTTGGCTAATGCAGCTGTGCGGCATTATCCACAATGACTCAGCATTTCTAGAAACATGCAAGGTGGCAAATTCTAGAACTTTCCTCCCAATTAAGAAAAACGTGTTTCTTAATGGATAAGCCTTCCTTTCAGCCCTTAATTAATTTGGGACAGTTCCGGAATATTTCCGGAACGCTAGGAAGGTCCGGGGAATTACCGGAAAACTTACCGAAATTGCCGAAAAGTTTAACCGGAAGGCATGAGCCAGATTTGGGTACTTACAGAAGCCCCTCGGCAACGTCACTTGCAAGGCGAGTGGGGTTGTCGATAGAAAAGGATCCAATCTGGTGAATGCCGAGACGGATCAAGAGACCGAGGTGGTCGAGTGGTTGAACCTTCGGAAGGCTACCTACGTATCCCGAGTGGGAATCAAGCCAGGCCGTAGTTCGGAAAAGATCCGCTGGGGAATGGGGAAGAGAAAACTGGTCTCTTGCTGGGAAAATAGAAGAGGAAATGACCTAGGAGGTCATGCAATTGATCCTACTGGGGATATGCTAGAAATGACCTAGGTGGTCAGATAACAAAGTCTCTATGAGGGACTACTTCATCACTGAGGAGTAACGAAGAAACAGGGTGACCAAAGTGGTCGAATGGCTGGACTTTTTATAAAAGGCTACCTACGTATCCCGGAGGAATCAAGCCTTGATCGTAGTTCAAGCATCACTAGATAGGTTAGGAACGATGTCTAGGATCCTTGAGGTTTTGACAATTAATGGAGGTTGTCACCTGATTGACAGTTAATGGAGGTTGTCACCTGATTGACAATTAATGGAGGTTGTCACCTGATTGACAATTAATGGAGGTTGTCACCTGATTGACAATTAATGGAGGTTGTCACCTGATTGACAATTAATGGAGGTTATCACCTGATTGACAATTAATGGAGGTTGTCACCTGATTGACAATTAATGGAGGTTGTCACCTGAGGAAACCAGAGCTTACGTCACCATCGAGTGGATAGAGGTAGCTAGAGTTTGGAAAACTTGAGCATACTTCACTATCTGGGATAGAGGTAGCTAAAGTTTGGATAACTTGAGCATACTTCACTATTCGTGATAGAGGTAGCTAAAGTTTAGAAGAACTTGAGCATACTTCACTATTTGTGATAGAGGTAGCTTAAGTTTAGAAGAACTTAGCATACTTCACTATTCGTGATAGAGGTAGCTTAAAGTTCGGATTTCGACAATTCGGAGGTTGTCACCTAGCGTTATCCCGTTATAACGGAATTAACGGAGGCGACTGGGAAGAAAGCTTAATTGCTTAGGAGATAAGGGATATCTTCTGAAAAAGATGTTATCTTAGTTAAAGGATAACGGGAATTGGATGCCCAAGTGGAAAGTCCAGGGGCAAAATTGTAATTTCTGCTCAGAGCGAAAGAAGCCGCCCGGCATGAGAGGGAGGCAAAAGAAGCCGTACGGCTGGAAGATTAATTTTTCCAGATTATTTAAAATCAGATTTGAACGGGCTATTGGGCTTTACTGCCGCCCATTCCAGCCGAGGGAGAGAGAGAGAGAAGAGAGGAAGAGAATTCGAAATTCTTTCAATCCCCTTGCTTCCTTTGATCAAGAATGGATCCGGTGCCAAGGCAAGCGAGGAGGAATATCTCCGCGGCCGCTCAAAGGAGGAGGAAGGAGCTCGTTCGTACGGAGAGGAAGTATGACTTCCTTACGCCTCCATCGGAGCTCTATCCAGGGAGAAGGGAGCACAAATCGACGAACCCGCAATCGGTTGGGGTAAGCATTCTTATTTGGCTCAATTCCGTCGATTTTGATTGAGTATTGATTGATTTAGGGCTTGACCCGAATTTTAGGAATTTTCTAAGATTTTCCTAGGATTTTTGAATGATTTTGAGACATTGATGAATAACCTATGAGGCTAAGAACATGCATGTGCAATTTATTTGACAAAAATAATGAGAATGACCCACCCTTTTTTTTTTTCGAAAGTAAAGTAAGGATGATAATTGTCTAAAGTGAGACGAAGCCCTTGCATGTGCTAGAACTAGGTCAAAATTTTGATTATCAATGAGAAAACAGGATTTTGGAAGATGAAAAGGATTCATGCATGCCACTTTGTTGAAAAATAATGCTTATGTGCAAAGAATTTTGAAAATTGTGATTTTGTGCTTTAGGAAAGCAATGTGATTTGACATGATGTGTTTCAAGTGATGAAAAACGTGTTTTCTATGCAAAGGATGCTAGAAAAATTTTTATGAATGCTTTTCTTTTGAAAGTATGTGCACTTTTTGAACATATGCATGCTTTTGAAATGAGATGAAGGACTCGCACATTTCTTTTGCTGTGCTTGTCTACAGGAGAACAAGTCTAGAGGGCCATCTGAGATTGCCGTGAGGCTTTGGGAGAGGATGCCCGATTTTGAGAAGAATGGGGCGAACCCCAAGCAGCTGGTGCGAGCTACTGGCCTAGATTTATTCATTGAGGCGATAGGCAGAGGTATCCACATTACCTCGAAGAGCAAGGGCTTGGTCCAGGCCCTATCTGAGTTCTGGTGGGACACTACCCACAGCTTTCATCTTAGCTGGGGGGAGCTGACGGTGACTCCGGCCGATTTCACTGCTATCACGGGCTTACAGTTCACCGGGAGGCCTGTGACTTGGAGGGACCACATCACAGCGGAGGAATTTCAGAATCTGGTTGGGTTTGAGTTGATTCCCAAGGGGCTTGGGATGGAGACGAGGAACGTCGAGGTGCCAGTCCAGAACTGCATACGGGACTTTGCCGTTAGTGAGGTGACTGCCCACCAGCTTGCTAGAGCTTTTGTGTGGTTGATGCTGTCGATCACCATCTTTGCTAATTCTGGGACTCTGGCCATGACTTGCCTCCTCGACTCTCTGGAGGATGTGGATGGGATTGGGACGATCTCATGGGGTGAGGCCGGATTGGCGGAGCTATACTTCTCCCTGGATCTGTACAGCCGGAATAAGGCTGCCTCTATGGATTGTTTCTCCTTTGCCCTTGAGGTAGTCCCTCTTTCTTTTTCTCTTTCTTTTCTTGTCTTGAGACTTTTTATGAGAGAAAAATGACCCTTTTGATGTTTTGAACATGCAGGTCTGGTTTTGTGAGGTGATCAGGTTCTTTCCGTGGAACCAACAGAGCGATATCACCATCTTCCCTGCTATGATCCGCTGGAGGGGAGATGCGAGGGATAAGTTCACGGGGAAGACCCGGATCACTTTTGATTACAAGATGGTGAGGCAAGTCATCAACAGGGATGGACACGACGGAGTGGACTTCTACCCGTGGGGCAGGTATCCGGAGATTTTGCTAGGAGAGGCCATTGAGGCGACGAGGCAGAGGAGATGGCTGACTGGGCTGACATGTGATGTCATCTATTTGGGGGACCGATTTTCTAGGCAGCATGGCCATGTCCCTCCATCGACGCCATTACTCCCCATGATCCTCCAAAGACGGATGCTACAAATTTCCCGTAGATTGGCAAAGTGCATGAGATAGCTAGGTACTGTGGAGGTATAGCCGCAGAGGAGTATTTTGACATGGATACCCCTACGCCGTGTTTGTGGAGCAGCCGCCCGAGGACGCCACGTGCCGATGAAGCCGGCGGTCACTGTGGATATGGGGAGGACGAGCCTTCGACCCGCCGATCCCTCCCCGCACACATTTCATACGTGGTCCACGGAGTTCCAAGGAGGATGAGGATTCCCGTCCCCGACACTAGGAGCCCCAAGATACTTTGCCGCCAGACAAAGACCGTAAGTATACTTTTAGGATCTTTTCCCTTTTCGCATTTCTTTGCTTTTTGCAATTTCGAGATTTTCCGAGATTTTTCTCCTCTTTTTCTCGTGTTCCACTCGCACCTATGACAGATTGGTCAGTAATTGTGGCCGGAAGGACATGTGCCGGTCCCTTCGAGGAAGCCGGCTCGCACTTCAAAGGCGGCGGACGCACAGAGCCCGGCGCAAGAGAAGGCATGTCGGGGCACAAGATCCTCCTCATCGGCCTGAGTACTCTTCTAGCGCCAGGCCTCGGGGACGAGGACCCAATGCTGACATCTTGGAGCAGCTGGCTGAGTACGAGCACGACAATGTCCATCTGTCTGATGTGAGCGACCCGGAGGACTTGGTGAGGGAGGCTAGCGTTTATGAGTTAAGCAGCGATGAAGAAGAAGAAGAATCAGAGGCCTAGGAGGTCTCTAGAGTGGATTAGGAACAAAAACAAACAATGAACACGTTTTTATGCACATTTTGTTTATTTTTTGCTTTATTTGGGCGCCGATGGGGCGAAGACAATGTAATACTGTTTTATTTGCTTTTTCTATTTATGCTTTATTAATTTGCATATTACTTGAGCCTCGGAGCAATTTTTTGATTGGAATCGGGGCTGAAACTGGGCCAAAATGATTTATAATAATGTATAACTGCTTGGGTGACTTTTGAACATGTTTTTGTACAGGTCTTGGTTGAGAAAGTGGGGTGAAAACTCCCTTGGGCAGCAACTTTGGTTGCTGCAGATTTTTTTCTGCAGATGGCAAATGTAGCCGTGCGGCATGTACCCGAGGGCAAATGAGACCGTGCGGCTCACAGTTCTGTCTGGACTGGTTATTTTCTGAATAAAAGCAAGGCTTGGCCATTTCATTTCATTTTCAACTTAGACTTGTCCCAATTGTTCCCAGAGCCCATTTTGGACTTAAAGACACCATCTTTGGTCATTTTGCAATGGAGAAGCCCGTCAGATTGCAAAGGGGGAAGCGAGACCGTTTTTTGTCCGATCTTCAATCTTGGGTGAAAGACAACTCCCAATTTCACAAGGGGTTGCTTGATTCTTCCTTCAAGATCAAGTCTTTATGGAATTTGAGGGATCTCCCGCCCGATTGGGACCTTTTGAGAGCAGCAGCAAGGTTTTGGGACGTCCGGAGACACGTTTACTGTTTTTCTTACAACGAGATTGTCCAACGCATGAAGACTTCCGAGCCTTGATTGGGGGTCCAGAAATTGAGGCTATATCGATTCCTCTGATCGAAGACGTGCCGGTGGCGGCAAAGCTTGCATCTTTTCTGCATATTTCTCTGGGAGAGGCTGAGGGATGATGATAGCCCCTGGACAGATTGACCTTTCGATATCCCTGTGTTTGGGTCTCCGGCTATGGTTGCGACCACGGTAGCTATGGATGCCTTTATTCTCTCGCATATTTTCTCGCTTCCGTTCACCGCCGAGTCCGTGGGGATCTGGCCATGGTGGTCTCTTGGACATGGTCGAGATTGTAGAGCCGGGAAGGACATTGTCCCACCGGTTTTGGGAGAGACATTGCATGGCATTGACAGATGGCTAGGGGAGACCATTTCATGAGGTTCGGGAGTCCAAATGTGCCGACTTTATGGCCGCAGGAGAGGCTCGGGGCTTTGCCAGGGCTTTGCCGACTCAGCCCTTGGGTGATTTCTGAGAGGTGCACCGAGGCAACAGACCAGGGTAGCCGGGAGCCGATGATGGCTAGGCTATCCACTTCGAACATCCGTTGGTGGATACCTCATTGGAGGTTGCGCATCAGAGGATATTTCAGAGTCCTATATAGTGAGGGTTCCAGGGTTCTCGCCGGTCATCCTTCTACATTCCCCGCTTGGTATCCAGCAGTTCGGGCCTTACAGAGCCATTGAGTGATTGGGAGGACATCCGTACCATGGAGGTGGTGCCATTGGATATGAGGGATCCAAACAGCCTTCTTATTCTTCTCGAGGGCTTGGACATACACCGCTTTCCCACCTGTGGCTATCTTCAGGAGCAGTGAAGAGTACCATCTTGACCACCGTCTACTGGATTGGTACGAGAGGGAGACGGGAGCGACTCAGTCATTCTGGGAGAGACGTCAGCTTTATTGGGGCCGACCGCGACTCGAGTAGGACTCTGAGGGAGACTGAGGCTAAGGCGAGTTGCCATAACCAGTCGGGTGACCTGATCAGAGATATGGAGGCTCGATACAAGAGATTGTCCGAGGTCGCTCCTTTAACTGAGGCTCAGAGGGAGGAAGTGCGGATTCGTGCTCGTGTAGAGAGGGAACTTATTGACACGGGTTTGGTGGAGGCTCCAGTGAGGATACCGGAGATCGGAATGAGGGATACCGACATTATAGAGAAGAAGAGAAAGAAAACTCGACGGGGTCGAGGTAAAGGAAAGAAGACCAAAGAAGACTTAGCGAATGACGACTGACAGATCTTTCCTTAGGATTCCCTTATTGCCATTTTGCAAACACATTAGTTTTATTTAGGCATTTTTTGTATTTTAGATCTTTGTAGCAGGTTAGCAGAGTCAAGAGTAGACCGTGCTTGAACTCCTCAAGAAGTTTTTTTTAACTTGTAATGAACAAGAGATATTATCTTAGAAATTAATCAAGACACATTTCATGGAAATTCAAATGTCTTATTGCTTGGGACCCGTTTTATGAAAACTGAAATGTCCTTTATTTTTATTTATTGTTTAGACCGAACCATATATGGCTGCCTACGTTCCCCTTTTACAAGAAAGACTAAGGGGCTCAGGTCTCCGTAGTTCATTCTGGTGAACTTTTTTTATGTGCAACCCTGTTTTTTGCCTAGACCGCCCTTTTTGGGTTTTCAGCCTAGCTGGGCATTACTCTTTTTGCACTAATATATTTTTTTTTCTCTTTTCCTTTTTTTTTATTTTTTACATGTGCAACCCTGTTTTTTGCCTAGACCGCCCTTTTTGGGTTTTCAGCCTAGCTGGGCATTACTCTTTTTGCACTAATATTTTTTTTTCTTTTTTTTTTTTTTTTTTAATTTTTATTTTTATCTCTTAGACATAGTATCTTCTGAGCTTATCACCGTTGACTGGGTGGACAAAGGGATTGCCGTCCAGGTCTGCAAGCTTCATGGCTCCTCCCGATAGTATCTTCTGCACCACATAAGGGCCGATCCAAACGGGTTCCCATTTTCCCAGGGGTATGTCTCTAGTAGGGGGCTTCACTTTCAGTACTAAGTCACCCTCTTTGATGTCTCCGGCCTTGACCTTTTGTCAAATGCTCGCCATTCGCCCGATAGGCTCGGGTGTGCTCCATGGCTTTGAGCCTTCTTTCATCGAGCAAGGCCAATTCATCATGCCGGCTACGCAACCATTCTACTTCATTGACACCGTTTTCCAGAGGACCCTCAATGACGGGATTTCCAACTCCACCGGTAACACCGCTTCCATCCCGTATGTTAGGGCAAAAGGAGTTTCTCCCGTGGCTGTTTCCGACAGACGTTCAGAGCCCCAGAGTGCCAAGTGCAGCTTTTCGGGCCAATCACGACCACGGGTGGCCATTTTCCTGATGATCCGTTCGAGCGTCTTATTAGCAGCCTTCCACGGCTCCATTAGTCTCGAGGTCTATACGGGGACGACTTGTGGCGAGTGATTCCCGAATTCGACAAAGAACCTATCGCAGTCTCCTTCAAAGTGTGACCCATTATCAGAAATGATCTCATTGGGCACCCCATATCTACACATTATGTTTTCTTTGATAAACTGGGTAACCTTCTTGGAAGTGAGGACCTTGTAGGACTTGGCCTCTACCCACTTGGTGAAGTAGTCGATGGCTACTAGCACAAATTCATGCCCATTGCTTCCTGCCGGGGCTATTTTCCCTATCACATCAATACCCCAAGTTGCAAACGGCCAAGGAGTCGTCATGCAAAGACAGGTCATGAGGCGGGAGATGGTTGAGGTTGGCAAACCGCCGGCACTTGTCACATGCTCGACGTGCCGGACACACCGTTTCCATGGAAATCCAAGAGTAACCCATTCTGAGGATCACTTGCATCAGGGCTCTGACATTCATATGAGGACCGCAGGGACCATTGTGGACTTCGGTCATCAATTCTTTGGCCCTTTCTTGAGTGACGGATAAGAGGAGTGGTCCTTGATACCGCTTCTTGTACAGGTTGCCTCCTAGAATGACGTAATGGGAGGCCAACCTTTTCAAGGCTTGCAAGATCTTGGCTCTGATACCTTCTTTCGGTCTACCTTCTTCGTCTTTGAAAGCTGACTCTCCATCCTTGAGGAACTGGTAAATTTGATTGTACCAAGGTTCCTTTATAGGCTCGGGTCCCAGGTCTACTTCACAACAGAAAGCTGGGGCTTCTCTTCTACCCACTCTGAAGGGTTTTATGGCTTTTCCTCGAGAATCTCTACCATGAGGCTAGAGTAGCTAGGGCATCTCGCGAATCTGTTCTTTTCCCTTGGCAAGTAGTGGAAAGTCACTTCTCGAACTGTCCAGTCAACTCCTCCATATGGGCATGATACCGCTGAAGATTAGGGTCCACAGTCTTCCATTTGTTGGAGACCTGGTTGATGATCAGGGCTGAGTCTCCATAAAATTCAAGCTCCTTGACATTCCTTTCTAAGGCAGCTTCCAAACCAAAGCAATGCAGGCTTCAGAATCGGCGACATTGTTCGTGGCAGTGGAAGTTCAACTTGCGGGCTATGGGCGTCTGCTCATCTTTCGGATCGACCAGTAGCATCCCTACGCCATTTCCTCCTTTGTTAGCGGCTCCGTCAAAGAATAATTGCCATCGATTCTTGGGCTCAACTGCAAAGATCCCTTCATCTGGGAATTGGGGTTCAGGCCCTCTGTCCTCATTACTAGGGAAGTTCGCCAGGTGGTCTGACAATGCTTGACCCTTGATGGCCTTTCTGGTCACATAGTTGATGTCGTACTCTGCTAAGAAGAAGGACCACTTTGCTAGACGCATCGATAGAGAAGGCTTATCGAAGATATACTTGATGGGGTCCATTTTCGAGACCAAATTCACAGGGTGGGCTTGCATATAATGCTTCAACTTGCCGACTACCTGCACTACCCCGCACATGTCTTTTCACATGCCGAGTAATTGAGCTCACTTCCCCGTAGCCTTCCGGCCGACAAAGTAAATGGCGTTTCTACCCGAGAGTCTTTCTTCTCCCGAGCAAGCATAGCCCCAACCGCCGTATCGTGACAGTGAGATAGAGCAGAAGAGGTTTCTGTCTATGTGGGGGGCATAGCATCGGAGGATGTACTAAGTACGACTTAATCTGGTTAAAGGCATCCTGGCATTCTTCGGTCCATTCTGTGTCTACATTCTTCTTCATGAGCTTGAAGATGGGCTCGCACATAGTGGTCAACTGATTGACGAAACGGCTGATGTACTGCAACTTTCCCATAAAGCTCTTGACTTCTGTCTGGGTTTGAGGTGGCCTCATATCCATAATGGCTTTGATCTTTCGGGGCCGACTTCGATACCTCGCTCCGTGACCATATACCCAAGCACTTTTCCCCTTGTCACTCCGAAGGTGCATTTAGCAGGGTTTAGTCTCATGGAATGCTGTCTCAGCCTCTCAACGAACTTCCGCAGGTCAACAAAGTGCTGCCCATCCTCGCCTTTGGAGTGAATTATCATGTCGTCTACGTAGACCTCAATCTCCTTGTGGATCATGTCATGGAAAAGCGCAGTTGCTGCCCTTTGGTAAGTAGCCCCGGCCTTCTTGAGCCCAAATGGCATTACTGTATAGCAGTAAGTTCCCCACGGTGTGGTGAAGGCTGTCTTTTCTTGGTCTTCTTCGGCCATCTTGATTTGGTTGTAGCCTGCGAAGCCATCAACGAAGGATTTGACTTTGTAGTTGGCAGTGGAGTCCACCAGGATGTCTATGTTTGGCAAGGGGTAATCGTCTTTGGGCCGGCCTTGTTCGCATCCCTGAAATCTACACAGCCGCACCTTCCCATTAGCCTTGGTTACGGTCACAATATTGGACAACCATGTCGGATATTCGATGAATCTGATGAATCCTACCCGCAGAGCTTCTCAATTTCTTCTTTGACCCGTAGAGACCATTCTGGCTTGATTTTCCTCAATTTCGCTTTATCGGCTTAGCATCCGGTGCTAGAGGGATTCTGTGCTCTACTATTGAACCGTCTAGCCCCGGCATATCCTTGTACAACCACACAAAGACGTCCATATATTCTCTCGAGCAGATTAACCACCTGTCCCGTTCAACCCCGGAAGAAGTTTCCGATCTCGTGTCTCTTTAGGTTCCTCGACAAAGCACCCAAATTCACACTTGTCAAAACCTCCTCGGCAGCTTGGGCCCGGTTTTCCTCTTTTTCTGTAACCTGCTTAAAGATTTCTTTAATGTATTGTTCATTTAGTGTGTTTGCATCTTGTTCAAATGATTCATTATTAACTGTTGTTAAGTTTTGAGTTAATTTATCATTTGTTAAGTTGGCAATAAGGGGATAATCAGAAAGATCTGTCATTTCATTCAAAATAAGGGGAAAGATGACATCGATTACATATTGATAGTCCTTAGGCGTGAGGCCTTCGGATGACTCAGAGGACTGGAATTCAAAGATTCCTGACTCGACTGAATAGACAACAGGGTGTTTGACACGACTGGGTTGAGAAGGACGGGGTACCAATCCAAGCTCCGCGATCATTTGCTGTCGGCTGGCTATCGGTCCTGAGAACGTCTCCCAATTCTTCAACGGCATCTCTGTCTTAGTTACCAAAGTGCGGGGATCAAAAGGATTTTCACCACCGTCTCCAATTACAGCAACTATCTCATCATCTGAGCTGAAGTCGATCAAATCTGGGATCTGTGCTTCTTCATCAAACAACTTTTGCAACCCCCACTCATTGTCTTCACTGCTGGCAGCTTCTATCTGACTGATCTTCGGAAGAGCTAACTCAAAGGCGGAGAAGTCCATTACCTCGGATGCTGATTCTTTGACACTGTCTGAATTTTCTTTGAAGACATACTCGTTCTGAACGGTAGTGGTAGCCCCAGGAATGTATGGCAAGTCAAGGAACATCCTTCGAATAGGATTTGCTGGTTTTCCTCTATCCTTCTCAAGGTTTTCCAGAAGGGTTTTCTTCAGGGAGGTCCGATGGTCATTTTCATCGTATTGAGTCCCGCCTTTTGTAAAGTAATGGGTCAGGGATAAACTGTAGGGATAGAGCTGGACCCCTTTGCCTTGTTTTCCTAGAACTGTGCCTTTAGCTTTTCTGTCATCCCGAGAGTTCGGTTTGTACCCCAGGCCATATCTGGTAGTCTGTTCCTTCACATTAATGACAGTATTGCGACCCTGGAGTCTTCTGCCCAATCCAAGCCCCGGAAGGTAACCCATTTTTCTCATCATTCTCATGGCAGGGGGGATCTTATCGGAAGTAGTGGTGAGGTCAGTGCAACACACTTGTGCCTTGGACGAAGCTACAGAGAATCCGGTCAAGGCGAACCCTTCATCATCATGCTTAATCTCCAATATCAGGATACCTCCAGTGCTGGTTCCTTCTACCGTGACACTGTCTCCGTAGATGGTTGTGATAGTCCCGTCACTTGACTGAAATTTGACGCATTGGTGCAGAGTAGAGGCCACTCCGTTTATCTGGTGGATCCAAGGGCGTCCCAGCAAAGCAGTAAATGAAATAGGGATATCAATCACTTGAAAGTCAACGTCCATCGAACCACAACTTGAGAGTGGCAATCCCCAAGACTGATCGTACGGTGGAGTCATAGGCCTTAATAGTCTGACTAGAAGGCTTCAAATCTGTAGGCTTCAGATCCAGTAAATCCATCATTTTTGCTGGCAGGACGTTCATTGCAGATCCTCCGTCGACTAATACCCGGGGCAACCGACGTTCTTCCAACTGGACTGTGATGTAAAGGGGTTCGTTATGACTAGCCCCATACTTTGGCAAGTCCAAGTCAGTGAAGGTAATGATGTTTCCGTAGTGGATACTTCCGATCATTTGGACGACCTCATCTGGGGTGATATCTATGGGCACCATGGTCTTGGCCAAACTTTCTTCTAGCTTCAGCTTATGAGGGTATGAAGAGGTTAACAGGGACCACAAGGAGATATTGGCCTGAGTACACTTCAACTGAGTTAGGACTGGATCCTCCTAGTCAGAGTCTGGCTTTTCTGCTTCTGGCTTATAGGGTCTTTTGTCTGTTTTCGACTCAGAGACGGCATTTCTTTTATCACCCTTAGGCTGTTCAATACTCATCTGTCCAGACCGAGTCATCACATAGACATTAGACTTCTCCATGTCATCATTCCTACTGGAGGATTCTGTCAGCTCTTTCAAAGTGAGAGGCGGGCTCTTGCTGGCGTATGGCCAATTCTGCTGATTAATATGATTAACGGCGCTACTGGAGGCATAGGCTGCTTCTCGAATCTAATCCCAGGTTACTGGCTTTCTGGCCTTCTCAGGGTTCTGACTCTCTAGTTGGCTTAGCAACCGGCTGGTTTCAACTTCACCTTCTCCGTTTAAAGCCTTCACAGTCTCATTCAAACTTTTCAAAGTCAGTATGCAACAGGAATTATCACTTTCGGGCTTAGGAACCTGGCGAATGGCTTTCTCATCCGGACCTAGCAACTTTTTCAACAGAGTGGGATCGCATTCCTCATCGCTGTCAAGCATGTCCCTTCTTTCTCTAGGGGTCATCCTTCTGACGGCATCTTTGAAGTTGGCCAAACACTTTCTGAAGTGGGAAATTCCATCATCAATAAGGATTTTTGCGGGGTCAAACCTCATGGCGGGTTCCTGTTCTTTACTGTCGGGAAGGTTTTCTGGGCTTTTCGGCTTCTGGGCTAACCATTCCTCTACTGTTCCTTCTGGCACTTCAACCGTGTCTTCCTCGGTATCACTACAGTAACTCTCGTAAGAGCTTTCATCTTGACTCTGATGACCAATGAGGGCAAAAGCAGGTCGGGATACTTGACGCCATATAAGAGGTATCTTGGACTCTTCCTCTGACTTGGGGATTACCAAGAAAACATCATTGTCATCATAGGACATAAAGGGGACCGGGGTCGCCTCGAAACTTAAGACTCTTTCCAGGGCATTCATACACTCTTCTTCAGACCAGGTTTCAGGAGTGACGATTAACACTGTAACGGAATCTACTCTTCCCGATGAGGGTTTGGCTTCAGCGACGCTTACGTGTTCCAGATCGGCGGGTGGAGCCCACTTCCCTCTTTCAGCTAAAGCTTCAATTAAGTCCCTCCATTCACCGACCAAGTATTTGTAAGGAGTATTGAACTCTAGGATGTAGGATTCATACGCTGCCTCATCTGAGCTAGCATCCTTTTCCTTTCCCAAGCCTTCACACAGGCTGCAGATACACTTTGAAGTGATTCCATCCCCTATTCCAGGTTTGTGGTTTTGTACCTCATCTTGCCCTTTGGGTTTCACTTCCGCTGACTCCAAGTCCATTCCTTCTACTGAACTGTCATCATCACTGTAAATCCATCCATTCCTATTCTCATTTCCGACTGATTCTTCACTACCACTGTCTGGGAGATATGCAAATTCATAGGCGTTGATGAAGTTAGAGAGGTCAGGCTGGTACTGAGATTCCAGGGTAAGGAGATTTGGATCAGGCTGAAAGGAGGGAAAGAGTCCCATGGGGGAATGCAAAGGCTGCGAGGGTGTCGGGACCCTGACGGCTTGGGATATTGGGGAAAACTGAAAAGGGACAGTTTTTGGCAATGGATTATATGAGGATGGGGGAGGGCATTGGCTATAGGCTAGCTCTTCTTCCCTAGTCATCTGGTTACCCAAACCAAGATCAGTTCTCTCGTCGAATTGGACATTCTCGACTCTCCGACCGACCAAACCGAGGATTCTCGCGAACCTGCCCGAGAATTCTGCGCTAACAAGTCGCTGACCCGGTGTTCTCACCCACTTCTTTCTCGCTGCGGGAAAGGGATAGGAGAGGTTTAGACTCGGGGTAGGTATTTAGGCTGAAGGCTCAAGCAATATGCAAATTAAGAATCTTCCAGTTTACTTAAAACAATGTCTTTTATTAAATTCTATTTGGTTGGAAAAGGGGATTTGCCCTTCTTTTTCGCAACTACTCTAGATCCTGGATCAGTGGGTTCCGTCACTACGTCTATAATCCCCTCGTATTCCACCTGTATTTCGACCTCCCAGGGTGGACAGCCCCGGGCGAGGGTCCTATAGGGCACGCGGATCCCACCGACCGAGAGTAAAGAACGCTCCTAACGGGTCTAGCGGGTCATAGGAACTTTCAACGCACGAGCGATGCGAATTATGGTCAAGGCAATACCGGGAAAGTTTCGTCTTTCTGCCTTAACGAAATTTTGGCAGAGTTTCGTTTGAGCGAATGACGTTTTGACTTTCGGTAATGTCCGAGAAGATAATAGGCATGGGTCGGGCGACAAAATCCGGATGACACGATGTCACATTGAACTTCGTTGCATACGCCGGGCGTGAGTCAGAATCGAAGTCAATGCCGGGTCAAGATCTTGCCAATTTTTCCTTGTCGGAATTTTGGCAGAGCTTCGCTTGAGCGAAAGATCTTTGGATTTTTGACAAAGACTTAGTCTCGACTCTTACGCGTTCCGTGCAGGTCAAAGTCAAAAGTCAATGTCGGAGTCAAGGTTCTACCAATTTTTCCTTGTCGGAATTTTGGCAGAGTTTTGCTTGAGCGAAGGACCTTGACTTCCGTTATGAACTAAGGCTTGACCTTTACGAGGGTATGCAATTGGGCTATATGACACGGACTAGACCAAAAACCAACCAAAAAGTCACGGTTTTTTTTGAAACGTGTGACACGGACTGTGCATTGGTCGACACTGGCTGCCATGGGGAGGTTGGAATGATTCCGTGCGTGCCCGGGAGCATCGTAAGGCTGTCCGTGACTGCAGCTGGAACCACCCCGGGTTTGAAGGACGTGCGTGCAAAGTGTACAGGATATATCAGGTGCGCGTAGTGTGCGGTCTCCTAAAAATGTTCCTTTTTGAGTTAAAATAGAGATTTTCATAAATGTGTTTTAAAGGAATGATTTTCGGGACGGGGGAGAATGCAGCAGATAATCACGTAAATTTTCTGGGAGCCCCAGTCAGTCTTGGAACTGAATAGCCCCAAGCTGCTAGGACAGCCAGATTAACCTTGATTTTTCCTGGTGGAATTGCCACTGAGGTCGTCCGGTCAGAATCCAAGGAGGATTGAGCCGTACGACTGCATGGATCAATTTTCCAGGTTCCACTCCTTTGCTATTTTCGGGTTGTTTTCCCGTTCAAAGTATGCACAAATTTCAAGATGCAAATGATGCAATGCAAGGCAAATAAAGCAAGCAAAATAAACGGAATCCGCGATGGGAGTCTAACCCGCTCAAAGGAAAAAGCTTTCTTTTATTTTTTTTTTCGAAAAGTGATACCGGTACGTGGGATTGTTAAACCACCGTTTATCCCAAGCCCCGGGTTAGGGAGCGATACAGGAAGGTTAAGTGGTTTCCACCTATATACCAAGTATCGATTTTTTTTTGTTTTTGAAAATAAAGCTTTTCTCCTTTGGGATTTCCCCAGCGGAGTCGCCAAACTGTGAATGTGTGCCCCAAATTTTGTTGGTTGGATTCACGCGAGTTTGAAGACATCCGGTTTAATTTGAAAAACGGAGTCGCCACGCCATTTTGATTACCTCAAAACTTTGAAAAAAAGGTTTTATGGGTTCGGAGGTTAAGTTACCCCTTGGGAAGAACGGATCGTCGTTCACCCAAGGTGCCTTGCCATAGCAAGTCTCCCTAGATTCCATTTATTTTGCTTGCTTGCGTGCTTTCTTGTGTGCATGTGTTTGAATATAAGGGGGAGGGAATGTCCCAAGTCGTATTCCGGACGTACAAACAATTTATTGGTTGTCGCTCGGGATTTCTTGGATTTTATGTATTTGGGATTTTGATCCCGTCCTCATCTTGTACTTGTGATCATCGCTTTTTAACCTCGGGACTTGCGTGATCGAGAGAATGACTCTCTTTATAGTCAAAGAAGAGGTTCTTTAGAAAAGGAGGGTCCTTAGCCCATCAATCCTACGCTTTAAGACGGTCGAGCTCATATAGATGCTTCATACTCGTCTTAAGCGATAATTGGTTCAAGGTTGTCCCTTTCTAAAGAGATCATGAAACATTTATGGAAGAAACGATGTAATGATAGGATCTTTACACCGGTCCGTTCCAAGGTTCCTAATGGGGACATGGGGGAATGCATGTAAAAATGACATTTTTAGTGAAAAGATGACATTTTTGGGTTGCAAAGGATGCATTTGATTTAAAGAAGTGATCTTTATTGCAAAGGATGCTTTTTTTATGTAAAGACATGATTTTTATGCAAAGGATGCATTTTTATGAAGAAATTGGGATTTAATATGCAAAGGATGCATAAAGATTGCATTTTGAAAAGCATAGGATGCTAATTTAGGATAAAGATATGATCTTTAATGCAAAGGATGCTTGAAAATAGGTTTTGTGTGCAAAGGATGCATTTTTATGATAAAGACTTGATCTTTATATGCAAATGATGCATTTAGATGATATTTTTATATAAAAATGGGTTTTTAGGTGCAAAGGATGCACCTTTATATATAAAGATTACATCTTTAATGGCAAGGGATGCCTAATGCATGCAAAGGGGAAGGGGGATGATAAAGATATGATCTTTAAACTACCAAGTCCCAAGCAAGATGATAACAATATATGAATGCAATGATCAAATTAATTCATATAGAGCAATTAGGATGCAAGGTTAGGGTGTGAGAGGTTACCAATGGTTTCCTCTTCTTCTTTGGATGGAGCTAGGAGGAAGGATTGATCTTGGATCTTCAAGGAGGAGGGGGGAGGCTTCTTGGCTTTCTTCTTCACCTTCTTGGACTTCCAGCAGCCTTTTGGAGTGTATTCTTCGTATTGTGGTGATATTGTGTTTGTTGTTGATGATTAAAATGGGTAGAGGAGGGCTCTATTTATAGGCAGTCTGGGAAGAGCGAATGAAGCCGTGTGGCTGGAGGTCTTTGGCTAATGCAGCCGTGCGGCATTATCCACAATGACTCAGCATTTCTAGAAACATGCAAGGTGGCAAATTCTAGAACTTTCCTCCCAATTAATAAAAACGTGTTTCTTAATGGATAAGCCTTCCTTTCAGCCCTTAATTAATTTAGGACAGTTCCGGAATATTTTCGGAACGCTAGAAAGTCCGGGGAATTACCGGAAAACTTACCGAAATTGCCGAAAAGTTTAACCGGAAGGCATGAGCCAGATTTGGGTACTTACAATAAGGTCGTTAAGTCCAAGGCGACCGAGATCCACGATAGGAAGCTCGAGGAGCAAGCGAGCAAGGACAAGGCCGACCTGAGGAAGGCCGGGGAGCTCCTCAAACAACTCAGGGTTGATGCTGAAGCCTTTAAGGCGGCCAGGGATAAGGCCGAGGAAGAAGGAAGGGTTGCCAAAGAGGCGTTAACCCGTGCTGATGAAACGGTCAAGCTGATGAAGGCCGAGCTGGAGAAGGAAAGAGCTGAGGTCGCTGAGTTGAGGTCGAATGACGTTTTGACTTTCGGTAATGTCTGAGAAGATAATAGGCATGGGTCGGGCGGCAAAAGCCGGATGACACGATGTCACATTGAACTTCGTTGCATACGCCGGGCGTGAGTCAGAATCGAAGTCAATGCCGGGTCAAGATCTTGCCAATTTTTCCTTGTCGGAATTTTGGCAGAGCTTCGCTTGAGCGAAAGATCTTTGGATTTTTGGCAAAGACTTAGTCTCGACTCTTACGCGTTCCGTGCAGGTCAAAGTCAAAAGTCAATGTCGGAGTCAAGGTTCTACCAATTTTTCCTTGTCGGAATTTTGGCAGAGTTTCGCTTGAGCGAAGGACCTTGACTTCCGTTATGAACTAAGGCTTGACCTTTACGAGGGTATGCAACTGGGCTATATGACACGGACTAGACCAAAAACCAACCAAAAAGTCACGGTTTTTTGAAACGTGTGACACTGGACCGGCATTGGTCGACACCGGGCCTGCCATGGGGAGGTTGGAATAATTCCGTGCGCGCCCGGGAGCATCTTAAGGCTATCCGTGGATCGGCACTGGAACCACTCCGGGTTTGAAGGACGTGCGTGCAAAGTGTACAGGATATATCAGGTGCGCGTAGTGTGCGGTCTCCTAAAATGTTCCTTTTTGAGTTAAAACAGAGATTTTCATAAATGTGTTTTAAAGGAATGATTTTCGGGACGGGGGAGAATGCAGTAGATAATCACGTAAATTTTCTGGGAGCCCCAGTCAGTCTTGGAACTGAATAGCCCCAAGCTGCTAGGACTGCCAGATTAACCTTGATTTTTCCTGGTGGAATTGCCACTGAGGTCGTCCGGTCAGAATCCAAGGAGGATTGAGCCGTACGACTGCATGGATCAATTTTCCAGGTTCCACTCCTTTGCTATTTTCGGGTTGTTTTCCCGTTCAAAGTATGCACAAATTTCAAGATGCAAATGATGCAATGAAAGGCAAATAAAGCAAGCAAAATAAACGGAATCCGCGATGGGAGTCTAACCCGCTCAAAGGAAAAAGCTTTCTTTTATTTTTTTTCGAAAAGTGATACCGGTACGTGGGATTGTTAAACCACCGTTTATCCCAAGCCCCGGGTTAGGGAGCGATACAGGAAGGTTAAGTGGTTTCCACCTATATACCAAGTATCGATTTTTTTTTTGTTTTTGAAAATAAAGCTTTTCTCCTTTGGGATTTCCCCAGCGGAGTCGCCAAACTGTGAATGTGTGCCCCAAATTTTGTTGGTTGGATTCACGCGAGTTTGAAGACATCATCCGGTTTAATTTGAAAAACGGAGTCGCCACGCCATTTTGATTACCTCAAAACTTTGAAAAAAAGGTTTTATGGGTTCGGAGGTTAAGTTACCCCTTGGGAAGAACGGATCGTCGTTCACCCAAGGTGCCTTGCCGTAGCAAGTCTCCCTAGATTCCGTTTATTTTGCTTGCTTGCGTGCTTTCTTGTGTGCATGTGTTTGAATATTAAGGGGGAGGGAATGTCCCAAGTCGTCTTCCGGACGTACAAACCATTTATTGGTTGTCGCTCGGGATTTCTTGGATTTTATGTATTTGGGATTTTGATCCCGTCCTCATCTTGGACTTGTGATCATCGCTTTTTAACCTCGGGACTTGCGTGATCGAGAGAATGACTCTCTTTATAGTCAAAGATGAGGTTCTTTAGAAAAGGAGGGTCCTTAGCCCATCAATCCTACGCTTTAAGACGGTCGAGCTCATATAGATGCTTCATACTCGTCTTAAGCGATAATTGGTTCAAGGTTGTCCCTTTCTAAAGATATCATGAAATATTTATGGAAGAAACGATGTAAAGATAGGATCTTTACACCGGTCCGTTCCAAGGTTCCTAATGGGGACATGGGGGAATGCATGTAAAAATGACATTTTTAGTGAAAAGATGACATTTTTGAATTACAAAGGATGCATTTGATTTAAAGAAGTGATCTTTATTGCAAAGGATACTTTTTTTATGTAAAGACATGATTTTTATGCAAAGGATGCATTTTTATGAAGAAATTGGGATTTAATATGCAAAGGATGCATAAAGATTGCATTTTGAAAAGCATAGGATGCTAATTTAGGATAAAGATATGATCTTTAATGCAAAGGATGCTTGAAAATAGGTTTTGTGTGCAAAGGATGCATTTTTATGATAAAGACTTGATCTTTATATGCAAATGATGCATTAAGATGATATTTTTATATAAAAATGGGTTTTTAGGTGCAAAGGATGCACCTTTATATATAAAGATTACATCTTTAATGGCAAGGGATGCCTAATGCATGCAAAGGGGAAGGGGGGATGATAAAGATATGATCTTTAAACTACCAAGTCCCAAGCAAGATGATAACAATATATGAATGCAATGAGCAAATTAATTCATATAGAGCAATTAGGATGCAAGGTTAGGGTGTGAGAGGTTACCAATGGTTTCCTCTTCTTCTTTGGATGGAGCTAGGAGGAAGGATTGATCTTGGATCTTCAAGGAGGAGGGGGGAGGCTTCTTGGCTTTCTTCTTCACCTTCTTGGACTTCCAGCAGCCTTTTGGAGTGTATTCTTCGTATTGTGGTGATATTGTGTTTGTTGTTGATGATTAAAATGGGTAGAGGAGGGCTCTATTTATAGGCAGTCTGGGAAGAGCGAATGAAGCCGTGTGGCTGGAGGTCTTTGGCTAATGCAGCCGTGCGGCATTATCCACAATGACTCAGCATTTCTAGAAACATGCAAGGTGGCAAATTCTAGAACTTTTCTCCCAATTAAGAAAAACGTGTTTCTTAATGGATAAGCCTTCCTTTCAGGCCTTAATTAATTTAGGACAGTTCTGGAATATTTCCGGAACGCTAGGAAGGTCCGGGGAATTACCGGAAAACATACCGAAATTGCCGGAAAGTTTAACCGGAAGGCATGAGCCAGATTTGGGTACTTACAATAAGGCCGTTAAGTCCAAGGCGACCGAGATCCACGATAGGAAGCTCGAGGAGCAAGCGAGCAAGGATAAGGCCGACCTGAGGAAGGCCGGGGAGCTCCTCAAACAACTCAGGGTTGATGCTGAAGCCTTTAAGGCGGCCAGGGATAAGGCCGAGGAAGAAGGAAGGGTTGCCAAAGAGGCGTTAACCCGTGCTGATGAAACAGTCAAGCTGATGAAGGCCGAGCTGGAGAAGGAAAGAGCTGAGGTCGCTGAGGCTGTGGAAAAGGCTGAGGAAGCTGCTGCTGCCCGGATAAAGGAGATGGAGGCAAGCATCCCGTCAGGGAGGCAAGTGCCACTGCCCGTTTTAAGGCCAGTCTGGCTTTTAAATAGGCAGTGGCTGAGAAGACGACCACGGTGTACACAGATGGATACTTACATCTGGCCAAGAGGGCCATAGTCGATACGTCTCTCGACCTCGACCTAGAGGTGCTTGCTCGGCTAATATGCCAGGATCCCTACGATGTGGCTGCTCGGTCTCTTCACAACCTCATCCCTTATTCTGATAATTCTCTCAAGGTGATTGCCTCCCTTGATGCTCGAGCCGAACGTCCTACCTGGGTTCCTCCTCCCGTTGATCCTCAAAACATTAATGTTGTAATTGAAAGGATTGAGGATGAGGCCCTAAGTGTTAAAGATAACGAGGAGTCTGATGCCGGGATGGAGACGACAAACGTGGGAGTCCAAGCTGAGGCTCAAATGGACCAATTAATAATTCCACCCTCAGCTGTCAATCAGGAGGCCTTTTAGGCCATTTTAGGACTAGTAACTCTTTGTAATAGAATAGGTCTTATGTACTTTTACTTTTACTTTTCATATCAATATAATGCCTTCTTCTTAATTCCATGTCGTCTTCACTTTATTCTTTGATATGAACTGTTTTTGCTTTAATGCTTTTTGTATATGTTGTACGATTTGCTAAGTATCAAACCATATTTTGGGAAGCCGAGGAAGATTCCTCGGCATGACTCGTCGATTTATCTCTCTAAGCCGAGGAAAGCCGCTCGGTCAAAGGTCTTAGATAATTTGTGATGTTTCACCTATTTATGACGAGGAAGCTTGCTCGATCATAGGTCTTGGGTGATTTTTGCAAGTTGGATCATTAGGCCGAGGAAGGTTCCTCGGCATGGCACTTGAATGATTCTTCTTTTATCTCTCTATGCTGAGAAAGATGACTCGTACATATGTCTTAGATGATTTTTACAAGTTGGGTCATTAGGTCGAGGGGTTTCCTCGGCATGACACTTAATGATTCTTCTTTTATCTCTCTATAACGAGGAAGATGACTCGTACATAGGTCTTAGATGATTTTCGCAAGTTGGGTCATTAGGCCGAGGGGTTTCCTCGGCATGACACTTTGATTATTTTTTTATGGGAATTTTATACCTTTGATGCCGAGGAGGCGCTCCTCGTCACTTGCTAGTCGATAGTCTTGATAAAACTGAATCTTCATTAACTGAAATTGATTACATCGAACTGCAATCCTAATTTTCTTGAAAATAAAGAAAAGTACTAACTTATTACATAAAAGACAGACTATAAGCTAGTGATAGTATTTCCGTAGATTATCAGAATGCCACGAATGTTTAAGCTCTTGCCCATCTGTAGTCTTCATTATGTAGGTACCTTCTTTGATGACTTGAGTGATGATGTAGGGATCTTCCCAGTTTGGGGAGAGCTTATTTTGTTAAGCCTTTCTGCCGGTTGCTTCAATTTTTCTAAGTACCCAATCGCCCACTTGGAATATTCTCTTTTTGACCCTTTTGTCATGATAAGATTTGGTCCTTTGCTTGTAGTTCACCATCCTCATCTGAGCAGCTAGTCTCCTTTCATCCACTAGGTCTAGGCCGAGAAGCCTGTTGACCTTGTTGACTTGCTCATCATAGTTGGAATTTCTTGTTGTAGGAATAGCCATTTCAGCTGGTGTCATAGCCTCAGAACCGAAGGTCAGTGCGAATGGGGTTTCCCCAGTTGGCCCTCGGGTGATTGTGCGAACTGCTCATAAGGCTAAGGGAAGCTCATCCAACCATCTACCATCACTTCACTCAAGGTTTTTAGTTAGGGCTGTTAACACCAGCTTGTTGGTAGCTTCTGCTTGCCCGTTGCATTGTGGTCTGCTTACAGATGACTTGATGTGTCGAACTCCAAGTCTGTTTAGCTCTGTCGTGAATGCCTTAGAGAACTGAAGGCCATGATCTGAAATGATAGTGTGTGGAACCCCAAAGCGATACCAGATGAAGTTGGGGACAAAATTGATTGCATTCTCCTCTATTATTTTGGCCAAGGCCTTTTTGAAATTACCCGGATTCGAGAGGCGCATCGATTGCGCCCCGGCATCTGGCATTCCGTTTGCGTTGGTCGGTGGAGGTGTCTCGCTGTGTTTTTGCTTTGTATAGTCGCCACGCCATTTTGATTAAGCCCAAAACATTGAGAAAAGGCATTAGTTTAAAAAATGTTTTTGTGTGATTAGATTTTTGAGTTCGGAGGTCAGGTTACTCCTCGGGAAGAGAATATTAGAATATTAGAGCTCACCCGAGTCACCTCGTAAAAATGAGTCATTCGGTACCCCTTCTTTCTTTAAATGTTGTGTGTGTGTGTGTATGTGCTTTTAAAAATGCATGTTGTATCGGATGTCTACATTGTATACTACGTATTGAGATGTATTGAAATAGTAATGGAAGGAAGCCTTACCAATGTTGGTTTGTGTCTGTCTTTCGCTGGGGAATAGTGTTTGAGGATGGAATAGTGTTCCCGGACGGACCGGGATTGCTTCGGGATGTGCCGGTTGTCTGCGGACAGAGCTTCGACGTGCCTTGAGATTGTCAAGTGTGCACTCAGGCAGAGTTTTGGCGTGCGTTGGAATCTCAAGGATCATTGACTGGATTCGGGCAGAGGTTCGGCGTGCATTGGGATCGTCGGTTGCATTCGGGCAGAGTTCCGGCGTGCGTCGGGATCGTCGGTTTGGCTCGGAAAGGGCCGGGATGCCTCGGGAAAGACCAGGCAAGGCTTTGGAGTACCACGAGGGGCCTCAGAATACCTCGAGAGTGCCTCGGGGCAGCGCGGGAGCATCTCGAGAGCGCTCGGTAGGGCTTCGGAGCACCGCGAGGGAGCTCGAAAGGCCCCGAAAGGAACCGAAAGGGATCGGGAGTGCCCCGAGGGGTCTTAAAAGGGGAGCCTAAAGGCTTAGCAAGAGAGGAGAAGAGGGAGATGTGTAAAATGAGGGAGGGGGAGCCCTCTATTTATAGGTGAGAAAAATGTGCAAGAAGGTCCGTACGGACCTTCCATGAAATCCAGAATTTTGGTTTTCCCGGATTTGAGGGAATAATGTGGACTTTAAGAGGATTTTGTCATAATTATGTCTGGTTGCAAAGAGGTCCGTACGGACCTTCTAGCATGCAAAGAGGTCCGTACGGATCATCTTTGCTTTTCCAAATTTTCCAAAATTCGTAAAAAGTCCTTTTGTGCTTTTTTGTCCCAGAAAGGCCCTCCATTGGTTTGGTTGGTGGTTTTTTGGGTTTTTGAGGGTTTTTGAGGATTTTTGAGGGTTTTTTGAGGGTTACAGGTGTTCGAGACTGCGTTTGCGTGAGTCTGCGATGTTTCTCGGGCGTTCGGAAGAGAGTGATCCAGATTTGGGTACTTACAGAAGCCCCTCGACGACGTCACTTACGGAGGAAGTAGGGTCGTCGATAAGATAAGGGTCCTGATCTGGATCGCGTGCATGAGAGAGGAGGTGACTGTGTAGGTTGGTTCGTGAGGTCGTGACAGTGTCTTGTTGTGTGACCGTTTAGGTCAGTTGGCTGGACCCTTTGATAGGATTCCTACGTATTCCGTGTGGGAATCAAGCCTGATCGTAGTTCGTGTGTAGGGTGAGTGTTGTCGTGTATGAGGACGTGTGATGTCCTTTAACTGAGACTCTGTGTGTGGACCTGTCAGTGTCCTGTGGGTGACCGTTTAGGTCAATTGTGAGGACGTGGTGGCGTCCTGTGTGATTGCATAGGTCGGTTGTGAGGAAGTGGTGGCGTCCTGTGTGACCGTATAGGTCGGTTGGCTGGACCCTGTGATAGGATTCCTACGTATCCCTAGCGGGAATCAAGCCTGATCATAGTTTCGACTACGTGAAATTGTGAGTGTATGCGGGCGTGGTGGTGCCCTGAAGTGATGTGACTGCTGAGGTCGACTGTGAGGACGTGGTGGTGTCCTGGAATGGAAATTTTATGGTTTTTTGAATCGGGTAATTTAAAGCCTTCCGGGCTGGAGATAATGATTTGGGAGGTTTATACGATCTTTCGGACTGAGTGGTTAAAAGCCTTCCCGGCTGCGGATAGTGATTTGGCTGATTTATGCGGTCTCCCGGACCGAGTGGTTTAAAGCCTTCCGAGCTGCGGATAGTGATTTGGCTGATTTATGCGGTCTCTCGGACTGAGTGGTTTAAAGCCTTCCGGGCTGCGGATAGTGATGAGGACGTGTTATGCCCTCTGACTTGTGGTTGTGTCGTGCGTGAGGATGTGTTGTGTCCTCTGACTGTGGTTGTGTCGTGTGTGAGGATGTGTTGTGTCCTCTGGCTGTAGTTGTGTCGTGCGTGAGGATGTGTTGTGTCCTCTGACTGAGGTTTTGGGAGGCGTGATTGCCTTGTGTTTTTATTTTGAGAGGCATGATTGCCTCGTGTTTTGATCTTGAGAGGTGTGATTGCCTCGTGTTTTGATCTTGAGAGGCGTGATTGCCTCGTGTTTTGATTGTGAGAGGCATGATTGCCTCGTGTTTTAATTGTGAGCGGCGTGATTGCCTCATGTTTTGATTGTAAAAGGCGTAATTGCCTCGTGTTTTGTCCGCTGGGGAAAGGTTGGACTTACGATGACTGCCGATGTTCATCTGCTGGGGATGCGTAGGCTCGTATGGGCTTTCAAGAGTTCCCATTTGAGTTTTGTCCGTTGAGAAGGGGAATTCGGGCTTACTTTGATGATTGATGCTTGGTTCACCGTTTTATGTTTTGGAGGCATTTTGTGCCTTGGGATTTGTGTTCGGGGGCGTTTGCGCCTTTTGTGTTTGTTTTACCGTTTAGTGGGCGAGGTTCGGGCTTACGATGACGGCCGGGGTTTGTTTTGCCGTTTGGTGGGCGAAATTCGGACTTACGTTGACGACCGGGGTTTGTTTTGTTGGGTTAAGGACCAAACTGCATTGAATCTACTGAAAAAGACCTTTGGACAGCCAAGGGCAAAGATTATAAGGGCAAAGGAGTAATTTGGCCAAATAATGCAAAGAGGTCCGTACGGATCTTCTTTGTTTGCAAAGAGGTCCGTACGGACCTTTGTGGGATTTTAATTTCCCAGGTTTTGATTAGCTTCAGCAACGAAGCATCCCCCATTGTTCCCTCTTCCAGTCGTGAAAAACAGAGAGAGAAGGAGAGAAAACATTGGTTTTTGACCAAAATTTCTTAAGTAATTCCTCCGCATTTGCTTGAATTGCTCGTTATGGCGGAAAGAGCGAGAAGAGGTCGTCGTCAAAGGGGCCCAAAGGCGATTGAACGGAGGTCGGACCTTCAAAGGAATTGCACTTCCTTTACTCCTTCGTCGAGGAATCCGAATGTGTTGTATCCGAATCCGGAGGTGCACAACATGCGAGATAGGACCGCCGGGGAGGTAAGAAATCAATTTTGTCTTGATTCTTATTCGAATTGTTGTATGCTAGAACTAGGTTTTAGTTTTTCGCATATTTGGGGCTTTTGTTATTGCCATGCTTTTTTGTAAAATTCGTGATGAATTATTGAAATTGAGCATGTAAGAATTGTGGGTATGTGATTTTTGTGCAAAAATGTGGAGATTAGCTCTTATTTTTGAAAATAAAGTGCCTCTCTTTGAAATGCATGCTTTGGTGTTTTGTACCTTATGCTATTTCTGTGTGTACATTGTGAAAAATCGCCGTGTAGGGACGGACTTTGTAAAAAGTGTGACGTGTGCCGTGTTTTGTGATGGGTTTTGTCTGAAAGTGTGTTCCGTGTAGGGATGGACTTTTGGAAAATGTGTCATGTAGTGTGTGCCGTGTTTTTGTGACGGACTCTGTGGGAAGTTTATGTGCAATGTGCGCCATGTTTTATGACGGTTTTTTTTTAAATGTGTCGTGTAGGGCCTAATCCCTCTTTTGAGAAAATTTGTATAGAGTGTGTCGTGTTTTGTGACGGACTACATGGGGAAAATTATGTGCAATGTGTGTCGTGTTTTGTGACCGGGGGGGGGGGGGGTTTGCCATGTTGGGACGGACTTTTTCTGCTTTGCCGTGTTGGGACAGACTTTTTATGTTTTGCCGTGTTGGGACGGACTTTTTATGCTTTTGTTTCCTTTTGGTATTTTGCATTAAGTACTGTGATTGACGTATCTTTGTTGTGTTTACCTACAGGATGAGGGGCCTTTGTCTGGAAAGGCGAAGAAGATTAAGTCTCGGGGGTCGCTCGAGGCTGTAGTTGAGCTGTGGCAGCATTTGCCGGACATCTCCAGGGAGGGTAGATCGAGTCCTAAGAGGCTGGTCTTTGCTTCTGGTTTGGGCGCGTTCGTTGAGAACCTTGCCGGGATCGCAGAGACGAGGAAGAACAAGAGCATCTTCCTGGCTTTGTCTGAGTATTGGTGGGACACCATGCATACCTTCCATCTGAACTGGGGAGAGGTGACGGTGACTCCCACCGACTTCGCGGCGATTACTGGGCTTTCCTTCAAAGGAGGTCCAGTGAGATGGCGGGACATGATATCCGATGGGACGCTGGCAGAGCTGCTGGTCTTCGCACCTTCTCCTCGTAGGGGCCTGGGCATGTTATATGGCGATGTAGAGGCGCAGATTACATCCAACATCGGGGCCTATTGTCGGGGCACCGGCTTGGTGACGGCTGAGCAGCTGGCGCGCTCTTTCTTGTGGTTCGCTCTTTCCGAGACTTTGTTCTCGAATAACTCTTCCTCGGCTCCTTTTCCTCTACTTGGTTTGCTTGGTGGATTTGGGGAGAGTTGGTGAGATTTCTTGGGGCGAGGCAGGCTTGGCCGAGCTCTATTTTTCCTTGGACTGGTTTAGCCGAGGCGTGGCCAGTTCCCTGGGATGCTTCAATTTTGTGCTGGAGGTATGAGTTTATTGCTGTTTGTGATTTAGCAGTTTGTCATTTCTCCGTCTTCTTTTGCCCTGAGCTTTATCTGCTTTTGTTGCAGGTGTGGTTTTATTTGATCTTTCGGTGTTTTCCGTGGGATCGGGATGCTCAGGCCATGGGGGCCTATCCTGCTATGCTGGGCTGGGCCCGTCCGTTGAGGAGGAGGAGGACGGTCAGGGGGAAGCTCACCATCGCTTATCGGGATGTGCAGGAGTTCTTGGAGAGAGACAGCCCGACGGAGTTTGAGCTGTATCCCTGGGCTCGGTATGGCGGCGACGAGCTCCAGGGTGGTCCCGTGGTGACGCAGCAGAGGAAGATGCTGCGGGGCCTGACTTGTGATGTCATGTACTTGGGGGAGAGGGTCTTCTGGCAGCATGGCCCAGGTGTGCCCCCTATAGCTCCGAGGGATCCGCCCTTTGGGATGATGCATCCTCGCGACATGGACGTGCTGGAGTACGATAGGTACCTGGGCGGCGTGAGTGCCGAGGAGTTTATTTTGTATGGCGAGGAGTACGAGGCCTTCGTCAGGAGGAAGCTGAGGATGCCACAGGTGTTGGCGAGGGAGAGGCGGGATGGCCCACCACGTCCCCCAGATGTTTTGGTGCCTGGGCCGGACTTCACATATGTACGCGGGGATTCGTCGAGGCGGAGGGTGTCGGTACCCGTCCCTGAGCAGGCTCCGGCTGCCTATCGGGTTGACCCAGATGCTCCGGTGAGTGTGCTTACTCTTTTCCATCTTGGCATCTTTTCTGTATTTTTCTCTTTTTGTTGAGTATGCCTATATCTCTTTAGCTGAACATTTCTTTGGCTGTTTGCTTGTGCAGGTCTCGGGGAGATCCTTTGACACGTTGACCCGCCGTTTTGTGGGGATGCGGTCCTTTGCGAAGAAGATGGCGGGGAAGCTGTCTTGCAGGTCTTCGCGGCGTGTGCCGACGTATGAGCCGATGCCTTTGAGGCATTCTGTGGACGTTCCTTCGTCAAGGGCTGAGCCAGGGCCACAGCAGGAGGGGTCCGTTCGGGGGTGGCATAGTACGGATACAGGGACGTCTGCGGGGGCCCAGAGATCGCCAATTTTTCACCAGTTCTTGCCTGCGCAGGAGGCTCAGGGAGAGGGTTCATCGGCGCCTCCCTTCTTTGATCCTTTCACCGGGTTTGATCCCTCGGATTACTTCGAGTACTCTCCTCAGGAGTGGGTCCAGTATTCGGATGACAAGGGCGTGACTGGCGAGTTTGCCGAGATGCCTGATTGCCGAGGTTAATGATTATGAGTCGGAGTAGGGCTCATTTGCTTTCCCTCTTTCCATTTTGTTGTTTGTTTGTTTTTTTTGTTTAGCAACAGACATTTCGGTACCTGTAATAAAACACTTGTATTTGCACAGCAAAGTATTTTATTTTAAGATGTAATGTCGTATTTTGTGATTCCCGAGAATTATCCCAGGAATTGTTGCTAGTTTATTATTTGTGCATGCCACGTGAGCTGGGAGTGCGTTGGTGGTTAGTGTATGGTTGTCAGAAAGGGCTTTGGACAGAATTTGGGCAGTTTGGAGCAAGGTCCTGCTGAGAACAGTGGCTGTTGTACTGTTTGCTGAAAATGTGGGACCACGTTGCAAGAAGGTCCGTACGGACGAACCTAGAATGCAAAGAGGTCCGTACGGATCATCTTTGCTTTTGGGGAAGAGATAAGTGTTTTCAGGATGTCTGAACTCTCCCCACTTCCCATGCAGTCATTTCGAGCTTTCTTCCCCATTTTCTCTAGGAACCTCCACTTTTGCCATGGATTCTTCGTACGTTTCGAGAGTTTTGCCGAGGCTTTCGAAGGAGCGGCAAGAAAACTTCCTTGAGCGGCTGAAAATGTGGATGCGACACCGTATGAGGCACCATAGGCGGGCTTTCGAGGTGAGGTTTCGACCCTGCTCGGTTTGGTCCCTTAAGGAGTTGGTTCCTGATTGGGAATTGTTGCGGGCTGCCGCGAAGTTCTGGGACGTTAGGAGGCATGTGTATAGCTTCTCCTACAATGAAGTGACGCCAACTTTTGAGGATTTTTGGGCTTTGATGGGAGGGCCGAAGGTGGAGGCCATCTCGCTTCCTTTGATTGGCGGTGTTGCCGTGAGCGTGAAGCTTGCATGCTTTCTTCAGACTTCGTTGGAAGAAGTGCAGGGTATGACACTTGATTCGGGTCATATCGAAAATTCTGCGCTGCCGGAGCGGTTTATGAGTGATGACGAGAGTGACGTCTCGTGGGATGCATTTGCCTTGTGCGTGATAGCGACGCTTTTCATGGTTGGCTCCCTTGGGGTATGCGATGGCGCTTTGCTGGATGTGGTAGGGCACTGCATGTAGGTGTTAGTGCCCTAGGCCTATAGAGATAGACTTATTTGTAATGTCATTATTCATTTATATAAGAGATTATTATTTTGATTATTATATATGAGGGGCCTCCCCAACTCGGGATCTATAAACTCGTGCCCCAGCTGGAGGGTCCCCAAACCAACTCCTATTAAATTAAACCTTTTTATTTAAATAATTTGAAAGTTGAATAAACTTTTGAAAACCAAACTATAACCTGTTTTAATTTACAACATTACAACTGAAAATATTTATAAAACTTTATACACATTTCTTTTCCCCAAATTTAATAATAACCACACTTATTCCCAACTCCCAAAACAGCACACATACCCTGACAACCCAAATGACGATCCACACTCCTCTCCAGCCTCACCAGTCTGGTCTACCTGTCTCAGCTGAAACTAAAAAAATTAAAGGGAGAAGGGGTGAGAAAGAATCTCAGCAAGTTATTATGCATGCAACAATATGCCATATAAGAATGCAACACATAAACAAGTTGCATAATATCACATTTGGAAAGATGTAAACACATTACGTTACCTGACCTTACCTCTTCCCGTCTGAACAATAAGTCGTACTACATTAGGAATGAAACCCACTTTATTTGTGAATGGCTTAGGCCTATTCACGCCTTACAAGACCTATTTTTTAGGGAACCATGTAAGGTATCAGTATCCTATGAACTGCTTAGGCATATCCATAGTAACTGAGCCCCAAACTGTGGCCACAGTGGGGTGGAAACGGACACAGGTATAATGAAACCCGAGCACCTTATGTTACAACTTCTCATAAGTGGTCGCATTCCATTATACCCCCGAAATATCAGCTGATATTGAACACATTCATATTCTCATTCAAGCACGTAACAGTTACTTGAAATCACTTCCACACATTGGGATAACAGTATACAACATGGTACAATTACTCATGTTTAACAATATATAACATGGTACAACTACTCATGTTTACCAACATATATAACATGGTACAACTACTCATGTTTACCAACATATCTAACATGGTACAACTACTCATGTTTACCAACATATATAACATGGTACAATTACTCATGTTCAACCTTCAAATAGTGTCACACACATATATATATACACTATTGAATCAATAATAATCCAAGTATTGCATGTGAGCTCATAATCAAATCAATAATGTCGTGCAACAAGTAATTCACGTACCATTTTAACAAATAACCAATCATAGGTAGCCATGTATAGTTTCAATGACCTACAAGTAGCCCTACGCATTCCCATTATAATATTACCCAACCTTCTTTCAAGTTCCGTAATCAAATACCAAGTTTTTGTAAGCTTTGGTTAGCGTTCAACACTGTCTTCCAACCCTTTTCTAAGCAATATTTAAATCCTTTCCCAATATCCGTTTTGCCCAAGTAAAACATGGTTGTGAAGTACTAATGTTATACTAGTATAATAGTTAAAGAGTGGTCCATAATAGCTTAAATGAATTAGGGCTCCAATGCTTGAAAAACTGCTCAGGAATTACAGGGGAGGGCACGACTCGTGCCCCAGGGCACGACTCGTCCCTTCCTTAAACCACCCCAGAATCAGTCGTCCCTTTGGAGGGCACGACTTAGGCAAAATGGGCACGACTCGTGCCAATTTCACCTTCACCAGAATCATTCGTCCCCTTTAAGTCACGACCTTAATTTTCCCAGGTCACGACTCGTGCTCCTGGGCACGAGTCGTCCCTTTGCCCAGAAATGTTGCTAATGTGCAACATCAGTTCCATCCAAAACCCAAGACCAAATTTTGACTTCACCAAGCTGTGCCAAACCAATCAAAACCAGTTCCAACCCCTTTCTATTCATTTCGGACTCAAATAATAAGTGACCAATCCTTTTCCCAACACATTAAAAAGCCTAAATCGCCCATGTCTCTAACTATTTACCCATTACCACTTAAAACACTCATACCACTTCTATCCATTTCCATTTACAACCACCCAATAACCTAAGTCTTTCCAACAACAACTATACCACTTAGTTAACTTCATTATAAGGTTCCCGTAAAGCCATTTAACATCCCATAACACTCTACTACCTTCTATTCTAATTCTCCTACCATGAGCTCGAGTTATTCAACCAAAACCCATTTTCTTTTCGTTCTCAAAAGTCGAGTAATTGATTCAACTTTCCACTACTTCAACTGTCAGAACCCAACTCTAAGACATCCGTACCACCTTTTCCTTATTTTCTTACATTTTACAAACCACACAACAATACTTCCTTCAAGCCATATCTCAACCTTTATAATACCCTTTTTAATTACCAACTCATATTTTACCAACCCTGACTCTACTTACTTCACAAACCATTTTATCACCCTTTTCTCTACTTCTTTCCAAAATCCTATTTCAACCTTCCAAAACCCAAATAATCATGTAATATCATAAAAATTCATTTATCTCTCATATTCTTCCAAAACCTTAACACGCCCATTCAACAATCCCTTTTTCTTTCATTTTATTCCTACAACCCAAATATTCATTTTTACACAATCCTTTACACTACTCATTCCAATCAAAAGATTTATTTATTTTCAAGACCCAATAAGTTGCCAAAAACACCAAAGAGCATTTATATCATCATAATATCAACATTTAATATTAAATGAACAATTATCGGAAGAAATCATAATAACTTATCAAAAATATGCCGAAATGAAAAGACGATCTGATCGGCTCTAAATGTTCTCCTAGGCTTCCTGATCGCTCCACCGCAGTCGGATCGCAAAACGGGCTAACGGTTGATTTTTAAGAATTTACGGAAGAAAATATATAAAAAGGATTTTTGGAACGGAGGAAGGATTGCCTCCTTCCTTCTCCCGATCTCTCTCTTTCTCTCTGGAAGGTTCACGCATGGAGGAGGAGTATATAAATAAAACCATATTACACTTTAGCCCCTCTAAAATTTGAGTTATAACACTTAACTGCCTTAACTTTCACTTTTGGCACCTAAGCCCCTCCACAATTTGTAAAGCCTTTTAAATAATATTTTCAATATTATTATTTTACTACAAAATTCCTTTTTATTTCATTTAAACATTAAATAATTAAAATTAATTTATTAACACACTTAAAATATCACACAATTTATTAACATAACTAAGATGTCAAATAATTTATTAAAATGTTTAAACTAACATATAAAAATCCCACCTATTATGAAATGCAACCAATAAAATGCAACGGCCCCGTTCCACGTGCCCAACACGTGAGTAAAATGGTGCCTAGGTTTCAGGTCGTGACATTCACTCCCCCTTCAAGAAAAATTCATCCCGAATTTTTAAACACACTTACTTAACTACTCAAATGATCACACATCTCTCACACCTCTCGAATTCCCGATACCCAAGGGCTTCCCCAATAATATGATTTTTCCACAAATTTACACAACCCGAATACTCTAGATTTTCATTCCCGGATTTGATTCTAATACCACTCAATGGTTCTTTCACCTAAGTCAACTCACATGGACATCCTCGGTTGAAAAACTCAATATAAGGAAAGGATCATCAAGACTCTTCTCCACTGCAATGCTACATGCGGCGTCACTTCAATGCTGGCCTGATAACTGTTGATATACGCCTCTTCAACTAAGGTTACACGAACTTCTCAAAATAAATGAAAATCCATCGGATACACCCCTCACACATTCTCAAGATTCTGGATAGTTCTCTCTGTCTGTCCGCCCAATCCATCTGGACATATAACGCAAATCTGAAGACATCTGGAAGTCCCAAAGTTTCATACTCAGTCTTCCCACAACCACAAGATGAATCTCGAATCTCGATCTAATATAATATGGTGATTAATACTCCGTAGAATCGATCAATTCTCTGGCCCATACCATTATGTTAACTCCCTTCCAGTAGTTTATTCCTCTTGGTATAAATGAGCCGACTTGACAAATATATCCACTATGCTTCTAACACGTCCATTTCCTTTGATATCGAAGGTAGTCCCGTTATAAAATCCCTCACAATGTCTTCTTGATTCTCATTCTTCTAACTTTCTTCAATGCTGGATACATCTTCAACCCCTCGAATACATCGCAATTCTCAAGTTATGATCTTCCTCTAAAATAGATCTCTTATTCTCTTGTGAATATGGTACACCAATTATGTTGTTGAAGGCTAATATTCCATCAGTATTCCATACAATATCCTCGATCCTTCCATCATGAAATGGTCAAATAATTCCCTCAATTCCGAATCATTTGTTGAACTTCCATAGGATCTTCATACCGGATAGGTGTAGCTCGAACATTCGCAATTAATATCTCATCTTGCAATTCTTAGAACAACAATGTTGATAATATAGCCTTTCGGCTAATCACATCTGCAACTACAGTAGCCTTCTCGGATGTTATGTAATAACTCAAATAAGTTCCTTTAATGCTTCCAACCATTTCTCTACCTGTTGTTAAATCCCCTCTAATAAAATAATTACTTCAATTCTTGTGATTTGTACAAATCTCAAATTTAACTTCAAGCAAAGGATGTTTCCACTTAAGTAACGCAAAATAGTCGTAATCCATTCCACGCTTCCGCTGCGCCACTCTGATTCCCTCGAAGCATAAGCTATCGCCTTCCCAGTCTGTATAAAGTACAACCCAAATCTTTCTTTTGACGCGTACATGATAATTACAAGTTCACATCCATCAAGTAGGGTAAAGATCGATCTGTAGTCAACCTATTCTTCAATCCTGTAACACTGATTTCACCCTTTTTCATTCCACATACCTGATACTTCCTTCGAAATCAATTTAGTCACTGATGTTACAAGTCTCGAAAATCCATCAATAATCTTGTGATAATAACCTGCCAAACTCAGAAACTACGGAGTTCTAACGCTGTCGAAGGTTGTTCCATCTGACCAGGGTCTCAATCCTCGAGAAGTAATAGCAGTACCCAGCTTGACACTACAAAACTCAGAATTACAATCTTCTCGAGCCATTACTCACTCTTACTGAATTTCGCAAACACTTTGATTCTCATGAAAGACAAATAACATAACATAACTTGCAATTGATTTCATACCTTTTTCATAACTCTGAATATACAAGGATAGCATCCATCAAGATTACTACCAAAAATATCAAGATCAGGTTTTAAAATCCACTCATCCAATTTATAACACAATCAATGCCCTTCTATAAGGTGTTTTGGATATGGGCAATAACCCTGACATTAGCTCAATACGGAATTCTATCGCCCTAACTGGCGGCATGAACTATTCTGATGAAAACACTTTACCAATTCATTTACCACCGGTACATGAGATATTTTAGGTGACTTTTACTCAGTCTAATACATACCCCAATTAACCCTCACATTATTTAAACTATACTTTTCGACATTTAACGCATTTGTGACATAAATATCAATTAATAACTTATCCGCCTCAACTAAACACAGATAAGGAGACTCACTTCTTGCGACAGTCCTCCCCAAGCACAACAACTACTTAACCAATTCAGGTCAAGTATAACAGTAAATCACGGATTGGTATATCTACCACATCCACTGGCAACACATGCCCACATAATCATGTCATAACCATGATAATCAAGGATGATTCGAGGTACTCTCCTACAGGAGTAGACACCTTCACCACATAAGGCAACTCTGAGGCAATTATACAAATAAAAGCAAAATGCAATGCCACATAATAATGAGGTGAACGGAAATTCATACAAGTATTACCCCTACATCCTGAGACAGGTAATATACTTCTAATGACGGCGGAGGAATCTCTCCATATTATTCACATTTCCTTGATACCCTTGTTGGTCATTATCCTTTTTCCGCCATTGCACGAATTCCTGAATTAAACACTCGTCTTCAGGTACCACACACTCCCCCTTAAACTAGACTTCTACCCTTGACTTCTAACCTTAGCTCTGATACCAACTGTGGGGCCTCCCCAACCTGGGACCTATAAACTCGTGCCCCAGCTGGAGGGTCCCCAAACCAACTCCTATTAAATTAAACCTTTTTATTTAAATAATTTGAAAGTTGAATAAACTTTTGAAAACCAAACTATAACCTGTTTTAATTTACAACATTACAACTGAAAATATTTATAAAACTTTATACACATTTCTTTTCCCCAAATTTAATAATAACCACACTTATTCCCAACTCCCAAAACAGCACACATACCCTGACAACCCAAAAGACGATCTACACTCCTTTCCGGCCTCACCGGTCTGGTCTACCTGTCTCAGCTGAAACTAAAAAAATTAAAGGGAGAAGGGGTGAGAAAGAATCTCAGCAAGTTATTATGCATGCAGCAATATGCCATATAAGAATGCAACACATAAACAAGTTGCATAATATCACATTTGGAAAGATGTAAACACATTACGTTACCTGACCTTACCTCTTCCCGTCTGAACAATAAGTCGTACTACATTGGAAATGAAACCCACTTTATTTGTGAACGGCTTAGGCCTATTCACGCCTTAGAAGACCCATTTTTCAGGGAACCATGTAAGGTATCAGTATCCTATGAACTGCTTAGGCATATCCATAGTAAATGAGCCCCAAACTGTGGCCACAGTGGGGTGGAAACGGACACAGGTATAATAAAACCCGAGCACCTTATGTTATAACTTCTCATAAGTGGTCGTATTCCATTATACCCCCAAAATATCAGCTGATATTGAACACATTCATATTCTCGTTCAAGCACGTAACAGTTACTTGAAATCACTTCCACACATTGGGATAACAGTATACAACATGGTACAATTACTCATGTTTAACAATATATAACATGGTACAACTACTCATGTTTACCAACATATATAACATGGTACAACTACTCATGTTTACCAACATATATAACATGGTACAACTACTCATGTTTACCAACATATCTAACATGGTACAACTACTCATGTTTACCAACATATATAACATGGTACAATTACTCATGTTCAACCTTCAAATAGTGTCACACACATATATATACACTATTAAATCAATAATAATCCAAGTATGGCATGTGAGCTCATAATCAAATCAATAATGTCGTGCAACAAGTAATTCACGTACCATTTTAACAAATAACCAATCATAGGTAGCCACGTAGAGTTTCAATGACCTACAAGTAGCCCTACGCATTCCCATTATAATATTACCCAACCTTCTTTCAAGTTCCGTAATCAAATACCAAGTTTTTGTAAGCTTTGGTTAGCGGTCAACACTGTCTTCCAACCCTTTTCCAAGCAATATTTAAAGCCTTTCCCAATATCCGTTTTGCCCAAGTAAAACATGGTTGTGAAGTACTAATGTTATACTAGTATAATAGTTAAAGAGTGGTCCATAATAGCTTAAATGAATTAGGGTTCCAATGCTTGAAAAACTGCTCAGGAATTACAGGGGAGGGCACGACTCGTGCCCCAGGGCACGACTCGTCCCTTCCTTAAACCACTCCAGAATCAGTCGTCCCTTTGGAGGGCACGACTTAGGCAAAATGGGCATGACTCGTGCCAATTTCACCTTCACCAGAATCATTCGTCCCCTTCAAGTCACGACCTTAATTTTCCCAGGTCACGACTCGTGCTTCTGGGCACGAGTCATCCCTTTGCCCAGAAATATTGCTGATGTGCAACATCAGTTCCATCCAAAACCTAAAACCAAATTTTGACTTCACCAAGCTGTGCCAAACCAATCAAAACCAGTTCCAACCCCTTTCTATTCATTTCAGACTCAAATAATAAGTGACCAATCCTTTTCCCAACACATTAACAAGCCTAAATCCCCCATGTCTCTAACTATTTACCCATTACCACTTAAAACACCCATACCACTTCTATCCATTTCCATTTACAACCACCCTATAACCTAAGTCTTTCCAACAACAACTATACCACTTAGTTAACTTCATTATAAGGTTCCCGTAAAGCCATTTAACATCCCATAACACTCTACTACCTTCTATTCTAATTCTCCTACCATGAACTCGAGTAATTCAACCAAAACCCATTTTCTTTTCGTTCTCAAAAGTCGAGTAATTGATTCAACTTTCCACTACTTCAAATGTCAGAACCCAACTCTAAGACATCCGTACCACCTTTTCCTTATTTTCTTACATTTTAAAAACCACACAACAATACTTCCTTCAAGCCATATCTCAACCTTTATAATACCCTTTTTAATTACCAACCCATATTTTACCAACCCTCACTCTACTTACTTCCCAAACCATTTTATCACCCTTTTCTCTACTTCTTTCCAAAATCCTATTTCAACCTTCCAAAACCCAAATAATCATGTAATATCATAAAAATTCATTTATCTCTCATAGTCTTCCAAAACCTTAACATGCCCATTCAACAATCCCTTTTTCTTTCATTTTATTCCTACAACCCAAATATTCATTTTTACACAATCCTTTACACTACTCATTCGAATCAAAAGATTTATTTATTTCCAAGACCCAATAAGTTGCCAAAAACACCAAAGAGCATTTATATCATCATAATATCAACATTTAATATTAAATGAACAATTATCGAAAGAAATCATAATAACTTACCCAAAATATGCCGAAATGAAAAGACGATCTGATCGGCTCTAAATGTTCTCCTCGGCTTCCTGATCGCTCCCCGCAGTCGGATCGCAAAACGGGCTAACGATTGATTTTTAAGAATTTACGGAAGAAAATATATAAAAAGGATTTTTGGAACGGAGGAAGGATTGCCTCCTTCCTTCTCCCGATCTCTCTCTTTCTCTCTGGAAGGTTCACGCATGGAAGAGGAGTATATAAATAAAACCATATTACACTTTAGCCCCTCTAAAATTTGAGTTATAACACTTAACTGCCTTAACTTTCACTTTTGGCACCTATGCCCCTCCACAATTTGTAAAGCCTTTTAAATAATATTTTCAATATTATTACTTTTCTACATAATTCCTTTTTATTCCATTTAAACATTAAATAATTAAAATTAATTTATTAACACACTTAAAATATCACACAATTTATTAACATAACTAAGATGTCAAATAATTTATTAAAATGTTAAAACTAACATATAAAAATCCCACTTATTATGAAATGCAACCAATAAAATGCAATGGCCCCGCTCCACGTGCCCAACACGTGAGTAAAATGGTGCCTAGGTTTTGGATCGTGACAATATATGTTTGCATGTTTATTGTAATAATCGTGTCCCTAGTACTTATGAAGCACTAATATGAAGTTTAATGGATAATCATGTGATGATTATATGCATAGGGATGCACATTAAATTCATGGGTACTTGTTAGAGAACAAGGCACTGGACTTGACCCATTATGAGATTTATGTCATGGTCAAATGTCATAATTAAATCTCATATAGTTATATATCATTGATATCCTTTGACATGAGATTATAATCGTCTTCCGCTCGATGAATATTATGTTTGATATAGTTTAACGTTATCTTTAACCGGATAACAATAAGGGCTATTATTGGCATGATAGGATTCTTATTGGGAAGAATGATAAGTCAAGATGGAATTTTGTCCCTCGTAAAGAGAGATGTTTGCTAGGCCACTCGTAAGTAAGATTGTTGATGTACATGGCCATGTCCGAATGAATTAATGTGATTAATATAATTCGATTGATCAATTTACTTAGTAACGAGAAAGCATTGAACAATATGAGTTGACGTGGACCATGACTCATGTTCAATATAACATCGTGTGACAATGGGATTGTGATATGTTCTATGTAGGAAAATCGAACATGATATTATATTATTTGGGTAGGCATGATGGATTGCTAGAGTCCGCTCATGTCTTATGAGGATCGATGTGATCGAACTCATTGCCAACATAATATAGTCCTATGGGGTCACACGCATCTAACGAATTGTCAAAAATGAAGAATATGGAGTTTTTGTACACAGGGGACGACTCATCCCCAGGCCAGAACCAACTATTCCCTTGGCCTGGGACGAGTGTATCAGAGGTTTTGTCCTGAGAGACGACTCGTCCCATAGGGGATGACTCATGCCCATAGGGATGACTCGTGCCCTGAATTTGTACTAACTATTCCCCGTAAAGGGGACGAGTGTATCTGGGCATTGTGAAGAGGGGACGACTCGTGCCCTGGGGGACGAGTCGTCCCGTCGGCGCTGGCAGGTACGTAAATGACTTAAAATTAGGGTTTTCTCGATGGGAAAATATTTATAACGTATAAATACAAACCCTTGGTTGCCCTAGCAGTCACACTCACGTTTTTAGGTTTAGAGAAACACAAAAGAGTGATTTCAATTATGAATTGAGAAAAATCAAAAACACCAATTCTATAATTCTTCATTGATTGAAAGGAGTTTCAATCAAGGATCTAGCAATCCACCTAGAATTGTTCTAGGGTTCGTTCAACGCGTGGATACACATAGATGATCTTTGCCAATCAAGATCTAACGTTCGTGATTCAAGGATCGTTCATCGAGGATTCACAAGATCATTAATCTGGAGTTGTAACGCGTTTATCAAAGACAAAAGCACACAAGGTTGGTTATTCTATTTCATCTTTCTTAATTAATCATCTAGAATGGATCCTTGGCTCCGGGTTATCGAGTTAATTTGCATTCTTCTGCTGCGCATGGACCCTCGAAACCCAAAACTGCAGGGCCGGAGAGGATATTGTGCCATTGGTGCTGGGGGAGACCCTTCACGGCATTGATCGTCTGACTGGAGATAGGTTTATGAGAGGGGGAAGCCCCGCTTTGCTCACTTTGTGGTTGCGAGAGAGACTTCAAGCTATGCGTGAGGCTCCGGAGTCATTTTGCCCGTGGACATTTGCTCAACGTCATCTTGTATTGGATATGGATTAGTCCGCCTGGGAGAGATGGATGGCACAGCTCGGCACGCATCATATCCATTGGTGAGTTCCGCACTGGGAGATTGAGACTAGGAGGTCCTTTCAGGAAGGGTCTTATGTTTTCAGAGTTCCTGGTTTGTCTTGGTCCTCCTTCTACATTCCGTCGCTTGTTTCCCGGCAGTTCGGGATGAGGCAGGAGCCTTTGCTGGGCTGGCATGACCTTGCCACTGCGGAGGTAGCTCCTTTTTGTATGGCAGCTCCAGGTGCTCTTTTATATTTTTTGAGGGTATGGAAGTATTCCGCTTTCCCTCTTGTAGTGCTCCTTCGACGTCGGGAGAGTGTTGTATTGACCACCGAGTACCTGAATCGGTACGAGCAGCATGTTGGGTAGTCCCAAGTGGTTTTGGGGAGTAAGCGTGAAGCGATTCTGGGGCCCGATTGCCATCGCAGCTATTGCCTTAGGAGTGCCGAAGCTTGGTCTGACCGTCAGGATGTTACGGGAGATGCTTTGTTTGACTACGAGACCAGAGTTGACCGACTGACGGTGAGAGGTCCTCTTTTGCAGACTCGCAGGGAGGAGATCCGAGCCGAAGCACGACCGAATGAAACCCTGTGAGCTACTGGATTGTTTGACTCTACGGGGAGGACCCCTAATCTTGGATTGAGAGAGACGGAGCTGGCTCGCGTGGATCGAAAGAAGACTCGCTGGGGACGAGGGAAGAAAGGGAAGAATGGCGAGGGGACAAGCGCAGATGGCGCGGAATGACCTCCTAAGTATCCATTCATTGCATTGCAAACACATTATTTGTTAAATGTATTAAGCTGTCTTTTAGCATGTTGTGAACTTGAGAGTAGACCGTGCTTGAACTCATCAAGAAATGTTGTGTTCGTTAGTGATTTGTGATTTACTTTTAAAGCTTTGTCGAGACGCAAGATCTCTTGTTCGCCTTTTGTTTCTTTTGTGAGCCTTGATGGCGTCCAGCTTTGGACCCATCTGTTGTATTTGCGGACTGAAGCAGCCTGGGCCTTGACGGCAATCCCCTTTTGCTTGGGTTTTGTGTTTGGATGGGAGGTTGGATGATCCCTTGACAAGTCATTTTGACGGTCTTTTCCATGACTTCCTTGCCTCTTGTTTGTTGGCGTCGGGCTATTGACCTCTTTTTTTGTAGCTTCTTCTTGAGCTTATTAATTTTTTTTTGAAAGCTTTTGCTTGAGCTCTTTTTTTTTTTTTGAAGCGCGTGAGGGCAAAGACAAGCCCCTAGCTTGGAAGTTGACATGGGTCAGTCTTTTGACGCTGAGTGACCTTTGGATGTCCTTTGATGTTGCTGCCGTCGTTTGACTTGGTCAAGGTGATGTTGGGGGCATGCTCTTGGAAAGTGTGTAGTTTGATGGAGGTCTTGGTTGACATTCAAACTTTTTTGTTTTTTGTGTGTTTTTAGACCGGACCAATTAAGGTTGCCTACGTTCCCCCGGACTAGAGGGCTCAGGTCTGCATAGTTCGATACTTCAAGGAGTGCCAAGAGATGCACAGTTGATCTTCCTTAGGCGAAGTATCTGCGAAGTTTGCTTCCGTTGACCGGATTCATGAAGGGATTGCCGTCTAGGTCTATCAGCTTCATGGCACCTCCTGAGAAGATCTTTTGAACCACGAAATGGCTGATCCGCGTTGGTTCCCATTTCCCCAGTGGGAGGCTTTTCTTTGAGTACCAGATTGCCTTCCCAGTTGTCTCGGGACTTGACTTTCTTGTCGAAAGCTCTAGCCATTCTGCTTTGGTAGACTCGGACGTGTTCCATGGCCTTCAGTCGTCGCTCATCTAGCAGAGCCAGTTCGTCGTGTCGGCTTCGAAGCCATTCGACTTCATTGATCTCGTTTTCCAGCAACACCCGGAGTGAGGGAATTTCCAGTTCAATGGGAAGGACTGCTTCCATCACGTATGTTAGGGTGAATGGAGTTTCTCCCGTGGCTGTTCTGACTGATGTTCGGTAGCCCCAAAGTGCAAGGTGCATCTTTTCGGGCCAATCGCGTCCTCGGGTGGTCATTTTTCGGATGATCCGTTTGAGGGTCTTATTTGCTGCTTCCACGGCGCCGTTCGTTTGTGGCCGGTAGGGAGAAGATTTGTGGCGCGTGATCTTGAATTCGGCCAGCAGTCTGTCACATTCACCTTTGAAGTGGGAGCCGTTGTCTGATATGACCTCGTTCGGGATGCCGTATCGGCAGATGATGTTTTCCTTGAGGAAATGTGCCACTTTCTTGGAGGTGAGCACCTTGTAGGACTTGGCTTCGACCCTTTTTGTGAAGTAGTCGATGGCTACCAAGATGAACTCGTAGCCGTTGCTACCTGGCGGACCGATTTTCCTGATGATGTCGATTCCCCATGTGGCGAAGGGCCAGGGCACAGTCATGCAATAGAGATCGTGAGGAGGTAGATGATTGAGGTTGGAGAATCGTTGACACTTGTCGCTGCTTCGGACAAATTGAATGCAGTCTGCCTCCATGGAGATCCAGTAGTAGCCCATCCGAAGAATGATTTGCATCAGGGTTCTGGCGTTCATGTGGGGGCCGCAAGCCCCGTTGTGGACTTCGTTCATGAGCTTACTTGCTTTTTCCTGGCTGATGCAGCGTAGGAGCAGTCCGTGGTAGCGTTTTTTGTATAGCATGTCTCCAAGGATGACAAAGTGAGAGGTGAGGCGTTTTAGGGCCATGATGCTCTTGGCTTTGACTCCTTCTTTGCATTGGCCTTCCTCGTTCATGAAGGCGGTTTCCCTGTTTTTGAGGTATTGGAAGATCTGATTGTACCATGGCTCATTGATGGGCTTGGGATCTGGTTCGATCTCGCAGCAGTAGGCGGGAATTTCCTTTCGCCCGACTTTGAACGGCTTGATTGCCTTTCCCTCGGGGATCTCCACGAGTGAAGCAAAGGTGGCTAGGGCGTCTGCAAACCGGTTCCTGTCTCTTGGCAAGTAGTGAAAGGTGACCTCTTCGAATTATGTGATGAGGTCTTCAATGCAGGCGTGGTATTTTTGCAAGCCTGGGTCTATTGTTTTCCACCTGTTGGAAACTTGATTGATGATTAGGGATGAGTCCCTGTAGACCTCGAGCTTCTAGACGTTCCTTTCGAGTGCGGCCTCTAGTCCGGCGGCGCAGCTTCGTATTCAGCGGCATTGTTGGTTACCTCAAAATGTAGCTTTATGGCGATTGGGGTGTGTTCGTCCTTGGGGTCAACCAAGAGCATACCGATGCCATTTCCTCTTTTGTTGGCCGCTCCGTCGAAGAACAGTTGCCATCGGTTTTCGCTTTCAAGTGCGAAGATTCCTTCGTCTGGAAATTGTGGTTCAGGACCTTGAGCCTCGTCAGTGGGGAAGTCAGCCAGCTGTTCGGCCATTACCTGCCCTTTGATTGACTTTTGGTTCACGTACTTGATGTCAAATTCCGCTAGGAAGAAAGACCATTTGGCGAGCCTCATTGACAGAGATGGTTTGTCGAAAAGGTATTTGACTGGGTCCATTTTGGAAACCAAGTGCACTGTGTGCGACTGCTTGTAGTGTCGTAATATTCCGATGACCCATACTAGAGCTGAGCAGGTTTTCTCGAGGGCTGAGTAGTTGAGTTCGCTGCCTTGAAACTTTCTATTGATGAAGTAGATGGCGTTTTCGACTCTTGACTCCTTTTCTTGACAGAGCATGTCTCTGACTGCGGTGTCGATCACAGTTAGGTATAGCAAAAGTGGCTTCTCCTCGTAGGGAGGACAGAGGATCGGAGGACTCACAAGGTACGCCTTTATTTCTTCAAAGGCATCTTGGCATTCCGAGTTCCATTCGATGTCTGCATTTTTCTTCATTAGTTTGAAGATTGGCTCGCACATGGAGGTCAACTGATTGACGAAGCGGCTGATATACTGCAGGCGGCCCATGAAGCTTTTCACCTCTGTTTGGGTTTGCGGTGGTCTCATTTCGATGATGGCCTTGATCTTTTGAGGATCAACTTCGATGCCTCGCTCGATGACCATGTTTCCTAAGACTTTGCCTCGGCTAACTCCAAATGTGCATTTGGCAGGGTTTAACCTCATTGAGTGTTTCCGGAGGCGATTGAAGAACTTTCTCAGGTCAGTGAGGTGTTGTCCCTCTGATCCCTTTGAGTGGATGATCATGTCATCGACGTACACTTCGATCTCTTTGTGTATCATGTCGTGGAAGAGGGCGGTTGCTGCCCATTGGTAGGTAGCCCCAGAGTTCTTTAATTCGAACGACATTATCGTGTAGCAGTCCCCAGGGGGTTGTGAAGGCTGTTTTTTCTTGATCTTCTTCGGCCATCTTGATTTGATTGTAGCCGACAAACCCGTCCACGAAGGACTTAACCTCAAAATTGGCTGTAGTGTCTACCAACATGTCAATGTTTGGTAGTGGAAAGTCATCCTTGGGACTTGCTTTGTTGAGATCTCAGAAATCTACGCAGCAGCGTACTTTTCCATTGGCCTTGGTGACCGTGACTATGTTGGAGAGCCATGTCGGGTACTCGATCACCCTTATGAAGCCGACGCGAAGCATCTTTTCGATCTCTTCCTTGACTTGTAAAGACCATTCTGGCTTGATCCGGCGTAGCTTTTGCTTGATGGGCTTAGCCTCGGGTTTCAAGGGAATCCGATGTTCTACTATGTTTGGATCTAATCCGGGCATGTCTTGGTAAGACCAAGCGAACACGTCCATGAACTCTTTGAGCAGTGCAGTCAATGCGTTTTGCTCTGTGCCGGTGAAGAAACTTTCGACTTGCGTCTCTTTTGGCTCTTCAGCAGTTCCCAAATTCACTTTGGTTAAAACCTCCTCGGCAGCTTGGGCCCGGTTTTTCTCTCGTTTGACAACATGTTTAAAGATGTGCTTAATGTATTGTTCGTTCAATGTGTCTGCTTCTTTATCAAGTGAATCGCTATTAACTGTTTATGTGTCAGTTAATATATCAGTTGTTAAAGATGCAATGAGAGGATACTCGAAAAGATCGAAGCTTTCATTAAGAGCATACGGGAATACATTATTGGCAATGAGTTCGTAATCTTCTAGCGTAAGGCCATCAGATGACTCGAGAGACTCGAATTCAAAGATAATGGACTCAGGATGGGCTTTGACACTGGACTCTAGGACGCGAGGGGTCAGACCAAGTTGTTCGATCATGTCCCTTTTGCTAGCGGTAGGTCTGGAGAAGGTGGCCCAGTTATTGAGTGGCAATGAGCTTGATAGGAGGCGGGGGTCAAAAGGCTTCGCGCTGCCGTTCCCAATCATGGCTACCATGGAGTTATTAGAAACAAAATCGATTAGGTCTGACACCTCGATTTCTTTACTGACGAGCTGATGGAGCAGTGGCTCGTTCCAGGCATCGTCTGTGGAGTCTTCCGCTCTTGTCTTGGGCATTTCTAGTTTGAATGCAGACTCGTCCTGCTTGTTGGTGGCAGGGATGTTAACAGAGAGTTTTTCGAGTTCTTTCGCCAAAGAGGGGGTTTTCCCAAACCAGAATTCATTGTGAATAGTGGTAGTGGGTCCTGGCAGAGTTGGTGCGTCGAGAAATGCTCTTCTGACGGGATTTGGCTTGAGGCCTCTGAATCTTGCAAGGTTTTGCTGGAGCTTGTCCATGGTTGTCGGCCAGTTTTGTTTGGCATTGATCAGCTCTGTTCCCTTTTCTGTGTCTTCGTTCAAACTGCCGGTTTTCTTTGTGAAGTACCTGGTCATGTTGAAGCTGTAAGGGCGGAGATCGGAGATTGCGTACAAGCCTTTTTTGTTAGTAGCGAAGCATTTCCGTGCAGCTTTTCTATTTTCCGCAGCGTCTTCGGGAGTAGGAATGTATCCCAGGCCATGGAGGGTATTCTGTTCCTTGATCTCGATGATTTGTTGGGTACCTTGATGGCGTTTTCCCAAACCAAGCCCCGGGATGTAGTTCATGAGCTTCATCATCTTCATTGTGGGAGGGATCTGGTCCCAAGTCGAAGGTAGGTCTATGTGGCATACCTGGGCTTTTGGGCTTTCGATTGTGAACCCTGTCAGCATCATGCCATCATTGTCGTGTTTGATCTCCAGGACCGGGACACCATTTGTGTCGGTCCCTTCGGTGGTTATGTTTTCACAGTAGATGATGGTAAGGTATGTTCCTTGGATGAACTTTACACACTGGTGGAGGGTGGATGCCACCCCCATTGATCTGGTGTAGCCAAGGGCATCCCAAGATGGCAGTGAATGTGATCGGGATGTCGATGACTTGGAAATCGGTCGGGACCATCTGCTTTTCGAACCACAGGTTCAGGGTGGCTATTCCCAAGACTAAGCGAGACGTTGAGTCGTATGCCTTGATTGTCTGAGTTGAGGGTTTCAGATCAGTTGTCTTGATCCCTAGCAAATCCATCATTTTGGATGGAAGGACGTTCATGGCTGATCCCCCATCTACCAAGACCCAGGGTGGCAGCGCTCATCAAGTTGAACTGTTATGTAGAGAGGCTCGTTGTAGTTAGCCCAAATTTCGGGAGGTCGAGCTTCGTGAAAGTGATGATGTTGCTGTAATGAACGTTGCTGATCATCTGAACTGCTTCATCTGGTGTCACGGTGATGGGTACCATGGTCTGGGCCAGGCTTTCTTCCAGCTTGAGGTTGTGTGGGTAAGAGGAAGTGAGTAAGGACCAGAGTGAGATGTTAGCCTGAGTACGCTTGAGCTGAGTTAAGACAGGATCTTCAGCCTCCGGGTCAAGAGTTTCGGCTTCTTTGGCATAGGGCCCCTTTTCAGTTCGAGGCTCAGGCATGGCTGGCCTTTTGTCTTCCCGTGGAGGATTCGTCGGGATTTTATCGGAATGTGTCAGTACGTTCACCTCTGGCTTTGCTACTTTGCTTGTCTCTCCTATTTCTGTAATGAGAGGGCCTTGGTTGGCGTAGGGCCATGCTTCGCATTTTAGTTCGTTCACTGTTATTGCTTTCGTTGAAGCGTTAACAGTGGCTTTGAGATCTTCCCAAGACAGGGGTTGGGGTGTCTGGACCCTCGGGCCATTGGTGGCGGTGCGGAGCTCGTCCCAGCTGATCATGGAGCAGACTTTGTCGTGGTCTTGTGCAGAGCTAGGCTGAGGAGATTTGCTGGAGTAGATGATGTAGTAGTCAAACTTTCCTGATGGTTCTCCAAGGGTTCTGACTGTGGGGTCGCCGGCTTCGTATCTCTTTTTTAGTTTTTGTTGAAAAGAGGGTTTCTTCCTTCTTCGAGGGCGATCCTCTTTCATTTCATCTTGAAATTCCATTTCCAGACAAGCGGTGCAATTGCAGACGTCCCACCAGATGTGTTCATTGTTCTGCGGTGGTATCGGGACCTCAGGATGTTGATCAGACACGTCTTCCCCCGGGGGGTCTTGTGGCTTTAAGTCGTAGCTGCATGGCTCGTACGAGGGCAACAGATTGACTTTTGGGAGACAATGAGAGACGTTAGGAGCTGCGGGAGCGGGCATGTCTTTGGGAGTCCCGAGTGATTGGGGGATGGCTAATGTTCTGAAGTGGTGCATGGCACCTTCGATCCAGGCTTGCTGTTCGCCTTGGCATTTTTTGAGGGCTATGACGGCTTGCCACACCTCTTCCATTGTCGGGAAGTTCCTCAGGGGTAAGGGCCCATTTTCCTCGTTGTTATCCGCTGATCTGGCCATGGGGAGTTGACGGACTGCCCTAGTGGCTGTGCTGGGAAGGATGTTGGACCTTGTGGCTTTGACACTGGGAGAATAGTTCCCGGGTACTCTCGATCACTCTCGGTTCACTGGAGGGGGTGATGGGTAAGGTTTAGACATGGGAAGGCCTTTTGGATAAAAAGGGGGCAAAGCCCACGTGACATGCAGTTTTCGCTTTTATTTGTTTTTATATTTATTTTTGTTGTTTTAATTTACTTAAAACAGTGTTTTCTTAGAATCCTAGGTAGGTTGGAAAAGATTGCTCTTCTTTTTCGCAACTATGCTAGATCCTGGGTCAGTGGAGACCATCTGTGTGCCTATAAGCCCCCGTTTTGCACCTGTATTTCGACATCCCGGGGTGGACAGCCCCGAGCGAGGGTCCTATAGGGCAAGTGGTTTCCACCGGCCTAAAAGAAAAATCGAACCTAAGGACCGAGCCTGTCATGTTCGTTTTAATGTGTTAGCCATGTGAATAGTGAGCCGAGCGGGCCCCTGAGTCAAGATCTGGTCGAGAGTTCGGCATGACCTCTCTTTACCTTGCTTGCGCAAGGGATCTGTGACGTTAGGCGTTGGCTGGGTCATATCGTCATGGCTGACGTATTAGAGGCTTGATGACGTGGTGTCATGTAGGCATGGATGTATATTTGGGACGAAACATCGTCTGGGTGTAGCTTCGGAAATCAAGATCAGGTCAAGATTTTAGCATGACCTTTCATCGCTTTGCTTGCGCAAGGGATCTTGAGTTTCGAGCTTCGACTCAGAAAATGGCAGGCATGGGATATGTATCTAGGCTGTATGACACGGACTGGGTAAAAACCAACCGAGTCTGGACAGAGTGTGACGCAAGCGTGCAGGGTTGACACTGGCTAAGATAGGATGTTTGGAATGATCCCGTGCGCAACCAAGAGGCCTAGGAAGACCAAACGTACTGCAACTAAGACCACCCCGGGTTGAGGGTTGTAGTGTGCAGTGTATCCGAGGCAGCAGTGCGCGTAGCGTGCGGTGTACCGAGGCAGCAGTGCGAGTAGTGTGCGGTCTCTAAAATTCTTTTTCTGAGTAAAACAAATGTTTTTGAAGAATTTTAAATGTATGTACACAGATGTATATTGGTGCATTTTTTGTATTTTTATTTTTTTTGTAAATAAAAAGTAAAGCACATGCACACACACACACACAACAGTTAAATAAAGGGGTAAAATGAAAGTTTGACCCTCATCATCGTTTTAAAAATCTTTTGTTTTTGTTTAAAAGTTTTTAAAACAAAAGGTCCCAGTGGAGTCGCCAACTGAAATTACCCGGATCCGAGAGGCACAGCGATTGCGCCCCGGCATCTGGCATTCCGTTTGCGTTGGTCGGTGGAAGTGCCTCGCTGTGTTTTTGCTTTGTAGAGTCGCCACGCCGTTTTGATTAAGCCCAAAACATTGAGAAAAGGCATCAGTTTAAAAACTGTTTTTTTGTGTGATGAGATTTTTGAGTTCGGAGGTCAGGTTACTCCTAGGGAAGAGAATATTAGAATATTAGAGCTCACCCGAGTTGCCTCATAAAAATGAGTTTTTTGGTACCCCTTCTTTCTTTAAATGTTGTGTGTGTGTGTGTATGTGCTTTTAAAAATGCATGATGTATCGGATGTCTACATTGTACAATACGTATTGAGATGTATTGAAATAGTAATGGAAGGAAGCCTTACCAATGTTGGTTCGTGTCTGTCTTCCGTTGGGAAATAGTGTTTGAGGATGGAATAGTGTTCCGGGACAGACCGGGATTGCTTCGGGATGTGCCGGTTGTCTGCTGACAGAGCTTCGGCGTGCCTCGGGATTGTCAAGTGTGCACTCGGGCAAAGTTTCGGCGTGCGTTGGGATCGCAGGGATCTTTGACTGGATTCGGGCAGAGGTTCGGCGTGCGTTGGGATCGTCGGTTGCGTTCGGGCAGAGTTCCGGCGTGCGTCGGGATCGTCGGTTTGGCTCGGAAAGGGCCGGGACGCCTCGGGAAAGACCAGGCAAGGCTTTGGAGTACCACGAGGGGCCTCAGAATACCTCAAGAGTGCCTCGGGGCAGCGCGGGAGCATCTCGGGAGCGCTCGGTAGGGCTTTGGAGCACCGCGAGGGACCTCGGAAGGCCCCGGAAGGAATCGAAAGGGACCGGGAGTGCCCCGAGGGGTCTTAGAAGGGGAGCCTGAAGGCTTAGGGAGAGAGGAGAAGAGGGAGATGTGTAAAATGAGGGAGGGGGAGCCCTCTATTTATAGGTGAGAAAAATGTGCAAGAAGGTCCGTACGGACCTTCCATGAAATCCAGAATTTTGGTTTTTCTGGATTTGAGGGAATAATGTGGACTTTAAGAGGATTTTGTCATAATTATGTCTGGTTGCAAAGAGGTCCGTACAGACCTTCTAGCATGCAAAGTGGTCCATACGGATCATCTTTGCTTTTCCAATTTTTCCAAAATTTCTAAAAAGTCCTTTTGTGCTTTTTTGTCCCAGAAAGGCCCCCCTTGGTTTGGTTGGTGGATTTTTGGGTTTTTGAGGATTTTTGAGGGTTTTTTGAGGGTTACAGGTGTTCGAGACTGCATTTGCGTGAGTCTGCGGTATTTCCCGGGCGTTCGGAAGAGAGTGATCCAGATTGGGGTACTTACACTTTTGTAAGTACCCCAATCCAGACCGCTCTCCGTCCGAGCATTCGGGAAACACCGAGGACTCACACCCGCGTGATCCTGAAGACCCGTAACGTCCAAAAGGTCCAAAACCACCATCCAAACCAAGGGAAGACCTTTCAGGGATAAAAGGGAACTCAAGGACTTTACAGGAAATAACAAAATATGGCCAGTTGACATAATGGTCCGTACGGACCACTTTGTAAAGTAAGAATGGTCTGTACGGACACTTACTTCAACACGCCAAAATGATGAAAAAATCCCCTTAAAGTCCACAATATTCCCTCAAATTCAGAAAACCCAAAAAACTAGTAATGACATAATGGTCCGTACGGACCATATTGCTGTTTTTTGAGCCCTATAAATTGAAGGCTCCCCCTTCCATTTCATTCACACCTCCCTTCTCTCCTATCTCCCCCAGCCTTCAGGCACCCTTCTAAGCCTTCCCGGCCTTTTTCGGCCATCCCGAGGCTCTTTCGAGCCATCTCGAGGCTCTCCCGAGCCTTCCCGAGGCGCTCGCGAGCCATCCCAAAGCCCAACCGGTCCATCCCGAGGCATTCCAAAGCATCCCGAAGCCCTGACGGTCCATCCCGAGGCATCCCCCGAGGCATTCCGAGGCATCCCGAAGCTCTGTTGGTACACACCGGTCCATCCCGAGGCATCCCGAAGCTCTGCCGATACACATCGGTCCATCCCGAAGCTCTGCCGGCATACACCAATCCATCCCGAAGCTCTGCCGATCCACACCGGTCCATCTGGAGGCAATCCCTGTCCATACCGATTCGTCCTGATCGACCCCTGACGTCTCAAATCAAACACATTCCCACGCGAAAGATAGACACAAACAAACATTGGTACGATCTCCTTCCAAATCTCATTTAATTGCTTTCAATATTTAAATATTTCTTTTAAATACATCATCTACAATGTAGACATCACTTTCAAAATGCATTTTTAAAAGCACACACACACACACACACAACATTTAAAGAAAGAAGGGTATCGAAAGACTCGTGTATGCGAGGCGACTCGGGTGAGCTCAAATATCTCTTCCCGAGGTATAACCTGACCTCCGAACTCAAAAATCTCATCACACAACAAAACAAAACTAAAACAACATTTTCTCAATGTTTTGGGCACAATCAAAACGGCGTGGCGACTCTAAAACGAAAACACAGCGCGCATGGGATCATTCCAAACTTATGACCTGCGCCCATTTCTCTCGTGGTGGGACTGCAATCTCTCTGTTCTAACAGGCGACCTATGCCTATTCCTTTCAGCTTCCCTTTGTCGCCTCAACTCTGACTCAGCCTCCTGCTCCCTATTGTTATTAAGATGACATCTCAAGTCGTCATTTGGAACATGCATGTGCGTACGGATAGATTGCTCAACAATTCGGCGTTCGTCATTTGTCATTGCATTCCCATTTTGTCTACCATTCTTGCTAGGCTGCCTGTGAGAGACTTGAGAAGGAAAAGCCCTGCTTGATCTCCTGCTGAGCTGGATCGTCCTCCATCTCCAGCAATTCAGCCAAAATTCTAGCCCGCTCCAGTAGTATATCTTTCCTACTAGGGTGATTGGTTGAGGGACCTACCTGGTCGCCTGCAACAGTTTGACCTACCAGTAGGCGTTTGGGAGGGGGTTATGCTTCTGTCTCGGCCATAGGCCTCTTCTCCCTTCTGTGATCGGGCAAACCGCTGCAATCAGCCACACTGTTAGAGCGAGTAGTCCTCCTAGGCGGATTACCCTGGGGAGGAGGAGGAAGGTTAGCCGTTTTGTTGCCTGCGCCAGCCTCTGCGTTCCTTATTGTCAAACTGAGCATCGGATCACTGGAAGAGGATGCAGTCAGTCCGTCTTGAGCCATATTACTCTCTGATTAATGTTCGAGGTCAAAAAGCAACGATTCCCGGCAATGGAACCAAACTGATGCTGCAAGAATCAGAATCAATCTCCGTCCAATCAGCAAGATAGATCTCCTGGCTTTTGACCTGAAAACAGAACCCATGACTAGCCGGAATGGTCTCCGGTGAAGACCCTCGGGCATGAGAGTAAGTATGGCGTATATGAGAGTTGATAAGTTATAAAGAACAATGTATTCAGAATAACAAATAGCAATTACCTTGGAACGATTGATATTGTCATGTATTTATAGTTTGTTGATGAGAGATGTAATTGTAATAGGATTGTGCTAAATCCCTTGAATTATGGATCAGTTATGTATGAGAGGTCGTGTCCATGTATAACACCTGATTTGTAGGGAGTTTGATATAGAAAGAATTGTAGATACGCTTGGACTCTGTAGGTCGACGTGTTCTTTGATAGGTCGAGGTCGCCTGCTGGGTCTAGGTCGACCTGACTGAATGATGGGATCGGATGATACCCGAATAGATCTGGATCGTATGTCGGACGATAGCTAGGTCGGGATCGAATAGGTCGGACAATGAGCTAGGTCGACTGATCTTTAATGATGGGCCTTGGGCCTTGTAATAATTGGGCCTAGCCCACTGAGAATGTGGTGGCAATAACATCTGTAAAACTGGGCTTGGTCGCTGGGCCGAGCCCGTCACTTTTATTCCGTTCAATATATATATATATATCTTCTTTTATTAATTTAAGATTTTCATCTAATGAAAATTGATTAGTTTGGAGGCGTCAGTCACAAACTTCACCAATTTGTTTGGTAAAGAGCGAAAAAGAAGGTTAGTTCCATATATTCCTAGATCTATCGACATTTTCTACCCTCGTACTTTGCTTAAACTTCGATTTTAATCATCAATGCTTATTTTAGCAGTTTTAACCATTGTATTTTAGATACGCACCCCATATTTCTCAAAAGTAGTGAAACTTAGGACATTTTTTTATCAATTTTAACTATCGTAGTTTAGACCTTTGGGAAAAAATGAGTTCGTATCTAAACATACCGCCTCGTGTTATTGTGTTACATAACAAATCAAGTTCTCTACACAATCGACATTGTATAGTGTGTTTTCTTCTTTCAACTCTCGATTCCTTTGACTTTCCTCTTCAACTCCCGTATCCCTCGCCTTTCATTCGTGATCAAGAAAATTTTTATTAACATTTGACAGTTAGTCGTAGTCTGAACCGTGGTCTGAACCACAATTAGAATCATGGTTTGAACCATAGTCTAAATCATGGTCAGGATTGCGATCTGAACCATGGTTTGGACCGCGGTCTGAACCACGGTTTGAAACATATAACTGAACCACGGTTTGAACTAAACATGACGGTTCCGTTTAAACTTTTACATGTTTCAGTTTGGAATTTTTTCTAACTGATGACTAGTGTTTCGGTCTGTAAATTGGCCCAAACTGAACCATTTACACCCCTATTGGAAATCAAACATACCGCCTCGTGTGGTAGACGGATATGTAGGGGTGTGAATTAGTATTTGATTTTATAATAAAACTTAACTTTGTTTGATATTTTTTTAAAGGATTGGGGTTAGCTAGGAAATTAGTTTACTACGGGCATCTAGTATCCATTTTTAATGGTTATTTGATACTCACGATTTAGGATGATTTTTGATTAGGGGTGTAAATGGTTCAGTTTGGGCCAATTTACGGACCGAACCACTAGTTATCGGTTTGAAAAAATCTCAAACCGAACTAAACTATGAAAAAATTCAAACCGAACTAGAACAAAATGTCATGGTTTGGTTCGATTTGATTCGAAGTGCAGTTTGATTCTACGGTTCGAACCGCGGTTTAAACCGCAATTCAAACCACGGTTCAAACAATGAAATAAAACACTGCTTAAACCATTAATTTGAACATGGTTTCAAACAACACAATTCATTGTCATGTTTGTTTGAATTTACTAGACATAACATAAATAAAAGATTCAGTATTTAAATAAAACTTGAAATTGTACTTCAATGTTTATAATAACAACAAGCCATTTGAGTAATTGTAATGGTATGTGCTAAAGAGTGAATTAATATTATTACAGAAAGATTAACAAAAAGAAAAAGGGTTATAAGCTAAAATTCATGAATAGAATTAGGGGTTCAAATCTAAATGTGAGGAGGAGATGAAAGATATGCATATCTATGGTTAATATTGAACGGTTTGGTGTTTTGGTTTATCAGTTCGGTTTGGTGGTTCGTTCTCGCGGTCTCGAACCGTGGTTAGGGGGTCCAGACCGCAGACCAAACTGAACCACACGGTTTGACAATTTTTGGAACCGAACCAAATCACTATTGCTTTAAAATTGAACTAAACCGCGTGGTTTGGTTTGGTTCGGTTCCGAACCACGATTTGAACTGAACCAATTACACCCCTATTTTTGATACCCATTTCCTAGTAATTCGCGAAAGAGTAAAATATTTACTTTGCGAGAAATATACAGCTAAGATCAAAAGCTCATCGGATGAGATAAAATTTCAATTCAACGCAATCCATCTATCGTTGCCTTTCATCTATCGTCTCTCTCTCTCTCTCTCTCTCTCTCTATATATATATATATATATATATATATATATATATATATATATATATATATATATACATATATATATATATATATATATATATATATACATATATATATATATATATATATATATATACATATATATATATATATATATATATATATATATACATATATATATATATATATATATATATATATATATATACATATATATATATATACATATATATATATATATATATATATATATATATATATATATATATATACATATATATATATATATACATATATATATATACATATATATATATATATGTATATATATATGTATATATATATGTATATATATATATGTATATATATATGTATATATATATGTATATATATATGTATATATATATATGTATATATATATGTATATATATATGATGCTGCAAGAATCGTGCTGGATCAATCTCCGTCCAATCAGCAAGATAGATCTCCTGGCTTTTGACCTGAAAACAGAACCCACCACTAACCGGAATGGTCTCCGGCGAAGACCCTCGGGCGTGAGAGTAAGTATGGCGTATATGAGAGCTGATAAGTTATAAAGAACAATGTATTCAGAATAACAAATAGCAATTACCTTGGAACGGTTGATATTGTCATGTATTTATTGTTTGTTGATGAGAGATGTAATTGTAATAGGATTGTACTAAATCCCTTGAATTATGGATCATTTACGTATGAGAGATCGTGTCCATGTATAACTCCTGATTTGTAGAGAGTTTGATATAGAAAGAATTGTAGATACGCTTGGACTCTGTAGGTCGACGTGTTCTTTGATAGGTTGAGGTCGCCTGCTGGGTCTAGGTCGACCTGATTGAATGATGGGATCGGATGATACCTGAAATTACCCGGACCTTTCGCGCGCGGTGCGCGAAAAGGGCGGTTGTCTTTCGCGGGGGGTTGGTGTCTGAGACCTCGCTTCATGGGAAGGAAAATGAGGAGTCACCACGCGGTTTTTTGTATTTTGAGCCCAAACGTTGAGAAACGGCTATTGTGAAAATGGTGTCGTTTTTATTGGTAGCAAAAACTTAGGAAAAGGCTTTGAAAACAGGGGATCATTTTTATTGGTAGCAAAAACGAGTAAAAAGCTTTGAAAACGGGGGATCATTTTTATTGGTAGCAAAAACGAGTAAAAAGCTTTGAGTACCAGAGATTGTTAGGTTCGGAGGTCACGTTACGTTTTGGGAAGAGTATTACGAGATCACCCGAAATGCCTCGTATGACGAGTCTTTCTACCTTTCACGAAAACGTGTGTGTGTGTGTGTTTTGAAATGGGGGCTTGAATGACAAGCTTAATCTTGGTTTGAATGTCAAACGTTGATTAGGTGACTTTGTTTGAAAAGACGAGCGTTTGAATGACAAACGTCGGTTTTGAGTTTGAAATGAGCGTTTGCGTGGCAAACGTCGATTTTGATATTTTGAAAGAGAGTTCGAAGGACGAACTCCGGTTTTGAACCGGGCGAGTCATTGTTAACGATTTTACGGGAAAAACGTATTAAATGATTTTATGTGTCAAATGGCGACTTTTAGTTTGAAGATGAGCGTTTGGAGGCCAAACGTCATTTCACGCGTTTTGAAAGAGAGTTCGAAGGACGAACTCCGATTTTGAACCGGGCATTACATTGTTAACGATTTTTACGGGAAAAACGAGTATTAAATGACATGCAATCAACGAATCGGGTTGCGACTCGGACTTTGAAAAGTAAATACTATCACGATCCAAACGGGTCGGACTTTGTAAATGACAGTATTTAAAGCAGTATCAACGGAATCTAACGATCCGAAATTGTAAATGACGATCAACGAGCCAAAATGGCTCGGAATTGTAAATGACGATCAACGAGCCAAAACGGCTCGGAATTGTAAATGACAGAAAGTAAGTGACGATCGACGGATCGATCGATCCGAAATGGTAAATGACATAAAAAGTAAACGGAACGGGGTCGGAACGCCGTTTTAACCCGTGATTACTTCTCTTACGGGAAGAGAAGAGGATCGAGGGGCTAAAACGTATCGGACCCCGTTAGACGGAGGCGTCTATATTTCAATAACATTGTTCGAAACGGTTGTAGCGACTGGCGCATAAACCGAGATGAAACGAGAGATTTAGAGAGAGGGAGTTATACCTATGGCTAGGGTCGACTCCTTTGGCTCGGGGGTGTGTACGGGACACGGAAAGTAGTTTGAAACGGTGTTTCGGAGTGGTGAGGGGCGTATTTGATCGAAATACGGAAGTTTCACGCGAATCGAGACAAACGGGGGCTCGGGAGGGGGTGAAACTGCTTAGGGCCGAGGCTGTGGTGATTTTTTGGCGTAAAATCTTCCTCCTTTTGGCTTTGACAGTAACCTCTATTTATAGGTGAAAAATGCAGTAAGAGTCCGGACGGACTTAGACTGTTTTCCAGAGTTTTGTGGTATTTTGGAATTTTGAGGGCTTCTTTGGCAATTTCGAGAAAATTTGCACGAGGAGTTCGGCGGACTTTGGCGAAATCCGGGGTATTTTGGTCTTTTCAGCTTGATTTGTGATTGAAGGGTGACAGGAGGGCTGTGGCATGGATGCCACGTGTCCCATGACTAACCAAAGGTATGGGAGTTCGTTCCCCGGTCCCGGTTTTGTCCGTTTTTTAAAATAACAGTCCGGAAAATGTCCGAAACGCCCCTGAAAAGTGCCGGAAGGTGCGTTTTTCAGGGAAAGCCGTACTTTCACGTGCGATGACGTGTGTTAAGTATGTTTCAACGTCGGGAAGCACGGGGCAGTCCCGGGACGTCTCGTTGGCTTGGCAACGGGGAGTTTAACGAGTTCCGGTTAACCTGGAGCGGGCCAGTTAACGGATTTCGGTTAACTTTCGACGGATTTTGACGATCCTGAATTGGGTACTTACAGTTAGCCCCTCAGCGACGTCTCCTCCGAAGGAGGTGGGGTCGTTGAAAAAGATAAGGATCCAAATCGGGATGCCTTACTTTAGAAGAGACCTGGGCGGTCAGCTGGCTGGACCCTTAGCGAAAGGATTCCTACGTATCCCGAGCGGGAATCAAGCCGATCGTAGTTCATAGGTGCAAGGGCCGCGCATGGGGACCTTGACCTGAGCGAGACTATTGGGAGGCGTCTAAACCTGAATGAGACAATTGCGAGGTACCGGAACCTGAATGGAGACTATTGTGAGGCGTCTGGACCTGGGATCCCTGAAACCTTCGAGGGCGTGTGGCGCCTCGGAGGGAGTTGCTTGTGCGCGAGGTGTGTGGCGCCTCAAACCGGAGTTGCGTGCGACGAGGCGTGTGGCACCTCAAACCGGAGTTGCGTGCGCGAGGGCATGTGGCGCCTCAAACCGGAGTTTGCGTGCGCGGGCGTGTGGCGCCTCAAACCGGAGTTGCTGATACTGACGAGGGCGTGTGGCGCCTCAAACCGGAGTGAACGAGGTTACGCTTATCCTGGGATGAAGGCGTTCGTGCCTTGAGTACTAGGCTTACGATGACTGCCAGGTTTATCCTGCTGGGGATACGGTAACAATAATGGGAACGGTTGTGTTAAAGTTGCGTTATTAACAACTCGAAAGGATCAACATTTCTTCTGTAAGTACCCAAATCCGGATCGTCCAAATCCGTCAGAAAGTTAACCGAAATCCGTTAACTGGCCCGCTCCAGGTTAACCGGAACTCGTTAAACTCCCCGTTGCTATGCCCAGCGAGGCGTCCGGGAGCGCCCGCGCATCCTGACGTCGAACCGTACTTAGCACGTGACATCTCACGTAAAAGTATGGCTTTCCCTGAAAAATGCATTTTCCGGCACTTTCCGGGGGCATTTCGGACATTTCCCGGACTGTTATTTTAAAAAACGGACAAAACCGGGACCGGGGAATGAACTCCCACACTTGTGGTGAGTCACAGGACACGTGTCCTGCATGCCACCTCCCTCTAGTCACTCGTCAATCACAAATCAAGGCCAAAAGACCAAAATACCCCTGGTTTGCAAGCCTAGTCCGTAGGACTCACTTGTGCACTTTTCTGAAATTGCCCGGCCAAGTCCCCAGATTTCCAAAATCCCCAAAACCCCACGAAATTCGGTCCAAGTCCGTGCCGGACTCCTCTGCAATTTTCACCCTATAAATAGAAGTTCTTTGTCAAAGGCAAGAGGAGGATTTTTACACCAAAAATCACCACCACCCCACGGTCAAAGCGGTTTTCACCCCTCCCAGAGCTCCCGTTTTGTCTCGATTCGCGTGAAACCTTCGTATTTCGATCAAATACGCACCCTACAACTTCGAAACAACCTTTCGAATCACTTTCCGTGTCCCGTACACACCTCCCGAGCCAAAGGAGTCGACCCTAGCCATAGGTATAACTCCCTCTCTCTGAATCTCCCGTTCCGTCTCGGTTTACGCGCCAGTCGCTATAACTGTTTCGAACGTCGTTATCAAAATGTTGACGCCTCCGTCTAACGGGGTCCGATACGTTTTAGCCCCTCGATCCTCTTCTCTTTCCGTAAGAGAAGTAATCACGGGTTAAAACGGCGTTCCGACCCCGTTCCGTTTACTTTCATGTCATTTACAATTCCGAGCCGTTTGGCCTCGTTGATTGTCATTTACAATTCCGAGCCGTTTGGCCTCGTTGATCGTCATTTACAATTCCGAGCCATTTGGCCTCGTTGATCGTCATTTACAATTCCGAGCCGTTTGGCATCGTTGATCGTCATTTACAATTCCGAGCCGTTTGGCCTCGTTGATCGTCATTTATAATTCCGAGCCGTTTGGCCTCGTTGATCGTCATTTACGATTCCGGATCGTTTGATTCCGTTGATACCGCACTTTAAATACTGTCATTTACAAGTCCGACCCGTTTGGATCGTGATAGTATTTACTTTTCAAAGTCCGAGTCGCAACCCGATTCGTTGATCGCATGTCATTTAATACGTATTTTTCCCGTAAAAATCGTTAACAATGTAATGCCCGGTTCAAAACCGGAGTTCGTCCGTCGAACTCTCTTTCAAAATGCGCGAAATGACGTTCGGCCTCCGAATGCTCATCTTCAAACTCAAAGCCGCCATTTGACATTTAAAATCATTTAATACGCATTTTTCCCGTAAAAATCGTTAACAATGACTCGTATGGCTCAAAGTCGACGTTTGCCACGCAAACGCTCATTTCAAACTCAAAATCGACGTTTGCCACGCAAACGCTCATTTCAAACTCAAACCGACGTTTGTCATTCAAACGCTCGTCTTTTCAAAAGTAACCTAATCAACGTTTGTCATTCAAACCAAGATTAAGCTTGTCATTCAAGCCCCCATTTCAAAACACACACACACACACACGATTTCGAGAAAGGTAGAAAGACTCGTCATGCGAGGCGTTTCGGGCGATCTCGTCATACTCTACCCGAAACGTAACCTGACCTCCGAACCTAACAATCTCTGGTACTAAAAGCTTTTTACTCGTTTTTGCTGCCAATAAAAATGATCCCCTTTTTCAAAAAGCCTTTTCCTAAGTTTTTGCTACCAATAAAAACGACACCTTTTCACAAAAGCCATTTCTCAACGTTTGGGCTCAAAATACAAAAACCGCGTGGCGACTCCTCATTTTCCTTCCCATGAACCGAGATCTCAGACACCAACCCTCCGCGAAAGACAACCGCGTTTCGCGTCCGCGCGAAATCCCGGGTAATTTCAGTTGGCGACTCCGCTGGGGATAAGATACTTTTTTCAAAACTGCCAATGTTTTCTAAAAAGCCTTCCGTGGGTCAAACTTTCGTTTACCCTTCCTCGTTCTCGTGTGTGTATGTTCCTTTAAACCTCGAACGGTTTTTGTTTCAAAGGCATTACATTGTCAACTTTTCAAAAATCTTACCATGTTTGTGCATTCCCATTCATGTTTGATTTTTTTATGCTGTCTTTTGAACTGCGCATCATAATGCTTTAAGACACATTCTGAAAAAATCTCTGTTTTACTCAGAAAAAGAATTTTAGTGACCGCACACTACGCGCACTTGCTGCCTCGGAACACCGCACTTCACGTGCACTTGCTGCCTCGGTACACTGCACACTACAACCCCTAACCCGGGATGGCCTTATCAGTTGCACTCCGATTGGTGCCGAGACACCTTTCGGGCGCACGGGGTCGTCCCAAACATCCCATCCTAGCCCGTGTAAGCCATGCACTCTTTGTGTCACACTTTGTCCAAGACCCCGGTTGGTTTTTGGCTTAGCTCGTGTCATAAAGCCTAAGTGTATGTTTTTCACGCCGGGCCCCGCTCCGAGTCAAGCTCGAGAGTTTTAGACCGAAGGTCGCTCCCGACCCGAAGTCTTGAGCTTTTTCGGCCTTGACTTTGACGCGGAGCTCTGCCGAAAAATATACCCGAAGGTTCAATGTGACGCCATGTCACCAAACCTCGCCGTATGTACCGTGCCAGCCACAACTTGGCCAACGCTAAAAAGCTAAGGTCTCTCGCACAAGCGAGTCAGGAGAGGTCATGCCCAAATTTTGGCACGATCCCCGCCTTAACTTAAGGACGTTGACTTCGACTGTGGCCCGTACATCACATACGTTGAAAGTTTGCGTGATCAGCTAGCCTTAAGTTCACTTTTTCCTTTGTCGGTGGAACTCGCTTGCCTTATCAGACCTCGCTCGGGATAGTCCGTCCTGAGAAAGATGATCTACAATGGAAACGAGGGGCTTATAAGCGTAGTGACGAGATCCACTGATTAGAGCTCTAGGATTAGTTGCGAAAAAAAGAAGACACGCTCTTTTCCAACCAATTAGGACTACGAGAAAACGCGCTTTAAGTAAACTTTAATCGGTAGCGCACATTGCACAAGCCCGAAAACCTTGAGCCAAATCCCCTTTTCCAAAGCCTAAACCCTTCCTTTCGTTCCACATGTAGCGAGCGAGAAAGTGGTTGATTTCCGGGTCGGCGCCTTGCCGGGATCACGATAACGGCGGCGTCGAGACGGTTCTTCGGTTCCCTCGGTTCCCTCGGCCCGGAATTTCCGACATGTCTAGCTCACCGAGAAATCGTGACGGGGAAGGACCCCCACCACCGTGAGATATGACATTGGAAGAAGCCATCCGGGCTTGTGAGGTTCACAAGAGGCGAGAAGGAAGATCAGCGAGAATTTCGTGGTACGGCTTACGAATGAGCGTGGTATAGCGGCTATCCCCCGGTCGGACGGTACTTTTGTCACAGTCGAGGATGACGATTCCCCAAAACCGGTTCACCAAACCTTCAATCGGGTTCCTCCCCCGCCAACTTACGGGATGCCTTCCAACCAAGTAAACGGCCGACCTAGGCTCCATGTTGCCACCTCTCGGGGCAACCCTGTCAATTTTGGTCGGCCCGGTGCTACACCCGTCACTCAATATCACCCCGGGCGCACCCGACCATCTCAGGATGCCAATATCCTCAATACCCTCCGGGTTCGTCCGTTGCCTATACACGAATCCCTAAACACCGGGGACAAACCCCGATACGGTTCGAAAAGGCTCCCGTATATTCTCATATACCAAGCCTTCCACCTCCAATCACTACCGCTCACGTGGTAGCACCGTGCGCCGAGCCTCACGAGTCCACCACTTGGACCCAACCTTAGCTGGATGGTCGAGCGAGATGAAAGACCTAAAAGCCACCATGAGCGGCTCAAAGCGGGAAACGCTCAAATCCGCGAGATCCGGAATGGTCACGCCTCTCCCTGCCAAGTTCGAGAATCATGCAGGAGATGGACCGATTCGATGGAACCGAATGTCCTCAAACGCACGTCGATACCTACGTTCTCGGCATGAGAGCAAAAGGAGCAACCCTCCGGCCAAATGGCCGACCACTTCCGGCATACGCTCAAAAGTTCGGCGTTACGATGGTTTCGAGGGTCAAGCTGCGGATCGCCGCACACAGGAACAGATCGGTAACATCTTCTGGGCAGTACGAGATCCAACTTAGAGTGGGAAACAAGTCGCGAGGACTTAATCACCAGCTTTGAGCGAAAGCGAATGAAAGTGTTGGGGAATTCTACAAGAGATGGAGTGGAAACTCTCCGAGATCATGGAGCCACTCTCCAAAGACGAACATATGCGGATCTTTAAGTCTGCTTAAGGCCGTCCATCGAGAACTCTCATCATTCACAATTTCTTCCCGAGATCTCGGGCCATGGTCAATGCCGGCTCACGGTTCGAGAAGGATCTCAAGGAAAAGTTGGCTCTTTGCACGGCCATACGAGATACCGCTCAGCAGTTGCATTCAATCCCGCAGGCCCCGTGCAAAGGAAAGATACGTCTGTCAACTACGTCCATCGGGGACAACGGTCGAGAGTAACGAAACCCGGCCCCGCTTGCAACGGTTCTACTCGAAGCGGCTGCGTACACTTCGACAAGTTGGACATGCCAGCGAGCAAGATCTTTGGAAGGTTTAATCAAGGAGGGTCTCCTTAAGCCGTGGCCAATTACAAACCCAAAGTTCCCGTAGCCCGATGCGGACAAGAGCAAATGCTGCGCCTTCCATCGGTATCACGGCCATTACCGCGACAAGCTTGTTTGGGATTACGATACGAAATCCGAACTTGATAGAAGAAGGCAAGTTAGAGCGCCCCCGTGGGCTGACACGATCGGGAATCCCTTTCCGAACAATAACGGCGTGAATTCCATTGAGTGGGTGCCCCGAAGAGTGCCACGAGAACCGGTTTCTCCGCCTCTTTCATTTGGATCCTCCTCCTAATGTCCACATCGGCTACGATGTTTGCGGCCCACTCACTTTGCACAGAGTACGAGTCTCGAGAAAGCTGTCCAGGAGCAATCCTCAGAGAAAACGAGAAGAAGAAATCCTCTCAACGACAGGCGAGAGAAAGATCTGGCCGGAGATACCGGTGTAGGTACACTTGGAGAACCCTCGGGAGGTTCGACTATTACGTGCTTGTACTCCGGCCCGGTCCTCTTTGCCTCCGAGGCCATGCGGCTTTAGAGCGGACGGGGGTGGGAAAGCCGAAAAGTCCAGTGAAACCGAGTCGAGACCACAGGACAGGAATACCTCGGATCTTGGTAGTCTTCTTGCCCGGTCGAAGCCTAACCCCGCGGGATCGGCCAAGATTCAACTTGTCCGGCTTAGAGCCGGACCGGTAAAGGAAGATCAAGGTCGGCTTAGCAATCGCACTCGATCAATGTGCTAACCAAGGGCGGCAACCGCCACGAGCGATCTCGACACACTCCACGAGGTTCCACAGGCTTTACCTCGCAAGAGGAAGACGGAAACGGATGGGTGGATGACTCTCCTTCTACGAATAGAGACGAGATCTACGACTCCCTTTGTATGGCGGCATGATCACGTTACGTGATGAAGACTTACCGAGAGATGCCTCGGGAGCACAACGAAGCTCTGTACATCACTCTCAAACTCAACACCATATCACTCCCGGAGTATTGGTAGATAACGGGTCAGGCGTTAATGTCCTCCCTCTCGGCATGATGCGAGCTCTCCGCATCCATGAAAGCCATTTGATACCGTCTACTCGGACTATCAAGGCCTATGACAACTCGTCTCGTCCCATCCACAGGGACGGTGACTCTGGAACTACAGTTCGAAACCCCGAATGGTGCCGCAAAATTCCACGTGATGGACATTCCATCCGAATTCACGGCTCTCTTGGGACGCCCTTGGCTACACCACATGAAAGCCATAGCTTCCACTCTCCATCGGTGCGTCAAGTTCATTAACCGGCGGGAGATCTTGAAGTCATCAGGGGATAGTTTCCTCATAGGAAGCGAGGCGAGACGGTGGCAGCGTGTCGCACTCGAGCACGGGGTTACCTCCTTCGAATCAACCAAGGGACTACGGGGCAAATCTCGCCGAATCCCTCGAGTCAGGAGATGCTAACTATGTAAACGTGCTCGAGCGGGCGGACCACAGGCGATCACGATACATCCAAGTTCAGCTGTCGTTTCCAACATTTGGAGCGGATTGGAAGGAAACGGCGAACATCGCCATGATGCGGGCACATAAATCCCAGTCTCCAATCGAAGATTCGTCGGCATTCTCCAAACCAACTCTACGGCCCGCAGTGAGGGAGATCTTTGTGATAAAGGTCAACAAACACCGTCATTCTCGGGATGAATGCATGGAAGTTGTATGGGATGTCCTCCACGAGGAACTACCCATTGCACCCCTCTTCTCCAGCGAAGAGCATGATGTTTTCCTATTTGCTCCGGCAACGCAACCGGACGCAATACGTCCCTACACCTGAATCGAAGCGATCGAGATGACGATGAATCTGGACTCTCCGGAGTCGAGGACGCGCGCGAACCCGCAAGCGAGACCTCCGTATTCACATGCTCGGTTTGAGGACGGAACTCCTTAGATCGGGTCACCTACGACCAAGGTTCCAATACCATGGAAATTGTCAAGCTCAACGTCCGGTACGGGCGGCTATCCGACAATTGGAAGCATGTGATTCACGCAACGAGGAATCCCTACGATCAAGTGAATGACGACGACTTCGTCAATATCATCTATTCGAGATATCTGATGAAGCCAAGGATCCCGTCCTTGTTATCGGTCTGCAACACCAAGGTCACCTCGATGACCTTTGCTCATGGTAAACGACGGCCTGGCCAAGCGAGCTCAGGCTCATCATTACTTCCGAGTACCGGCCCAGTGGCAACCGGCCCGTGCCGTCGGTCAAGCTCATACCCTCGAAGTGCCGCGAGGCCCAGGGCAACAAAAAAGGAGACCAAGCTCCTCACCCTTTGCTACAAGTCAGATCAACCTCGGGAACGCTTAGGCGGCCGCCACGAAAACATACTGTGAAAGTCTTCCCCGCAAGGCGAGAATCAGCTTCCGACACAGAAATGACCACCTCAGCATCAACATGCTTCGGTTCGATTCTACTCCCGGTCGTCGCGGCCCGGATTCGAGACATCACGCGGTCATTGCTAGCTTTGATAGACTTGGCGATCGAGCGAGATCACGAGGCACCGTCAACATTGCGAGAATTCAATACCCCATGGGGTCAATCAACGAATATGGGCAAACTTCTTGGTGATCGAGATCAAGGAAGGCCGCATGGAATGTCCCGGTCCGACTTCCTTCGTCGATGTAATCCAAGTGTTCCCGCCATTCGGCGATTTGAATGTAATCACGGTTGGACACTAGCCGGACGATGCGCACCTACGGAGGCTTGCCTAGGTCTCGCAAGGAAAGCTCTCATGGAGCTAGCCGCTCAAGAAAGTCGTCTTTGGGACGAAGACCAAGCTCGAAAGACCTACGGGGATCGAGCCCTTAAAGTGTCACGGGCGGCTTCGAGACGAGAATTAGAGGCCACTCTGGAGCCGGTTCAACCTCAAGAGTTTTGCTCATGGCAACTTCCCGGACTACCGTCTGCTCTCATCCAACCCCTACGCCGGGCAAGGGTGGTCAACGGTCCCAAATGACCTAGGAGATGGAACGACACGGCGAGAATGAATCCCGGCGCTTACCTTCCCGAGGAAAGCAAGTTCTGCAATAAGCGACGATGAAGACGATGAAACCATTCTCTTCCAAGCCGGGCATGAAGTCAACAAAACCGGACTCCCGAGGTCACGGGAGGATGGGAACGGATCATTTCCGCACTCAAATTGAAAGGCCAACTCGGGGAGGAAGGTCTATTTAAAAAGCGAGGAGGAGGATGGAAATTCGTCTCGAGCAACTACTCGGGGAAATTCCATAGTCTACGGCCTTCATTTACGAAACGATCAAGCTGGGACGGCAACCGGTCACATGGGCGAGATGTTCGGGAAGCCGTGTACTCACCTTCCGAGCATACCCGCCACTCGAGATAAAGCGAGAGAAGAAAACTCTCCCGATGGAGGTTTTACCTAGGCCGCACGCGGTTCAAAGAAGCAGCTATTCTCACATGGGAAGAAACGCGAGGCACTCACTCTCGACGCGAGGCTCCGGCGCAGAAGGATGATGCGGGCCCGAGTGGAGGAAAACTAGCCAACCACGAGTATCGCGAGACCCAACTCAGTTGCCCTGAGTATGCTCGGCCAAGAAGGAAAGGAATGCGATATACCGTGAAGAGATCAAGGAGACCGTTCGCTTAAGCCGAGAACTCTCCAACCTCCCCGGAGGGTCAGCCAGCCTTGCACGGTTCGATTCGAGGCAACCATTGTTGTGCACGACATTCGAACAAGCTGCGTCAAGCGTAGGCTACCTCCCCGCGAGGCGTCGAAGCCGGTATCACAGGACGAGAATCCGTCAAGTTGCCGAAGCTCCGAGAATTCATCCAAAATCAATGAGTTGAGGAAGACATATGGCCCTATGCTACGAGGAATCCTCCTCTAACTATGGCTCGGCTTCGGAGCGGCTTTGTTCGAAGGGACCAAACACGATGTCGGCGTTCCTAACCCGATCGGGTCAAATCCATGCATTACCACCTAAGGCCACCAAAAAGCCGACGGAGCGAGTGCAATCCGGCCGGCCCGAAGATGCAAATTCCTTGAAAGAGGACCGATCCTCACTCGGCTCAAGCGGACTCGGGCGAACATTTCCCTTTGGTCTTTGCTCACCTCCTCTTATCCTCACAAGCTCAAGCTAGAGGAAAGCCTGGCCCGTACCATGGTCCCCGTGGGCGCAACCCCGGATGAAGTCATTCGGATGATTGGCAACATTCATTATGGCAACATTATCACCTTTCTGATTTGGACCTTCCAAAATTTGGGGGCGTCACAAACGAGCCGCTCTACATCCACCGATCCAGTGGACGAGCGTCGCCTTCCCAGCGTGTTGGTAGACGGAGGTTCCGGAATGAATGTCTTGCCCGCGAAGATGATGGACACCTTGACATCAAGCCCCTGAGATCTTAAGCCTTCGGTCCACCTTTGTCAAGGCCTATGACTCTACTTCCGTATAGTTCTCGGGGTTGCTACTCTCGACATACAGTTCGGCAAGCGGGTGATCCCCAACTGAATTCCAAGTGTTGGACATTCCAATCACTTTCGCGGCCATCTGGGGCGTCCACACCATCAAATCAATGGTGTGGCATCCACCCTTCACCCGGTGCCTCAAGTTCATGCAAGGCAACGAGCTAACCACGGTCTACGGCGACGGTGTCACCACGCAGGGGACCGGCACCAACGACATTCCGGTATTGGAAATCGAAGCATAATGACGACATGCCATTGCTTGGATTCACTACGGAGACCTCCAAGATCCAAATATGCAACGTGGACCTTCCCTTTGTCTCACGACCCGATTCCTCCGCCATGAGGATGATGAAACTTATGAACTTCATCCCGGGGCCCGGGGCTCGGCAAAGAGGCTGCAAGGCCCGGCCAAGATTCTGAAGTCGAGACCACACCACGGTCGGGGCTTGGATATGTGCCAACACGGGCGACATCCAAGGAAGACAAAGGCTCGCCCGCACCGAGGCGGCGGCCGTAAAGGGAACCTCGGCGGCACACCCAATCTCCGACCTTACGGCTTTGACCTCGCTCGTTACTTCACCCGAGGAACCGAAGCGGCGAGGGGACCAGCAGGGAGCAAAGCGACGAGGGGACCGGCAGAGCGGCGGCAACGGCGAGGGGACCGGCAGTGGAGGCGATGAAGATGAGAAAGAAGCGAGGATAGTCGACACAAGACTACGGGAAGAATGGAACGGCTAGCGTGGGACCTCAGCGTTTGAGAGGACTCAAAAGCTAATCAGATAAGGGAGCGTTCCTCGACATCACGGCTCTACTGGACCAGCTGCCACCACCGTCCGGCATGAGTACACATTCAAGGAATCCCGAGACTTGGAGGAGCGACTCAAGGTACTCTCCATGGGAAGCAAGTTGTTCGGATCGGCCGCAGAGGCCACATTCGAGCGGTAAGTCTAAAGCGAAGGAACCGGGAATTCATAGAAAACGCTCTCGGTGGACTAGCTACGAGTACGTTTGAAGAAGTCATGGAGTTGCCCAAAATTGATCGAAGCTTGGGCTCAGGCAAAGCATGATACGCCATGATAGGGACGGCGAGGAAACCAAGCCTCTTGTCCCCGCACCCTCTCTCAGGCATCCAGCCAATGCCCGGCACTGAAGGAATTACAGGTAACTTTCACCGGACAGGCTGCAAGCCCGGGGCGGGAGAATTGGAAGACAAGGCTGGCCCGCACCCACATCTCCACTAAACCCGGTCTCAAACCCTGCGAGTCGAGTCGCTTGTCGAGTCCCGAGTCCTACGAGTCATCCAGCGGCCCCTTACGCCGGAGGGACTATAATGTTGTAGCCAATCATGTATTCCCAGTTCTTATTTAATGAAAAGTATGACCTTTCGGAGTATCCTCTCGTGCCACTTTAACAAGGCGTGATAAGTTGGCACAAACAACTTAAAAGGCGTTAATAATTCCAATTGATAAAGGGCAACCGAGACACATTAAACGAACAAATACATTAAAAGAAGTTCTCGAGCGTGTAGTTGACCAAGAGGACAATAGGGCCCAAGCTTAGTAGAGAAGGTTATGACCTTGAAAGTGAACACAGGGTCGGTACGAGAGCCTAAAGAAAGACAAGTGCAGCGGTTTCTTCGCCGATCTGAAAAAAGAAGCCTGATAAGCCTCTCTCAAGTATGTTGACGTGTTAGCACTGGTCATACCAGGACATGCCGAGGACTCGATCCCTCGATCGTAAGAGCGATACCGGAAATTCCCAACTGGATCCAGGAATCGAACTTTGTCGAAACCAGAAGGCTAACAGCGCAAGATCAAGCGAATGGTCCTTGCAAGTTAAAGAAGAAATTGAGAAAATGCTCGAGTTGGTTTAAATTGAGTGATTGAGTACCCGACTTGGCTCTCCAACATCGTGATGGTCACCAAGGCCAACTTGGAAAGGTCAGATGCTGCGTAGATTTCAGGGATCTCAACAAGGCCAGCCCTAAGGCTAGTTTCCCACTGCCTAACATCGACATGCTGGTCGACACCACGGCAAATTTCGAAGTAAAAGTCCTTCGTGGACGGGTTTGCTGGATACAACCAGATCAAAGATGTTCGAGGAGGATCGAGCCAAGACTGCCTTCACCACTCCATGGGGGACATATATTACACGATGTGCCATTCGGTCTAAGGAAACGCTGGGGCTACTTACTGGCAAGACTCCAAGCGCCCTCTCTTCCATGACATGATTCACAAAGAAATCCGAAGTATATGTCGACATTATGATCATCCCACTCCAAGGGATCAGACATGCAGCACATGACAGATCTGAGGAAGTTCTTCAACAGACTCAGAAAGCACTCCATGAGGTTGAACCCAGCAAAATGCACCTTCGGCGTCAAGCGCGGTAAGGTACTGGGGTACATGGTTACAGAAAG